>CM073591.1:200206931-200806931 GCA_037074705.1 Zhengitettix transpicula | reverse complement strand
AACTGTCATTGCCATTAACCATGTAGCCATTTGAGCTAATAATTGGAGAATAACCATAAACCCAAACAAATCCATCACAATTCATTTTTTCCTAAAAAGGATATCATTCACTAACGATATCTTTATTAACAACACACCCATTCCAGACAATCAAAACTATAAATACCTTGAATTAATACTCGATTTAAAGCTTACATGTTCCCAACAAACAAGTCACATTAAAAAATCATCAATCACCGCTTCAAAATAGTAAAACCATTAATCAATCCTAATTCTCCTTTATCCCATTCAATGAAAAAATTACTTTATATATTCCTTATTTATCCATTATGGAAGTACGGCTGTAACATTTGGGGTTCCGCAGCCAAAACACACGTTAACAAGATCCAAATATCCCAAAATAAAATCCTTCGTTATATCACAAACTGTCCCCGGTACTTGTCCAATTCCCGCATCCATAGTGACCTCAATATTCCATGTATCCACCAAACAATAACCAAATATATCCTTCTTCAATATAAAAAAGACAATTCACTCCAACGCGTTAATATCCGATACATGTGCCTATCCTCCACCTCCCATCCAACATCGTCGATTAAAATGTAAGAGACCGAGAAACCAAATTAATAATCAATAAAAAACATAAGTATAAGAGGTGAAAGAAGCTCCACTATAATCTGTACAAATATCACAACTGTAAAATCTTTAGATTTTAAAGTTCTCTGAATAATACTAATAAAAAAAGTACAATGTCCTACATATTTCCGCATGTTGGCTGTTCTTTATTCCGTCCGAAAATTCCGGATTTCTAGCGTCATTAATTAATACGTTGTTTCTTACAGTTCACTCGTCGTCCACCATGTACATCGTCACCAAAACGCAAATTCAAAATTGTTTCGAATATACTGTTAATGGTAATTACATTATTTTACAACATTTTCCTCTCTTCACTTTGGTAATCGTTAAATTAACTCGTGTCATTAATAAGGTTCCTCTTCACATAGTAAAAATTCGAATTGTGAAATATGTGACTGGATTTACTCGAAATTACGTCAATACAGTCAATTTTCTGTCTTCCGGAAACATATTAATGTTTCATTTTTCTACACATTAAAGTATGTACGTACTTTGTTTTTCGTTGAAAATGATTTGAACAAAACAGCGACACGACTAACGAATTCACAAATAATCCTAAAGCGTACTTTTGTATATTGTCGTTTGACGTTCTTTGAATTTTATTCGACGAACAAGATTTAATACTCGGCAGTACCACATCGTTTAATACATACATGTATATATTACAGACAGGGGTGATAATTCCAAAGTAAAGTCTAACTAGGAAGAGGGTTTCCTGGTGGCAAATGCATTGTCATTACATAGAGGCATGGTACACGTCAATTGCGATGCTCACATGGTGAACTGAGCATATATCACTTATCGCTAATATAATGGAAATAATTACGTCCATAGCGGTGGACTGTATTGTTGTTTCAAAAGTATACGTTGTAATTAATACGACCAAAACCTCACAAAGTTGGAAGAATAGTGATCCATTATATATTTAAAACTAATTGCAATACTCTACGTCCAGCATTTATGTAGCTACGAGCATTCAAACATTTATTTTGAAACCAATATTGGTATATATCTCGTTTTTCCGGTGCTGCGCGGTCCTAAATTAACAAGAAAGACGCCTGAAGGTAAACGTTAATTTTTTTCCGACCTAGAAAAATTTAATCTCTTTATGCCTACTTTTCATGTCTTAAATAACTTGAGCACCTTTAGTCATCGGATAGACAATTAATACGTAAATTTTATGGATAGTAATTGCCAGTTGTAATTGAATAATTTACATGGGAGGTAGGCAGATTAAAATTCGAAAAGGTTGCGTTTCTATGAAAGTCCAGAATATTACTACAGTCATAATCACGCTCGTATATCACTTAGTCTTGTGTATGATATAACTTAGATCATAGTTTAAATTTAATTAATCAAATTTAATTAATCGCTGCTGTAAAAGTAATTGTAGTGGACCGTAGAGAATGACGAAACAAATAGTCAGAAAATGGATATTTAATGTATTACTAAGTTCCAATAATCACTTAAAAAATAGAAGCACCGTGTCGTCCCGAAGACTTCATCAATACGTATATATTAATGACAAAAAGGAGCCTAATTTAATAAATCTATAGGGTATAAAAATTTCTTTTTGAAGTAATTGAGGTTAAAGTAGTATTATAAGTAAATAAATGGCCTACAGTCAGAAAAATTATAAAGTTTATTGCATAAATATATATTAAATACACGAAGTTTCGTCTTCTTTTAGGACCTCATCAGGTATGACAATATTTATAATTTTGAATATAATCCAAGAGTAAAATATAGACAAGGTTCTGCTGCCGTCCCTGTAAATTTTATTCTTGGATGATATTGAAAATTATAAATATTGCCATCCCTGATGCGGTCCTAGAAGAAGACGAAACGTCGTGTATTCAATACAAATTTTTTCAATAAACTTTGTATTTTTTTCTGACTAAATGTCATTTATTTATTTATAATATTATGATAAATACATTTCTTGTGGTAATTAAAGCAGGATTATTCGTATTTCAAAATGTACAAATCAACCATATTTCACGTGATGATAAATTTTTAAACTACTTATTAAATGCAAAAATAATGTATTCAGAATGCACACTTTCACTTCAACTGTAATTATTGCTCTGAACCATAAATTAAATATCTGACTTATTGTCTAATATATTTATTTTGTTATATTTAATTGTCAGGTAAATATCAAACAAAGAATATTTTTTAGGGAAATTATACGACGACTAATACTTAGATCTATCAATTGTTCTAGGATAAGCGGACGGATAATATCCTTCGTTAGTGGTGTTTACGGTAAGTTTATGATTTATAGAATTCAGCTGTAGATGTGCCAAAATAGCAACAGTGGCCTCGGGGTGAGGTTTGCGATAAATGGGCTCCAGGTGGTCACTTAGCCGGTGTGTCTGTAAATAATGATAGGCCGCTTGGACGAAGGTAGAGGTCAGTGGCAAAGTGATTGGTCGTTCACAATTACTCATTCAATGGTATACTGTACTACGAATATTTGTTATACGCGGCTGCTATAGTCCGCTTAACAAGATAAGGAAGAACAATGGTACACAGAAAGACAATTGAAAGAAGTACAGCAGTGAATAAGTTTAAGAGGGAATTGATTATTAAAGTCAAATTTTATAGAGGCAATTTATACATGTATTTTATATTTGGTTCATAGAAATTAACTCTAAGCTTCGCTGCACTAAGAGATTGTAATCATCACTCTACAGAACGGTTTGATTAGATCAATTTCATTTCTACGATATATCCCATAAACAATCGTGTTGTACAGTTAATTCAAAACATTTATATCTGGGTGTTTCACATAATTAAGCTGATGTAGAAAGCATCATACCGTATATTTTGTCACTTTTCGTAGCCATTTTATAGGCTGAAGGCATGACTCGTCAGTAAGAACTTTGAAAATCCTGAATTTGGTACCGAAAGTCAGTAGAGGAATAAATTTTTTAATTTTAATTAGAATTTAACAAATTTGTATCGGAAATAATATGCCTCGTGATTACACAACTGAAATCGTTAGTCATCAATGTACTGTTTAGTAATGCCTACTAAAGAATAAAGCCCTTGGGTTATACTCTAAATTCTACTTTATGAAGGAAAGATGCGAATCATCTTGACCGAGTATTCGTGTTTCACCCAAGTATTGTCAAATTCATTTGTAGAACTAGTAAATGTGATATCTGCAAAAAGCTAAGGCTTTACAGGCTCACATCAAACTGTTCCCTTCTTGTCGAAATGCTAGCAACTATGCTACCGCCATCGGTCTAATCAATTTGAAACATTGTTCGTTTCTCCTGTATACAAAATTACCACACTTAGTTCTATCATTTAATTGTTCGGCTTCGATAAAAACATGCTACGCATTTCATTTCAACGTAAATGATTAATCTTTTGGTAACAACGTACCGAGAGGTGCAGAACTCGCAGGAGAAATCCTAGGGGAGAAATTAAAATCGATGTATCATAATTGTATATAAAATTGAAAGAAAATAAAAAAATTAGAACTAATAGTTCTAATATAATATGAGTTGTTTTAATTAGTTCGAGTCGCGAGAGAAAAACAGTACGTCCGCACGGTGTACCGCCATCTTTACACATGGGATTATAACCGGAAGTTGCAGAATCTCTCCCACATGCAGCAGCATCGCGAACTCATTCACACCATAGTTGTATAACGAATTCGTTTCTTCCAATAAAGGCCAAAGTTTATTTCAAAACCATGTAATCCGAAATAAATCACAAAAATATATTTCGATGTGAGCAAGTAAAACGCATACAAACTTCAGAAGCGGCTTTATACATTCACTTAAGAAAGAATAGTGAACGAAGTTTCCTCATATAATTATAATGCTTTTCGTATTAATTCTCGACATTTGCGGCACAATTTTTTTGCACGGCACAGAAAACTTCCACGTCATTAAAGGAAGACAAACAGGGCTTTGTTCTTCCCTTCCTTCTGACATCAGAACTGTGAATTCAGCAGGATCCACTTCATCGGGTAACTTCCCATTTCTCAATTGAACATATTTACTAACCAGAAGACACGCGGCTATTTTAATATATTCTAGGATATGCTGCAACTCGGATTTTAACGACGTTCATATTTTTTCTGATCAACGATTTAGCCTAAAAACGATTCATTAAGGTGCGACAATATACGGAACCATCTGCTTAATAAAGTATTTTTGGCAAGAAAGGCCACGAATCAGTATCAGGCCAAAAGTTTCTCGCTGTAATTGCAGTTCATAGAATTTGAATATATTTATTAGAACACATGACAACCTTATTTTATTCAGTTTATTACGAATACGTATTTGGAACTGATAAACACAGAACGAACCCGGAAATTGTGGAACTCGTTAATCTTGTGCAGAAATTAATGTCATTGGAGTAAACCGATTAGTCCTGTCTGCAATTGTATCCTATAAAATATTCAAAGATATTGTTTCATTATTTGCACTGCAATGCAATAACGAAGAGTTCATGAAAACTAAATTTGTTAGATCAGAATTTATAATTATAGTTTACAGACTACACTACGAATATAAATAAACGATTATCTTTAATAAAGTTATATAAAATGATAAATGGACAATCAAGTCCAAAAATTTTCATGTACGGTATCTCGTTTCATGTTTGCTATGTTGGACAACACTGGATTGCCGGAAAACGTGTCAGGAAACGACGATAAAACCACTACGATGCTGATACACAAACGATCAAATTCTAACGTAGTCATATAAGTAGTAAATTACTTTTTCACAAGTATAAACGCAGAACATTTTAAACGTTATATATATAAATAACTACAAAAAAAATTAAATTTTGCTCCAGCGAGCAATTTGTTGAGTAAATTGCATTAAAAACATTTTCCATCCTTCTTCTCATTTGTGAGCACTCGACGGGAAAAGTGATACGTTAAACAAAATTAAGCGAATAGGGGGAATATAGTAAGTAGTAATATTCTATTCTTACACATCAGGGTATCTCGAGACTAAAGTCAATATTTTGCGAGTTCATAACATAAGAAATGTTGATCATGTTCTTATGGGCCTCTTGGTTAACGAATGTGAAAGTTGAAAACAAACCCCTTAATTTGTTATTATTTTATATATTTATCAAGTGATACAAATTTCACCAAATGTTCTCATAAATGAAGGGTGAGGTGTACATAAGCGAAATTACAATACGGTAGGAACGAACCTGTCCTGTGTCTCGCAGATGCGTTTGTGGAGGGATGTGGGGGAGGGGGGGGGGAGCAACATCAACATCTCAAGTGCGTTGAAAAATATATGTATATCGACGGTGAAATATTTTATGTATTCAAGTAATCGGCACCACCTTAACAGGAGAAATTGTTTCCACAATTACTGATACTATTAATCATAAAATAAGTTGTTTTTTTTTCTGTTAACGTGTTACTTTTTGTCAGACTATAAATAATTATTTTACTTATCGGTTCGAAATTACCCATATCAAGGATGACGAAGAATGCCTTTCTATAATACTGACGAATCGCTAAATGTCCATGATGTATGTTAATAAATCCTGTTTCACATCATTAGAAGCTGGAATTATTTGAAGGTACCGGAAACGCAATCTTCCTCATGGTGGTTGGAAAACAAGAAATATCCTTTATTTTATATTAAAATTTAGAGTTGATTTCTGGTTCCCCGTTTCATGTAAAATGAAGAGTTGGCTACCCCGTATAATGTGTTAGGCAGTTGGGAATAGTGTTAGGAGTATTTTAGTGCACCTGTTTTGTGGGGCGGCGAGCCCAGCTGCAGGCCCTGGAGCTTCATGGCGGCGCGTCCCCCACACCCGCACGTGGCCGGCAGCCGACTGAACAGTGAACAGAGGAGCAGCGACACTCAGTCGCAGTCCCCACAGAGAGCGCGGCGGGGCGCTGCACGGAGCGGAGAGGAGCGGAGCGCTGATGACGTACGAGCTCTACGCTTACAAACGTTCTTTCTTCTTATAACTAAACTTCAACAAATGTTTAATATAGGCACTACTTGGCTTTCAAATGTAAATTAAAATGTAGTCAAATCAAGCGCTACAGATATTTCTTTATTCCAATTATTTGTTTACAGAAGAGAAAGTTTCGGAGAGGGTAAAGAGGATGTATCCCCGTTAGTCTTTGGGATTAAAGGCGAGGAATAAATTACTAGCTACCCGTCTGAAAGAATGAAAGAGGGACTTGTGTGGCATCGGGAAGAAGTCGGAGACCGCCTTTTGTGGCCTGATTCAAGAGAATTATAAGATGTAAGAAACGTTTGCATTAGATGAAAATTAATACAACGATAATGAAGTAGCCAACAAACAGACAAAATTAAGTGATAAATTAATCACCACACAACGTATCTGCAATTCTTACTACCTCTTTCCGAAGAGCTTTAAGAACTACTCGCCGCATGTAAATTAGTATCGCAAAAAAGTTTTGTGCAAAGATCGAAGGCTTTCCCGTTGTATTTGTTGAAGAAAAAGTTCTCGGGTTTCCATCCGGGTAACACAGCGATTGTAACGCGACGTTTCGACGACCAAATGCACTGCCGTCCTCTTCTAGGCGAAGTGTCGGGATCAATAGTCCTGACACTTCGCCTAGAAGAGGATGGCAGTGCATTTGGGCGTCAAAACGTCGCTTTACAATTGCTGTGTTACCCGGGGTGGATACCCGAAAACGTTTTCTTCAAGTTTTGTACAATCGAATGAATCGGTTTTCAATTTCAAAGAGCGAAAGAATTAAATCACAACACCGTCTGCTTCGAAGCGGAATAAAAGTTCCATGTATTTTAAGGTAAAATCAGAATCTAAAAAAAATAGTGGGTATTCCCACTTAAAATTTAAAACCCATAAGAAGGAGACTAATTTTAGTACAGACTGATGGCTCATATGAAAATATTAACTTTTTACCTAGGACAATTTTTCGAACGACACGTTGTTGTCTCAAGTTAAAAGAAAACTCAATGTATATTGTTTTTCGAATTGACACTTCATTTGAATTGATATTACATCTTTTCTGTTAAAATTATTCTTTGATGTTTAGTGTCAGCTGTTTTGTATTCAAAATGACCTGTTAATTTCTTTAGGAGATTCTGAGGATATTTTTTTGGAAACTTTTGAAATAAACTGTTCCCAGACATGAGTAAATTGTTTACATTCTATGGGTTCCTTAGTTATTCCTGTTTTTCTCTTATTCTTCAAAACTTTGGATAAAATATTTCTTTCCCTTTTCCGGTGCTGACTTATTTTATAATAGAATCTGTATCAACGCACTACAACTCATATTCATAATTATATACTTTATATACAATAAAGACTGTATTTTCCTTCCATTCATATCCTCTATAACCCGTTTTGAGAGCGTCAGTATAAGCCCCTTTAAACTCCCCATTTTCAGAAAGCTCAAAATATACCTTCACACGCCGATATATTTAACATAATTTACTCATGAATTACGTTGACCGTTAAATACACCACATTACACCTGCATTACATTCTTGCAGTATTTTAGGTTTCTGGCCCTAGGTTTCGGTATTCAGTACCATATAATTAAATACTCATAAAATATCTATTCACCAATTGAACTGCTACGTTTCCTCAATGAAAAATTCACTCGCAACTAGTACTATTATGTTTCTGGTATCTCCTTTACATTGTTATACTCGCAAAACTGCCGTACAAATTGAAATAGGTATTTAACGAGAACTTGGGCTAATTTTTTTCTTTATTTTTGGACCAACGTCTCTTGCAGTAGGCTGTTCTTTCAATTTTATGTTTACCAAATATTTATGCTGCTGCGGATAATTATTTAATTTATTCGGAATTATTTAAGTATATATGTTAAATAACTGCGGAAGTGAAACATCCTTATAATTACAATGGAAGATCCTTTGTCTTCGGTGTTTCGTTTCAATGATTGCACTTCATTCAAATACACGTTGCAGCCTTGTTTTCCTTTAAAATTGCAATACCTGTCGAGATTCGTGTTCATTTATGCCATTAATGTATTAGGATTCTGAGCTCAGCTCTAAAGGGTATGAAAGCGAATTAACAGTAAATATAATACAACGGATAGAGAAAACTTGTATAGGATCGTGATTGGACGACGAGGATAGATCATTGGTTAGAGCGACCGTATACGAAGCGGTAATCATGAGTTCGATTCCCGGTCCTGCAGAGATTTTTCTATCCTAATCTGTTAAAATCGATTTTATTTTTGACCTATAATCAACTAGGATATTTAACTTTCCTTTCAACTTTAGTGTACGTTATTCTCATTAGTATTTTTTATATTGGAATAACAATGTCTTAATGTACGAGCAGTTTCGTGGAAAAATACCTTATTTCTCAAATCTATAGGCCACTGACGAGCGAATTGTTTGTTTTAACGCAAGAAAAACACGCTCATAAGAAGAACAGGTCGTGAGATATATCAAGCAAGTCGTACGAAATGCGCTGCAGGAGAAGAGAGATGGTAGGAGTGAGTATTGTGATCAGCGGATAGTATTCTCCCCTTGGAGACAGGCTGCCGTAATGTCACTACCATTATTAAAAACATTAATTGTATTCTTACGATCGGGATATACAACCACGACAAGATTTTTTACCACACCCCGTACTTATCAACATATTTCATCATGAAGTTTTACGAATGAGTTTTTTGACGTACAACATCCCGAACTCAACACAATATATTTATTTGTGTTAAAGTTTACACAATATTTTTTACACTACCAACTTGCTGTAACAAAGGTTCGTGTTAAAGTTAACTCTGGCCTACCCCCACTACAACCCCCGTACAGTGGATTACTGGACATCGTATTTTGACACGACCATCTATGGTATGTATTTATGTTGAGAAAACTCTTGCTCTTATATTCTCAACACAATATCACATAATAATGAGAATTGGGTGACAGTATTATTCTGTAACGTCAACGTCAAATTAAAGAGACGACTAACAATCCGCTCCGTGGTAAAAATAAAAATAATAATTTGCCATTCAAAAATATTTATACTTTTCAACGCGAGGTAAATCCACTAATTCAAACTATGTTCTAATTTTATTAACAGGTCTCTGTAGCTATGGTCCTTAAATTTAGAAAAATAGACCTAGATATACACAACAGCAATCACAGCATTCGTGTATGTATCAAATGAACCGTGTACTATAGAAGTTAAAGAAACCCGATTATATTTTTATAGTGATTTAGTGAGCACTTGAAAAGTTGTACAAAGTAGTCATTGGCGGGGAGAATCATAATGAACGTGTTAAAATAGGGAAAGACGAAGGAAAACAAGCCATTGAATGAAGAACGATTTACAAAGCTCTGTTCCCACCCCCTCGCTTTCCCTTAGTCAAAGCCTTTAAAGGGACACTTTTACAACCATCCAGAGACCTATTAACATATCAATCGGCCTCGTTATTCTACTAGAAGCGCTTCTTCACTTTTATAAGCCATTGGCATTAAATATGTAAATTCTATTCGAGAGGATGTGATATCTATGTATAATTTCAGTTATTGCGCAAGGTGATGTAAAAGCAAAATATTAATAAAAATGCTAAGAGCTCAAATTAAGATGCGCAGAAAATTAATTAGCAATGGAGTCCTCATCAAGGGATTTTCAGGTTCACAAGCAGAGTATTTATAATCGTTGACTGATCTGATGCGGATAGTGCTATGACTTGGCGAGAGTTGTTGGCTTCCGTTAGCTCATCACGAATCTCAAATAAAGCTTACGTGGATAGATTCAGATTTTTAAATTTAGATGATTATATATAAAAATTGTCAATTTTTGAAGATGTCAATCAAAGGATTGGTTTATTGTGACATTTCTCGAATTGTTCTATCTGAGACATATTTTTCATGTTAATATTCTTCCTGCATCCAGGATCGCTAATTAATTATTTTTATAAACTATGACTTCTGTCTTACAACAGGTACATTCAGTTAGTGTCAATCTGCGCAGGGTAATAATCGCTAACTCGCAGAATTCACAGATATCGACCGAGTTTAGTAAACGGAAATAACCGTCGAGTGGTGTTCAGTATGCTTTGGCAGAATGAGGACCTTAGGATTTTTTGATACGTTTAGTATCAAAATGTAAAATTCAACACATTCAGTTGCGTGGTAACTGTATCAGCTGATTTTTACGTTATACTCTACTTTATCCTTAAATATTTCCTATTGTTTTGTAGGCATTTATTGTGCATTTAATTGCCTATAATATTAAGAAGTGTAGAGGAAGTAGAATTTAAGACAAACGTAGTTAACGATATTTTATTGTAGAGGAAAATATAAGATAAAGAAAGAAACGTTTTGATGAGTTAACACACTGTACTTCAAGGGAAAGCTTGTAAGACCAGAGTTATGGCGCAAAAGTTTGAGCAATTCAACTGATACAAATTACACAATTAAGTTTATTGCAGAGAGGAGTCTATAGATACGGTCGCAACTGACTTTCGAGAAGGCGAGGGAAACATCGCACAAAGTGAAAGAAGAATATTGATAATCAAACCTAGCGAACAGGAAGAAAATTCAGAAAAATTATTTTACCTGCCTATGTTACACTTTTCCAAACTATGCATTAATAAATGATGCCTCTACGAATCACATCATCATTATCCTGACGTATTACAAATTTCCACGCAGGGCACCCACCGTTGCGCTTAGTTACAAATCAAGCAATTTAACTCTATACAATTACAATATCATCATCGTCAGCTTAATTCCGAAAATATAATTAGTATAATTTCACTTGATACCGACAAATATCTCTGGTTACACCTAGATCGTATATTATTAACATGGCGAAAACAAATTCGAATGAAACTAACTCGGCATGCAACCACTGTTATATATATAAATTATCATTTTTCTGACCAATTACAATTACAGACAATATTTTTAATCATTTAAGATAACGTTTCAGAACGTGTTTGTACCTTCCTCAGGTCTTTCCTGCGGAGAAATTATACAAAATAAATATAACAAATACATATATGTAACAAATTTATTTTGTGCAATTTCTCCGTAGGAAAGACCTGAGGAAGGTACAAACATGTATCGAAACTTTGTCTTAAATCAATAAAAATATTGTCTGCTATTGGTCAGAAAACTGCATTATCCATTTCAAAGCAAACGTAAAAATACAACCTATATATATATATATATATATATATATATCAGGATATTACAGTTTCCTGCTTTTGACTTGTATTGAATGGTAAAGTAAAGAAAGTTGGCAATGATCGCAAGTTGTTTCGGAAGGAGGAAGACGTCGTTTGGTTAGGGTGGAGGTTATTATTCTCCAAGGTGGCATGCGTCCCTTTTGGGTCCAAGGAAGACAATACGCTGAAAAGGGTGACTAACAGCTACTTGTAACGACCAAAATTATTAGGCTTGACAAATTGAAACCCGGAATCATCTGTTTCGCGGACGGGTACACCGAATTTCACACACACGGAAGAATTTCGTTTAGAGAAAAATAAAATAGATTTCATTGGCTACCATCTTGGCTCAGGCCAACCAATGAAATTCAAACAAAATTAGCAGCGATTGGTCAACTTGGGAATCTCAGGAGTCAAAATCGGAGGAGAGCAGAGAATAATATTGGCAGTCGATTACCAGCCACAGTAATCGGGTCCAGCACACGACTCGAGCAGTAGATTATTCAGCGCTAATTTGTGGGGTTGGGGTGGGGGTAACTCACGAAATTTGTTAGGAACCCTTAGAGAAAGAGGAATACTTGTGTTTATTAATAGAATATTTCCATTTTATATATTAATTCAATTTTAAATTTTGTTTTTTGGTCATTAAATTATATTTAAATTAATTAAATTTTCTAGAAAATAGAAATACCACCAATAATATTATACCCAATAGTTACATATTACAAATTGAAATATTGAAATAATACAAAAGTGTCAAAAGAAAGTGCTACGAGTGATAGTGAATGCACCATGGTGTGTTCCTAATACCAATATTCAAATTGCTTTATCCTTAGTAACAGTGAAAGTAGAAATATTCAACTTTAACATAAAATATAGTGACCGACTGGAAGGAAATGCAAACAAATTCATAAGTACTTTAAAGACCAAAGAGAACAATGACGACGTTAAAAAATTTAACCCTTCAAACTTGCCAGAAATATTCAATAAACGTAGTATTATCATTAAAAATTATGTGTGTGGAAAGTCTAGTAATAACATAAGTTAAGAATAACAGGAGGGCATTCGCAAGCCAAGAAATAAACATTTTTTGATGTAGACATTGTTAGATAAATAGGGTTAATAATAATAAAAAAAACACTTGTACCAAAAATTAGGAAAAACTTCGTTCATTCCATTTTCTTTTAACTACACTGATTAAATGCAACAACTGGAAATATTTATGCCTGTCTCACACACACGGCGATGACGAAACTTTCCTAACATATGACACCACATCTATGCACAAAAATCTTAAAAAGGGATCGTTAAACTCGGACTGAAAATAAGTCCTCTTTACAATTATACGCGAGGGCAAAGCAAATATATTATTAAACTCCACGCACTTTCGTCTGCATATAGTTGAGGTTGGTGGTACAGCTTACTAAAAGATACATTTTTTTGTTTAGTAGTATATGGCCAGAAGTGACGCGTTAAGACGCGAACCAAAATATGAGATTTGAAACGAAAAACATAGTTTATTCCCAAGTGCTTATTTTCAGCAATGTTTACAATAAATACTCAAAACCGCCAACAGTAAGTAATACATGGTTGCGTCGAATGAGTGATTGGTGAGCAGTTCCAAAGATATCAGGGATGTCGCACACACTTGCAGCCGAAATGCGTAGTCGAGCAACGAGGTCCTCAATTGAGTCAACCGGTCAAGGCACGACGAGGGGAAAGCTGCGATCGCTCAGCAAACTCCTCTCCAGCCATCGGAAGGGCACGGGAAAAGTACCCAATGCCCGACCTACCTGATGCAGGTTTTTCTAGGGGTTTCCTTGTATCACTTTTAGGCGAATTGCCGGGTAGGATCCTTAAACTATAGCCCGGGGGCCCTAGTCAACCCTTGGCTACCTTCCTCTACCCTTCCGCATCCCCCCTTTCAAATCCCTTCCTATGCTATTAAGTGGGAGTTGCCACCATGTGGATTACCCTCATGTAGACTGTTGCCCTAAAAAAAATAAACAGGAGTCCGGCAAATGATGGCATTAAGAAGTAATCGATGATGCATCAATACAGCGATCGGGGGTGTTCATCGGACTTTGCGATGATGTTGTAAATAAATACTATTTTTCGTGTCATGTGTAATTTGTCGTTTGTGTTCGTGTTCAACGCTTCACTTCTGACCATACATTCCTGTACAAAAAAATGTATATTTTAGCCAACTGTACCACCCCTTAAAGATAGTCACATGACCGTAAAATAACTCTGTATATTCTGCAGAAGATAAATCAAATTTAGAAATCGTGTAAACTTGAAGGACGTCTAATGATAATGATTTGTTTCGATCCGGACAGTAAATTAAAAGGATTTCCATTGCTGATTAACTTAAGAAAAAAATTAAGTAGAATTGGACATGTTTCGAAGTTAACATAAAAAGAAGTGATGGGAGGAAAAAATTCGAGGTGATGGGATTAAATTATTCATCCCCATAATATTTTCTTCTGTTGAAGAGTGTAGGATTCATCTTGTTCAAGAGTCGGGTGAATTAATCTGACTTAGCACTGTTTTGTTAACTTGAACTATAAAATAAGCAAAAATATTTCTTTTCCCATTACTGACAATCGCCCTAGAGTATTTTTTTTCCGGAATATGTGAATTTCTGTGATGTAAGACTGATTAACAGTAATGAAAAAATTGCGGAACACCCTGTTAATTCTGCTTCGAGAGTGTATAGACAAAAGACGTCAACTCTTTTTCTTCATTCCCTTTTAGAAAAATCTATTAGAACACAAATGAATCAGAATAGTCATTGGCAGTCCATGCCTGGCGGTAAAATAACAATGATCAATAACAATGCGTTCTAAATTGGCTAACGAGAGTATTCCACAAACAGTTAAAAACTAATATAAACTTATTTTACCAATTTTTGAGTTTAATTTTCTTAATAATGAATATTACTAAATTCTAAAATATAATAATCGTGTATGAATTTAACTTTTTTTCAATTTTCGTAGAAAAATTTTAAGGACTACTTCATTTGATTACTTACTCGTACGTTAAATGTAAAATCAGTTAGTTCGTAAATTGATGGGTATAGTTGATTGTATAATTTGTATAGTAACTTTTTTTTATAGTTGGTGGATTGCGTCATTCCTCAAGGCCGAAAATGAAAGTGACTACCATTTTTATGTATCAGAATTTGGCGAGGCGGGGAGGGGGGTTACACCCTTTTACCAGAAACAAAAGAAGAAGTCAGCGGAATAAAATAAAATTCGTATTTTTGAGGGTTACTCCCTGTGGGCAGAAAACCCATGGAAATATTAAATATTTGTATCTATAACTGTGCGACTTTAGATGCTTAACTATATTTGACCTGAAATTTACAGATAATCCGCAACAAAACAAGACAGAGAGGACCAACGGTCGTGGCATATTAAAGATAGACAATGTGGAGAGGTCATTGTTTTATATCAACTGCCGGATTGCGACCTATGTATAAAAAGAAACACCTCTTAAAATTATGGAATTAAATATTTCCAGTAGGCTAATGAGCGCCAAAGTAGATATTCCAAAACTATAATGTAAGGTTTAAGGAAGAGGAAAATATATTTCACTTATTTGGATCATTCAAGACGGCAACCGATAGTGGAAATAGTATTGAGTATAAACAATGACAAATGAACTAATGGTAATTATTCTTTACAGGCCAAGCATCAAATCATAATAATGATGAGAAAATATGACAATCATAATATTATAAATAAATAAACCGCCTTGAGAACATTTTTTATTAACAAAAAATAAAAATACCGACGTTTCGTCCTTGTTTTAGGACATTTTCAAGTTTAATCTACAATTTAGAAATTAATAGCATCAGTACATAAAGATTTTTTTAAAGTACAATTACAAAAAAAATTGTGTCAGGAAAATAAAATTATTTTCATAACTAACTTTTTGTCTAATAATCAACATAAATTCAAAGGTGGAAACGATAATTTTGGCGTTGGTGTCATATTTAAGTGATTTAACAATCTCTGTTTAGTTAATATTATTAAAGACAAAATTAATATTCTAAAAAATCATATAAATTATTTCTACTAATTGCAATGCCTCTTACTCCCCGTACTAATGAACGCAAAAAGAATTTTAAATTAAATAGTCAAAACTTTTTACTTGTGCCAAAACAAAATTACCTCCATAACCACATATTCCATTGGAAAAATATAATAATTTTAGATGAAGAATTAAGATATTTTCCTAGAACGAATGCTGAGATGGTACACATGCGTTTAACTCCAAAAGCTTTAAATGTAGAATGGGATACCAATAATTTAAATAAAATTTGATACTTTGTTAATTTAATGTTTTAACTTTTTTGTAACCTAATATGGTGATTAAATTGAAAACTTAATAGTATTATTGAGAGATACAGACAACAATACATAGTTTTCAGTCACTTTTCATTGTCAAGTTTGAGTTTCATTTTGGTTGCAACAGCCAAGGCAGCAAAATCTTATCTCTAAATTTATTGCATGATTTATATATGAAATTGTAAGTAAAATTAATTGAATTTAAATATAAACAAATATGTATTCTAACTAATGAGAAAACGAATAAATAAATACACATCAGCCAATTTTGAAGTAAAAAAAAAATGGAGAATTTATTAAATTAACGTTTCATCGCTTAGTTGACGACCTTATCAGGTTTTAATTTTTTTTAAAAAATATATTTGACTGCCGTGGCCCAAAATATACAATGTAAAATGGCCATTTTGGTCATGGCAGTCAATTTGTCCATCAATGTTTAAAAAAAAATTTGAATCTGATGAGTTCGCAAACTAAGCGATGAAACGTCGTTAATTTAACAAATTCTCCTTTTGTTTCTGACTTAAAATTGGCTTATGTGTATTAATTTATTAGTATAGTATTCTTAAACAAAGTTCATATACTTATGTTATTAATTTCTAAATTGTAGTCTAAATCTGAAGAAGTTTTAAAAACATGGAGGAAACGTTTTATTCTTTACGTTTTGCTGTGTTAATTTATACGCGAGGAGAGCTAGAGTCAACCAATTTGTAAAAAGTATAACCGATTGAAAAAAGTTTCTTACCACTCGAAGATGCAATTCACAAGAACCACGACGAAACCAAGACAATATGTTTAACGCCGTGTTTATTTAGTGTCATTTTTGTAAATCCATGTCTAATGAAACCAACGTTGTGTACCAGGGAAATATAACTCCATCACCTAAATAATTATAAAATTGTAATAATAATTGAAATTTAAGTAGAATCTACACTGTACTGCACGTTACATTAATTCAATTTTTGTAATAATAAACGTCGCTAATTGTTGCATGGGTATGAGTGAATGACCTGCACAAACCGATAAAGGATCGGAAAATTTATCAGTATTCTTGAGCCCCGAATTTGTTGCATTTATATTTTGATCAAACTATATTTTTTGTCAGTTTCTTATTAAAATAATTTCGTAATTATATTTCCAGGGCCGCGGACCATAATAATTACTTGCAGAGTGGAAGTATACAATTAAAAATAACAATGCTTTGCACTTCAGAATAGTTCTATTAGCATAGTAATTAACGTCTGTTAAAAATGATAATACTAAAAACGGCCATCTTACAGACAAACTTAAAATTGAGATACAAAAAACTGATAAATTCAAATCTTAATACTGTTTCCATCAAGCACAACAAAGAAAATCTTAATAAGTTATATGGTTTATTTGAAGGTATTTGGTGTTTCTGTATTTATCTTTGATTTTTGTTCTTTGCTCAATTTCCTGAAAGAAGTTATTCGACGTTCAAAAAAATTACCAATCCGCGTCTAATCGTCGGAATTTATCCGGTTTTTTGTTTCTCTATTTTGATTTTGTCTGTAAGATGGTCTATTTTAGTATTATTATAGTTCTATTAGCTTTAATAATATAAAGACAATGTTGATGATGCATCTCAAAAAAATTCACGTATATGAACTAATTATCTAGCAACAATATGAATTAAAATATTTCAATAATTTTGCTGAACCAAGTAAAACATATGAGCCAACAGAATCGTGTATCAGTTTTTTTAATACATTTTTATTAGCAATCAGACTACATACGATCTTTAAGCTAATTTGATGGCATGAACAATTTAATAAAAGTGTCTTGTACTGTTGTCGTGGAGAGGTGAGGGTCCAACAACGCCACTTCAGTTTCTATTGACGTCTATCGGCCAGCATCTCTACAGTCTTCGGTTGTCAGTAGGTTGTTGTAACGGCTCTAGTAGTCGATTGGGATGGATTTGAAGTTTAGTATGGTGTTTACGACTTTTATCTGTGAAGACGTCTTCTACATATGGTGTATTGAGGTCAGTATGTAAGCTGAAGTTGGATACATACCAGGGAGCATTTGTAACAGTGCGGAGGATTTTTGATTGTACTCATTGCATAATAGTGATGTGAGACGTGGCTGCACATCCCCAGAGTTCTATTCCGTACGTCCATATAGGTTTTGTTACTGTTTTGTAAATAAGTGATTTGTTTTCTACTGATAATTTTGATTTTCGTCCAATCAGCCAGTTTCATAATTTAGTTTATTCTATTTGATTTTTCTTTTTATTGATGTGATCCCTCCATTGCAGCTTGGTGTCTAAGTGAAGACTAAGATATTTTACTGATTCTGCTTTTGGAATTTCTTCCTGGTTGAGCTTTACTATAGGACAATGTTCCTTTTTAACGGTAAATGTTATATGGGATCATTTCGATGCATTTACTTTTATTTTCCATCTTTTTAGCCACGTCTCTATTTTTTGTAGATGTTCTTGAAGTTTCTGTGATGCGGAATCAGGGTGTGTGTGTGTGTTGACAGTAATGCTGTATCATCAGGTACTTGTGCTTACGTCCATTGAGGTTGGTAAGTCGGAAGTGTATAAGACGTATAATAGAGGGCCAAGGATGCTGCCCTGTGGCACCCCGGCGAGAATGGTGACAAATTTAAGTAAAAGTAGAAAGGTGTGTGTTCGAATGAAAGCAATTTTAGAATCTGTATTTATTACGTGCACATTTATTTCCAAGCGAAACAAATCTCTTAGGGACTGATTTTCAATGTTAACTTCCGTAATTATCAGAAAAGAAATATTCCACAGTACAAGACTGAAGGTAGACATGTAATTATTGAGTGAGCGAGTATAAATACTTTCAATTTTTTTCTACTTACCGACTGCAATATGTCGTTGAGAAGTAGAGCACTATAGTAAATCGATTGCTTGTATTTATGGCCGGAAAAAATAAAGTAATGAATTTTAGAATTTAAGTAATTAAGAACATAAATCACGGAAAATAATTTTTTGTCTCTAATTAAACTTGACAATAACACAGGAAATAATATTCTTTTAACCTCTTCCATATTTTTGATTAAAAGAATGTGAGCGAGATTTATTCAATTAAATAATTAAAATAGTTTTATGTCCATTATTTATTATTCCTCATACAAATTTGGATTTTGCATCTTTATAACGTTTTTCAGGTCCTCCTAAATTCGGAAATGTCCTGTACTAATAGGACAAAGCTTTGAAGTTAAACTTTACACATTGAATTTAGAAACTATATCAGTGTAAAAGAAATAGATCATAGGGACATTAGTAAGAGAAGACTCGTTACTCCCGCGGCACCGGATTCTGTAAGAAAAGTTCCAGTTGAAGAGTATTTTATATTATATTCCCCGTGGGTATTTTGTGATTAAATTAATTTATAATATTTTGAGGATAGAATAAAATATTTAAACTGTTAATATATTTCAAGAGTAAATGCATCAATCTTGAATAATATTCCACTTTGAGGGCTCTGAAATAAATAATAGATTACCGTATAATTATTTTAACAACAATTTTCTCATCCTCAAAATTCTTGATTGTCTTTTTGTGCAAAAAAACCTATTCTTTTCCAGTCTTCAAAGACGTGCTTGAATTTATTATGATATTTATTATTAATAGAGTCCGCATTAAACATAATCTTTACCAGATATCAAACAAAACAAAAATATCTACTACATTACGTTTCTTCAACAATCCGTTGATCTCATCAGGTGTGAACTACAAATAAAGTTTATTTATAGAACTCTCAAAATGAACTCCACGGTTTGTGGATGAAACGTAGTGAACTTAAAAATTTTGTTTATATAATAATGTGCAAGTAATTTTCGTTTATAATTAATACTTAACTGACTTCTTGGTCATTATATATTATCCAGCCCTTGTCTTTGAAATGCGAGGTTTTGCGATATATTGGATATTGGAGAAAATTCAGTACATATAGCACTACCGAGGTAATGTAGAGACTCTCAGAACCATACTTCGAAGGAATGAACTGGTAGCAGAAATAATCAATCCTTCAGGGGTAGAGAGGAGACTCAGAAGAATGTGGCCAACGGACCCGAAGCACAACACTAGTTTAAAGAAACTAAAGTTAACAATGGTATATTAGGGAATGGTCAATTGACGATTATCCACCTCATGCTAAGACCGTGAATAAAATTTACTTAATGCAAATAAAAAGTTGTCGATTGTAGATTGTAAAAAAATTCACAGACAAATAAAAAATAATAATGATGATTTTAAAGACTGTCATTAGTGCAATACTGGTGTCATTATTTATTCAGATAACAAAATAACAAGTAATTTTAAAAAATATATACACATAAAAACCATAATTATTTTTGATTGAAATGCCCAACTTTTCAGTACACTGGATTTCTCTTTGATAGAAAGTGAACGAACTGAAGAATAAAGTATATCTATAAGAAAACTAGGAATAGAGAAAACCCAAATTGCCGTTTTGACTGCAGAAGTTGAATGTGAGCTGATTGCGGCGCTATCCGTCGCGACGCCGCCACGTCAGACCACCGTTGATTATTCAAAGGATTGTCGCAAATAACAGGTGCGTCAGCTTTCTCAAGTGAAGAGGAAAGCACTTGGCTCCCGGCCTCGGAGGATACCAAATTACAACTTCCCTTCGCGGTTAGTCGAGAGCAGCAATCGTGAAATTCAAAATTTGTCTACAGAAAAAATGAAAATGAATATTTAAGGCATCTTAAATAAAATGCAGCTGTTATTCGTAAAGGAAAATACAACACACACGAAATAAATATAATAGAATGGAGGAAGTCTCAAAATTGTGGAGAAATGCGAAATGATGTTAATAGATCAATATTACTGCGATCACTTGAACTCGGATCAGGATACGCCTAATTATCATGCGTTGCTTCCTTGACAGATTGCCTTAAGGATTTCAATAAATCTATGTGGATTAATCGCAAAAAAATATTCACAAAAGACTATTCATATTAATAATAATAAAAAATATATGACTTTATTATAAAATTATAAATAAATAAATCCTCTTTAGCCAGAAAAAAGTAAAAAGTTTAATCTCAGTTCCTACAGGAAAGGCAGAAGAACATTACTTCTAAATTTTACTCTTATTATATTCAAAGTGCTAAATTGTGACATACCTGTTGAGGTCGTAGAAGTGGACGAAACGTCAAAGGCCATTTATTTATTTCTAATACTATCATCTTAATGTATAGGTTAGGTGTGTTTCTGACATAATAAATGAGTTTGAATCAAGCAGGCACATGTTCAGTTTTCGTGATTATTATTCGGAATTTTCGTACAGTTATGTACACTGATACACTGACAGGTTCAATGTTGAAAAGTTTTGCGGTGGTGACGTAATTATTCTTCCCAAGAGAAATCAGAGCAATTGATCTGGGGGAAAATGTAATATCGTTTTTGGGCATATTATGAGAATCCGATTGAATGAACTAGGGGTTAGCAAGAGCGCTCTGGCTTGCGGTCCAATCGATCAGTGACGGTGCCCTGGTAACAGGCTATTTTCGAAGCATCTCACGAGCCAAGACAAAGAATTGCATATTGGGGCTGCAGTTGCAAGTTCCTTTGATGCAAAAATTCCTCTCAACGTCATAAAAAAAATTATTCAATTGCTGTTTCTGTCTTTTAAATAAAATGAAAAAAAGTTCTCTTAAAACCTTGAAAACTGAAAAATAAATTTAACATCAAAAAGGTAAAAACGAGTTTAAGAGATTTATTAACGAAATAATTTTCATGGATCATGCATGACTGAAGTTATTAGTTGTTTTCATATAATTTCAACAATTTTAATACTTTGAAGAAAAATGTAATATTTTTACTGATGAGCGTAACTCCCGATTTGTGGTTTCTTAAAATTTTAATCTCATGTAATAAATGAAATTTGATTCAGTTTGTTACCTTTTATAAGGGTAGTAGGTGATGGGTTTGGTTTTCCCTGAACGGCAGCGTATTATACAATGCATTTTATGTTCAGTTCATCCACTCGTAATGTCAAATTTAATTCCTGGTAAATGAACTAAATTTCCATCAGTTCCGTATTTACACATCACTAAAACAACACGCAAACAATGTTCAATGGCACTTACTACTTTTGATTCTATATAGGCTATGTTTATATATTTGATTCCCTATATATTTAATAAAACTTTTCGATTGATAGATGAAGAAGAGCGAAAGTAGTTTACAATTCGCAAAGTCTGGGGAAGCCTTGTCGGGTGACCCAATTGCACCCAGTGGGTTTCTTGAAGCTCCGAGAAACACCAATAAACACGACACACTGTCAACTTTGTTCAAGTGTTTTAGTATTTGAACGCAGTATACTCGGCGGCGTATTTGATTAGGCTGTCACGTTTTTAGTGGAGTAATGGACAAACAACTTCTGAACATTCCCAGAATTTAGTAACGAATTTTAAATTTATTCCTAAACTATTATAGTTCCAGCGCAGATTTCTGCTTATCCGAGGACGCCATAAGGGAGCTTCAGTCAAATAACTTAATAAATTTAATTAACTGATACCATGATTAAGGATATGATTGTAACTAATAAATAAGCTATAAATAGAGCTCATGACCTTAATGGTTCAAGCGACTATAAATAAGGACTCTAAAAATCCAGTTCCATAGTACGTATTCTGCTTTTTCACAATCTCCATTGAGTTGCGCAAGCAAAGTATATAGTGGGATTTTAAACTTGGTAGAAAATAAATAATGGTATTAAATAACATAATTACAGTAGTTTGAGTACTCCAAAATTCAGTTTAAATGCACACGAATACTACACGAATCATTGTCTCATGTTATACAGTCAAACTCTGTTATAGCGAGCGCGAAAAGACCGTCCGATTTTGCTGGATTCGTTTTATCCGCGTTTTGCTTTTATTTCCAGAGATTACGAAAAAATACGCTGTTTTTGTTAAGTATTATCATTATAAAGAATCAAAATTACATTGCATACAAAAGCTAAGCTAAACTGAAATATAAAGGTTTACAGAAAAAGCTTTATTACGTACATACCTATTATAAACAGCAACAAACTACACCGAAAATTACAGAAATTACATTTCATGCGTTGTTACGACAGAAATTTAAATAAAATCTGTTTCAAGCTTTATAATTTGAACTCGCAAACTTGACATCGTATCAAGCTTAATGCATCGAAATTTGCTATTTGTCCTTCAATATATCATTGGAAAAAATCATGTTAATAAACAGCAGCCTACTTCAGTTTTTTGGATTATTGGTGTAGGATCCAAATAAAAAATATCGTGTTCGTATCTTCCGTGTCATCGTCGTCTTATTTATATAATAAATTGGCAACAATGCCATTTCTTATAGAAATTTCACGAGTGGCTAAATCTTTGAAAATCCACTGCTGAACCCATACCGATAAGAGTAATTCATTTTCTTCATCTAAAACTTATTTGGTTGATAAATTAGATCTATTAAAACAATTTGCTACTGTGACGGATGATACGGTTTTCGATTTAAAATTGAAATTTTGTGATAACGGTGTGAAGTCATTAGTAGATGTTGACGGACCCGTTCTTCATTGCCTAGATCGGTTTTTCTTTGCGAAGAGAAAACTGAGAATAGCGAGATGAGCTGGATGTGACAAAGACGAAGATCTAGCAGAAAATTAGCGAAACAATAGAAATATGATGAATAGAAAATGTGAAACAAGGAAGGTAAAAATAATTAAGACAACCAACGTTTCGAACAGTAATGAAACTCTGTTTTTTCATCAGGGTAAGAAGATATTCACTGCATATGCAGTGTCCGGAGTTCGGACCTACTTGCTTCAGCCCATTCCTAGAGAGACAGTTATCCGTTCCTTCTGCATAAAAAAATTATTTCGTCGAGTATGGTAATTTTGCCCTACAAATTTTTCCCGCGTCGACTTATTAAAATAACAGATATTTTTTCACAGCACTTTAGATTTTTAACCATATTTACCACGGCTGCAATAATTTGTGTTTGGTGGAAAGAAGACCAACTGAATGCTAGATAAGTTTTCAATGTGAGGATGCGACGAGCACTTATCCACACAATAACTAAAAATTTTCTGTTTTTTTAGAGTTCCTGATTACAGTTGCTCAGATGATGACGAAAAATATTTGATGTCATCCACGGTCTTTTGTTTGCTGTGTAATAAACTGGCAATATCTCTACATTTTTAAAGCAACGTGGATATTTAGATTTTCCATTAGCCAACAGTTGTCTTTTATCAGTCCCAGTTTCGTATAAACGAGAACAGTCAACACTACTTTTGATTTTTTTGCCACCATTTGAACATTAAAGTTTTATCTGGAATTTAATTTAATATAAGGAATTTCACACAATGTGTAAAGTAATTTGGGTCACTCTTTACAAAATTCTGTCATTGAGATAGATCTTCTGGAACACCAATATGCGTGATATCTGTCACACACCATTTCACGTAATTCACAAACACAATTCACATCTGGTTGATGAAAGCTTTTTGATTTACAAATCTTGTGGTGAAAACCGTGCACGGCGAAACGGGTTACTGTGTGACGTAGTTCGTATGATGCTCTCCTCCATTAGTTTGTGATCATGGCGGTGGTACTACAGAAATAGTCCCATATCTCGTTCTTCTTTTCCTTTAGCTCTTGGATCGCGTGTTGATATGTAGGTGTAGATGATAAAGTTAACCCTGATGTATAACGTAGGTTCCCTTGTGAGTTCATATGCAAGTCGTGATGGCGTATATTTCGAGACATACAGTATATTTTTCAGAAAAGTTGCTTTTATCTTTTCAATATCTTTCAGGTTCTTTCTATTTAGTTTCCCCCATATTAATTCCAAACCGTATGAATTTTGCTTTGTAGAGGGAGATGGCCGTGTCTATGGAGAGTTGTATCATCCGAATATCTTGCGTTGCTCTGATAGCTGCGATTACTTTTTCTTTCACGTGTAGTGTGAATGTGCTTCCTGTCTGTTGTAAGGTTATCCCAAGGTACTTGAAGCTGTTTGTAACACTTATTGGTCTGTTTCCGAGGTATAAAGTGTCTTTCCTGAATATCATTGCTGCTGTTTTTGAAGGTTTATTTCTAGTTCATTTTCTTGAGCCCAGTACGTTAGATTGTTTAAGGCCTCTTGTAGATCTTGTCTGGAGGTTTCTGTGATGACCATGTCATCTGCATACACATAGAATTAAGGCACACATTATTAATACATTCGTATGCTGTTGTGCTATCGGCGGCTTGGCATTCTACACTCAATTTCCCAAAAATAATTTGATTTTTTAAAAATTAATTTATTAAGCATAAATAAGCAATTAGATTACATTGAAATATATAATATATGTGATAGCTTAAACATGTTACATATAATATTTTACATATTATTATGAGATTCCCTCCAGCGAAGAGAACTCCTATATCATGTTACCAGATGTTCTGGCCATTTTATTTTCAGTTTTCTTATTAAATAATTTTCTAATAGTGGTTGTAATAACGGATTTGAATGCGATTTGAGCTTTTTCTGATGACTAAGACTCTTTCAGCCAACCATTACTGCAGCTAAAAATTCTCTTGGCCATTCAAGTATCCGGAACTACGTTGAAGTTATAATCATTCAATTAATGCACTGTCTAATTGTTAAATTGACAACTTCTAGTTTTCTTTGTACCTATGTTGTTTTCGAAAGGAGAAATATAGATCTGTTTATTCTTCAGTATCGTCGAAGATGACAATCCAATTTTTTTGCACTCGTCTACATTTTTAACGCCATGGTAGATTTCTCTTAAAGATTTCAACTCTTCCACTGATAGAAAGACACTTTTGCCTTTCTTGATGCGATGACGATATAATTTTAACTGAATAAATTTTTGCTTTCTCAGTCTTAAAAGCCGAGGATCAGTAAAATTCGACAAAATAAAATGACTTCCGGGTGTAAAAATAATGTTAAACTTTCATTGTTTCCTTATCCTGATGATTTTAGGCTCTTACGACTCCAAAAGGTACGGTCTGGAATTTCCCAAAAGGTAGCGGCAGATCTGAGTGTAGCCTAATTATCAGGAGCTCGCTCGTTAGAACCGGAATTTTCCTCGTGATATTTTTACACAAAAGTAGTGCTTTCATTTGAATGGATAAATTTTACTCGTTATATCCTTTTTGTCCTCATAACCTAGCTGGTTATATCCGAGTTCGACTATATCTTTTTTATCAACCCATATTTCGGAGTATTGCCTCTCAAATTTACACTTTCAAAGTACAGCCAAACCTCGGCTATTTATTGAATATCGGAAATTGACGGTTACGGTATGCATAGATTAATTTGGGGGCAAAATAAGTCTCGGATTTCGTCGCGGTGTCTACGTATCCAAAAGCAGCTAATTTTGCAAACACAACCACTGGCGCGCTGTCCTGCTCAGTTTCGTGTTTTGTGAGCATCACGCCGCACGTCTAGCCAAATATTGTTTCTCAGAGTGTTTTGAGCTATTTTAATATTTGTGAGTGAATAATACAGATACATACTAATAATTAACAGATTCAGATAGAAAAATCTCGAGAGAATCGTGTATCGAAACCATGATCGCCCCTTAGTACGTGGTCGCACTAACCACTGATTTACCTTCGTCAACTCCCTGTCCCATGCCAGCTTTCTCTATCTGTTGTACAGATAGGTGCACCTACAATTTATTGAATTACATTCTTCTCGGCCTAATGAAGAATGGATATCGTATGTAAATTAATCGTATGCATTTTTAATTAATTCAAGGACAGAAGAAATTATTTTAATCAAGCTAAGCTCTAAGGCTACGAAAGTGTATTAACCCTTAGGCCTACAACCACGTGTGAGGCTCGTGGTTCGGTTCTGGAGCCAAAACTGATATCACGAGCCTGGTCCGTGGTACATCGGTCTGGCTAAAAACTGACTGTCATGGGTCTGAGCCGTGGTACATGAGTCGGGCCAAATGTAAACACCAAGTGTCACGCCCGTGGTTTGTTGATGTGTCCCACTCCAAATAGCACATCCCAGGATAGTGTACTCAATTGCGTTTTATCGAAGCCACGACCATCAAAGCTTTGTAAAGTTTGTACGAAAAATAAATACATAGTGAAACAACGTTGGAGTGAAAAAGATCCAAAGTTCCTTTACATGTACCAGAATTCTTCAAAAATATGACAAGATTATTAATTTTTTTAAAAACTCTAATTGTGTGCAATGAGAATTTATTTAAAAATTGGACTTAAATGTCCAAGATATATAATAAACCTGTAATATATTATTTTATTCAATTATTAACATTTGTTTGTTTTTTAATTATATATATCACTTAGTTTTGATCATTTTTTTGTTTTTAATTTTCCACTTGTATTTTTGTAATTTATTAAATGAACTTGACCAGAATTATATTTTTCTAATAGGTACGACATCCCACGTAAGTTGTGTGTGTTTGGCACAATTTAAGACTGATTTGCCGAGTCGTGGAATGGCTATGAGGCTCGGCAGTTCTGTTTACGTTTTGGGACCACGCTGTTGAATCTTAATTCGTAGGGCCAACGGTTAACACATTAGGATAGAGAAATCTTGGCATGGACAGGGATAAGGAACCAGGATAACCGCTTAATACGCAGGCATTTATTTATATTTCAGCAAATTTGACACTCATCATTCCGAATATTTTATAATTAATCCCTTTTCACCTCGTAGCATACAGACTGAGTATGAACACGTGACTTGACAGCCATTTTGTTTCATCACAACGACACCAAAAACTATGAACACTAACATTGGCCTTTTTGGACAATTTTCCCCTTATCAGCCTTTTCCTCTACCTAATTTATGCTGACCGGTGGTGAACTTCTACTTAATGTGGTAACGTAGTAAACGGGTAAAAGTTATAACAGGTCCCTTTAATAAGATCAAAAATAATAAACGGTAATTCATTTGTCATATTATAATATTTCATAAATAACCACTTCTCACTCCGCCCCATTTTAAGGTGTTTGACTCCAAGTAACCTGGCACGGTAAATATCAGTATTCAAGTAAACGACTCCTAAAACTGTTGGTTCTAAACTGACCTGCAGTCTTTCTCGGTTTAGAGAATGAATAACGTCTTCTCTGGCTTCTACCCTAGTAAAAACTGTATTCCCGACCTTTCGATGACGTTCACTGCCATTGTCTTCTAACTAAAGACTTCATCGAAACGTCGCGAATACAATTGTTTAGAAACCTGATAAGACTTTATTTATGACCTGGGTTGTTTTGTCACCCCAATCCAACGGCATATTTATGGGTTGTCCACTCCCTTGCCTTTAGGGGTTGAAATTAGACACCAACTACATCGAGTGTTACATTATTATAGCAGCAGTCACGAACGAAGACAGGTGACGCAGATTGAGGAAACGTGGAATAAACACACACACGACACGGTCTGAAACGGTCGAGCTGTGGGAGCTTACTGGCTGCTCACGGGGACAGGGTAGCACTAACCTGGACCGTCAGGAAATTTGACGTGGACTATAGTATCAGCGATCCCGAAAACTAATCATTCGACAATAATAAATGTCGTTTTCGCTCCGCCTTATCACCCACTAGATACAAGTGCTGTGAGTCTTCACACCGCGGTGTTCGTCCCCCTTGTGTGCTAGGTTTGCTTGAAATTGCTCTACGCGTTTAAGATTGTATGTGGAAAATATTCTCAAGCATCTATTTTTTAATAAGTCACGTTGAGTGAAAGGCGTTTCCCGGGTATTTATTTACATTAGAAAGGAAAAGTCACTGTTAAGAACTAATGTTTTAGTCATTCCAGATATTTTTTAATTAAACTCTTTACACTCAGCTGATAATCGACAGCGACTGAACACATGACCTATCTGTCACTAATAATCTCGACGACATGGAAAACTTAACATTAGAAATTATTATCCACCGGCTTGAAACACTTACCCTTCTCTTTCCGCTCCTCCGCATTTATACCTAGCTGTTCCAAACTTCGTTTTAAACGGCAGGATGAATGCCACTTTCAATTCAGCGAACTCTAAAATGAAGAATTCTACACTAATCTCCGTTCTCTTGAACACTGTCCCTTCTCACCCCCAACCACATTTGGAACAGGCTGTATCTGATCTTAAGCGTGATCGCGACTATCTCTGTTCGTTAAGAGATGAAATTCCCCCAATATAAAATTAATCACGGCACCAAAAGAGATAAAATACTCCCGATACCTTAAGATTGCCATAAATACTCACTGTACTTTAAGAGAGACAATAATACCCCTCTGTCGCTTAAACCAACCAAATTAACTCCCAGCGCCTTACGATAGTCAAACAAACTTGGATGATAAGTCAAAATAATGCCCGTACTTTCAAAGAGTAAACAAAAGTTCTTGTACTAAAAGTGAGTTAAAAATATGCCCGGTATATTAATGGAGTCAATTCCAATATCTTAAGGGGGTCAAACTTAACTCGGTGCCTTAAGGCATTCAAAAATACTCTTGGTACATTTCAAGAGTCCTAAAAAATCAATGTAAAATAATTAAAAGTAATCCCCTAGCCAATTATAATATTTTATAAATACTTCTTCTCGGCTCCAAACCATTTTTCAGCGGTTATACTAGCTGAACTGGCTTGGTAGCGTCGTTCAGCTAAGCGACATCGAAAACATGGATTCGACATAATTATGACCGCTTTTAAACTAACTGTTCCCTCCCCGCTCCTCTATGCCAACAGAGACTTAATTTTTATCGGACACGGTGAATGTCAGAATTTAACTCTGCGAATCCCATAACCCCGGATTCGACACCAATATCGGTTGTTTTTGCAATTTTTTCATAATTACCCCGTTTAACCGCACCCTATACCGAAGGGGCTGAACTTCAATTTAATCGGTACGGTGAATGTCAGTGATTCACTAAGCAGGGGTGCTCCTCTCTCTCAGGCCTTTGGGGATTGAAATTCGACTTTAACAGCATCGAGAGTGCACCTCGGCCTGTTTTGAGAGGTATATGTTCCGGGGTCGCAGACCTTGGGCATACGGTAAGAGTTGTCCGCTATTCTTATTGGAATAGTCGGCCAGCTGCCTCCTAAACCGGTCAAGGCACGTCGAGGGGAAAGCTGCGACCCCACAACAAACCTCTCTCCCGCCATCGAAAGGGCGTGGGATAAGTACCAAATGCCCAACCTACCTGATGCAGGTTTTTCTAGGATGTCATGCATTACTTTTAGGCGAATGTCGGGTAGTATCCTTAATATATGGTCTGGGGGCCCTAGTTAACCCTTGGCTACCTTCCTCTACCCTTCCGCATCCCCCCTTTCAAATCCCTTTCCTATGCTATAAGAGAGGAGTTGCCACTATGTGGATTACCCTATACATAGCCTGTCTACACCTACGAAAACTATTTATTGGATGATAATTTCGGTTGTTTTCGTATGTTATTAAAATGCAACCCCTACAACTAGGTTTTCTGAGTCGCACAATGTTTGTTCCCGGATCAATAGTAACATGTTTACAAAGTTTGGTTGAGAATTCTCCGCGTGTTTAAATGCATCTATATTTATTTATTAGAAGATAGACATTATGTAGAAAACAAAATCACGTAAATCCGTACCATTTGTGTACAGTTTGTATTGTACTTTTCTAAAGCAAACGCCAATATATTTTCAACGCCATAATCAATAACTCACGCCTGACGCATTATTATATTTTACGAACTACCATTGAGAGGAAACCTGAACACGACGACCCCGTAATTTCCTGGTGTAAAAATCATGGATACCAGTTACTTCATAAAAATAATATAAATGAATAATTAATGGAAGGAAATAAATGTAACACGAAGAACTTGCGAGAAATGTAAAACTAGTTCTTATCGTGTTCTACATAGAATCGAACACGACAGTTGGATCTTGGCGGAACCTAAAGGAAAAATTTGAACTCGGGGAACCAGTTTATCAGGATTGCAGGGAGCAATGTACTTTATAAAACGAACGTAATAAAAATAGGGGAAGGGGAGTGATATCAGTTTCAGATCCATGCTACGACTTTCTCTACTATAATACGGAAACTCAGGCGTGGCATCATTATAGGTCTACACGCGTTACATATAATCGGCTACGTACATGCATAAAGCGAATAAATGGAAATAATCATTTGTATACACAAGTTTATGTTATTGTAAGTATATGCTTCGCGAAATATTAGGTCTATCTATAGGAATAAACAAATTTACTGATATATGACGCGTTTAAAAGTTTTGACCCAGTGCAGACGAAGTAAAGAAGAACCTTATAAAAATAAATATTGATACAAACGTTAACTGATTTGTAATGCATCCATATTATTCTAAATTTTTAGTTTTTAAATCTTTTAACTTAATTCTATTTACAGTTTAATCTGTAATTTATTGCTTGGACGTATAAACTCCCTTATCATTTGCTAAGTCAATTCTTGAAATCATTAAATTACATTTTTAAATACAGTTAGCAAATCATTGAATTAATAATTATAATACTCGTATAGCTATCTGGTAGTTTCTTATGACTTGAATAGGCACATTTTAGGCAATTGAAATTTGCTGTGTATATTATGTCCGTAACTAACTCGCTGTTTTTAATTCGGCAATACAACGTTTTCCTTGTATTACAAACACTGTATACGCTTTGTATTGTCATTTGTAGTTTACTCCAGTATAAATAATACTGTAGTAAAAAATTTACAGTTTCAATCAAAATACTTTTTAATGTCAATTCATTAGAAAATGGCCCAATGCATAAAAAAAAGTAGTTTTGGACATTTTTATTATAATCAAAATAAAATTAAATAAATTAAACAAGTTCATAGCGATAAGATTATTATCCAACCAGTAATCAATTGTCGTCAGCTATTTTTGTTTCTCGTTTAGGTTTATCCGAACTGATTGTTATGAATTAAAATATTTTAATTGAAACTATATATAAAATCTAATTATCCCATCAACTGATTTTAATAATATAAAATTGAAGCAATATAACACAAACTATTACATTGGAATCGGAAGTTTCAATAGTTTAATAACATTGTTGTTAAAGATAAAAAAATTTCTAATATTTTCTTGAATAAGATTTTTGTATCACTGCATCAACGAAATGTCATAATATAGACATTACTTAAATTAATAATTAGTATTAGTACCAGTTTTTTAAAATTATTAACAAATAAAATTATTTAAATGTAGACAGCTAACTTAATGGAATAAATTTAAAACTAAAATTTAACTGACGCGCTTGATGATTGACTTTCTGTAAAGCTATATATCTGCTTTGTTGTGTCTAATGAAGTTTAAGATCTAAACAATTAAAGAGGATATATATGTTTCAAACATGGACAAGTACATTAATACCGGGTTAAATACTTACAGTTCAGGATATACAGTAAGAGTAGGGATGATACAAAATTGGCTTGTTTTGAAAAAATCATTTTCCAAAATGTAGAATTAGTCGGGAATTTAGACGTGAAGCAAATTCCAGTGGTTAAACTTCAACCGAGTTGAATTTTTAACTAGTTCTTTAACGTGGGAAAACTGGTGTAACTGTACCTTGATATAAACCGGAATAAGCCTTTGTTCGTATTTTACGCAATTCCGACATGTTAAAAATGAATCTGAGGAACAGGAGCGTTAAAGATGATGACGGAATTCTGTTTCTTGTCTTTGCTATTTTCCCATGTTTATATTACTTCACACAAATTAGTAATATCTTTAATAATATATTCATTACATAAACTTTATACGTCCAACTTAGAGTTTAACAGAGAATGTTAATGAATAATTACGTATGTCTCTTGTAATTTTAAGCCGAAATTTGTATATATCTACATCAAAGGACAAATTATCAGAAGAAAAAAATATTAAACATAAATGTAAATGAAAAAGTAATTAAATCCTACCACTGTATACGCGTGAAAATAGGAAAAAAGTAATTTCAGTAGGTTTAACAAAATACTGTATGAATATTTCAATTGTTTTTTTTTTTGTCTCGGTGATTGACTGAAACTTATGCTCGGCGAATTCTTTACAGATTAAACTGCACATATACAAGCAGACAAGTAGTAAATATTTGTATTTAAAGCAACCGGGAGAAATAATTTCTGGCTGAGCGCGGGAAAGGGTCTGCGAGGGCTATGCTCTCGCAGGCAATACCTGCGAGGGATGTTCTCTCGCAGGCAGAACCTTAAGGAGAGATACGAAGGGGCTACCTTTGGGATGCCTTTTCCTCTGCGTTTTTGAACTAAGGTTCCCACAAGCACAGGCACCTCGGCCTGTTCTGAGAGGTGTCTGTTCCGGGGTCACAGACATTGGGCATACGGTAAGAGTTGTCCGCTATTCCCATTGGAATAGTTGGCCAGCTGCCTCCTAAACTGGTCGAGGTACGGAGAATGGAATGCTGCGTCCCCACATCATACTCCTCTCCCGCTATCGTAAGGGCGTGGGACAAGTACCCATTGCCCGACCTACCTGATGCAGGTTTTTCTAGGGTTTACCCTGCATTTCTATAGGCGAATGCCGGGTAGAATCCTTAAACCATAGCCCGGGGGCCCTAGTAACCCTTGGCTACCTTCCTCTACCCTTCCGCATCCCCCCTTTCAAATCCCTTCCGATGCTATTAAAGGGGAGTTGCCCAACGTGGATTACCCTCATGTAGCCTGTTACCCTAAAAAAATAAAAATAAAAATTGCTGGCTGGTACATGTATAAACATTGAGTCAAGGACTTGAGCTAAAAAATCCTGAAATCCTGAAATAATTATGGGACTTTAAAGGAGTTAAATAAAAAAGTAACGTGTATTTCGACTAATTCACTATTTCACCTTAATTCCGACGATTTTAATATTGATGTAATAAAATTAGAATTTGCATATAATAATATGATATTTAATTGAGAAAAATCCGGTTTCATGCTTGTCTATAATACTTCAGGAACGATTTTAAAATAAGTCTGGAGCACAACATTTTTATTTATCTTTCACTAATGTACAATGTTAGATTTATGTTCATCCTTAAGAAATATTCGTTCCCGAGAAAAGGATTACGAACAGCAATTTTTGTATAGGACAATGTTACAGGAATCTTATATCTTGATATGTTGGGAGGCCTGATTTTTCCACAAAGACACGCGTCTTTTTACACGATATTCCAGTGTGGTACGTCTATTTCATCTAGGCGTGTATTTGTGGAAAAAAATCAAGCCTCCAATATATCCAGATATAAGATTCCTGTAACATTGTCCTCTAAAAAAATTGCGTTTCGTAATCCTTTTCTCGGGAACGGTTCAAACCGTTAATAACAACTTTTAGATTTGCAGTGTATTTTTAAGTGTTTTTAAATGCACGCATATTAAACTATATAGTCTTGTGAAATCAGATGATTATTCTAGAAATACAGATGTAAATTAACGTAATCGTGACCTTACTGTGAATTTCAACGATCGAATTTTTTAACAACTCTGTAGATTATTATTAATTTTCTTTTTTTAAAAAAAAAATCAGAAACTGTTAACTTACATCGTTCCGTTACTAATCGTCGTAACAATAGTAATACGACTGAAAACAAGAAATATGTGAAAACCATGGCAAACTCAAATAGGCGTGACCGGATAAGGATTACAATAGTGGTTAATAGCATTAATCGTTCCGCAATTTACGTCGAAACTAATTCAATAATAGACTGATTTTCTGTGCACAATGGATCTACTTCTGAGGGAAGAAATTCTGGGAATACAGCCAGGAAGAAAATTTACGTTTCTTTTTGCAATAGTAAGATAAGTTGTCTTTTATCAATATAAACACTATAACGTAAATGCTACGATTAAGTCCTATTACTGTCAGGCTTTCTACTCCAATTAAATTAAAAATAAGTTGAAAGATCTTGTGTTGGGCCTTCTGACGTTTCGTGTAATTATGTGATAGTTTTTTTTTTAAAAAAAAACATGGTTGTTAAAATAGTGGACGTGTACTAATTCCTTCTCTTAACGTGTCATTACAATGTGCTGTAGTTCACATTTTTCACACATTTGTGATTCCTGTCACAGATAAGCGGCTATTAGCGGTCCTTTAGAGATCGTAATAATTAGTGGCCAGAAAAAATGAGAGCTGGACAGATTTAAACGTGCATGTGTCTGGCGGCGAGAAATATGTGGCGCCCGCCCAACGGGGCCGCGCTATCAGCTGGAATTGCTCTGGTCGCAGATCCAATGACAGACTCTTGATTGCTGCGGGCTCCGAATAAAAACAAAAGGAGTCCCGAGGCAACGGGAATCAAGCCTCTTTCACTTGCTCAACCGCCGGAGACGAATTAGTACCAAATACGTTCCCACTAAAATTACGATCTGAATTTCCGCTCCGATTAAAGATCACTTTCAAATGATAGCTATGTATTATCAAAAATGAGAAATCAAATTATCCTTGTTGAAGAGCGTATTTCGCCTAATATATTTTTGTGCAACCTAGCTACACACCTTGCGCCTACTATATAGTTTGGATTTTTTTTATTTTAAAATAATTCCTATACGAGCGCAGAATCATCGTTGTGCGGAGCAATCACTTGTACTCTACTTTATCAATTGTTTATGTACGCATTGGTTCGTAACGTTTAAGTACGAAAATAATCGTTATTTTTTGTTGTATACATGCTGAATGAAAATAGCCCAGGCCTGGTTACATACGACAGAAAGCAAATGCACTTCGGTTAATCGTCTCCAGCTTTCTGCGCTAGGAAGCCGATGGAACAAATGCAATATAAAGTTTTTATTTAAGTTATTTATAGTCGCATCATCTGCTAGTGTCTTTAGCGACTTTGTACACTTGTATTTCACTTTGTCGGGTAACTAATTTTTGATATTTTCTCGGTATAAAAACTCAGACACATCCCTTGCCGGGACTCTATGATGCGAGGGAGTGACGCCGACCACCACACCACAGGAGGTCGGCTTGTTTTCTCTTGTGGAAGGTTACAACGTTCTCACTTCAGTTCGCTAAGCGCTCTGGCGAATTTACTTCGACTCTGTCCATTTGCACCACGGAGAATTGTGCTGTAATACGTTTGTGGTCTTAAGGTGTAACAGGAGATGAAATCCACAGAAAAATTTCAGCACAATAATGCAGTTTAATAATTGTGAAGGAACGTTTAGCCACATCCACTACTGATGACCGCACAACGAGTGTCCGTGTTCCGATTCTGAATAACTAGGGGTTACTGATTAACTGACAAACCATATACATATTAGGCATATGCAATTATTCAAAACAGGTTCAATCGTGTGATGAAGGAAGCGGCGCAAGTGTGGCTTGATTTTCAATCTCAGAGTGTCGGAAAGTGGACCAAAAATCAGGATGACTACATTGAAAAATGACGTCATCGTAAATTGTCTATTACTATAAAACATTTAAAATATTGAGTGAATTTACTTTTTGAGTTACCAATGTAGTGTATTAGTATTTTTGATTACAATGAACAAAATAATTGTAATTCATACCTCAGAGTGAGGTGGTAAAGTCGAAATTTTATTTACAAATAAGGCCGTGGCGTGAGGTGAAGTGCCTAATGCAACATTTATTAATTTTGTATTCAACTATATAAGAAATGAGTATTTGTTCTAATAGATAAAAAATATCAGTACAACTGTTATGATGTCCCATGCCAATCATTAACCAAGTTTACTTGATGATAAACACTTTCGTCAATTAATCGCCGAGTTTGTTAACAATACAACTAACCGCAAATCTCCAAAAACCCTTAAACTTATCTATTTCAAAGGATGTGTATGTTATAAATACCAACACATAATTATTAATGGAAATAAAACCCAAAGACATACTTTACGAAAGTACAATTAATTGATGTGGAATAAATATATTTAATACTATCCTATGTAAATAATTAAATTAAGCAATTATGTTAGCTTTATTTTTTATTTAAAAGAAGAAGGTTATCGTGATACGTTTAGAAAATTAATTGAAATCTCGAAAATAGATTACTTGCTTGCAGCTACCAATATGTTTTTTCACATGTATGAGCTGTAACCTGTTTTATTGATTTCCATATTTTTTATTGTAGGTTATCGGAGGTACAAACACTGACGCTAATTAGAATTACCCACAAGGCGCTCGTGTGATTTCATATATTTAGTGATTAAGGTATTAGTTTTAATTTGCTTTACTTGACAAAATAAAATAAATTTAATGCTCAGTATTTACTGTGTTACATTTTTCTAATAATTAAATTTGTGACTTTAGCTATGCCAACAATTACATAAATATATTTTATCTAATACGCAGTTATTTATTTGTTACTTAACAACCGATTTATTTCTTGCAGAAGGAATAGGCACAAATCGACAGTCACCTTGCATTTTCTTACAAACGCTGCTATAAACCAACTAACCTACAGTTTAATCTGACAAACTTATTTTTCTTTACTGCATTTAAGAAATAAAACTCATTATCAACGTACATAATACAAAGAATTGCAGTAATCTTTTAATCAGTTTTAAACCATGAATTAAAACGATTTCTTAAATGTTGTTTTTGGTATGTCTGAAATTAATTGTCAAATTCTATATTAATAATAGGCTCCAGAAACGCATTCCTCTCAGGTAAAAAATAAAATGATACTTCCATACTACAGAGAACTACACTTTAGAGTTTCCAATCATCTCCGACAATTTAATATTAGTATCATTTATAAAACTTACAGCTCCTTATCAGTTTACATTAAAAATGGTAAATATCCTTCAGATCCTGAAGACGCCCATTTTGTGCTCTACAAAATAGAATGCTTGGATTGTAATTCAATTTACATTGGCCAAACTAAGAGAGCACTTAAAACCAGCATGAAAGAACATAATACCGTTATAAACGTCCTGAAGAACTCTAACGAAGCATCGCGAATTACATAATCATGAATGTAATTGAACAAATGTTAGAATTATTGACATTTAACAAAACTATAGTGACAGTACCTGAAATTATCAACATTAGATTTATCAATAATTTTACGCTTAATGTACGAAGTGACATATGCACTAAGGAAAATATATGACCTCCAATGGGGTACATAATATCTTAGAATTCTTATATTTGGTTGTTTGACAGGTTCCCTCGAATTTAGTTGTTTACGTTCAGGTGCCTGAGAGGGTCTGCCGATGGACAGAGGAAACGTCGCACAGAATTGCTGTTTCAGCGTCTATTTGTGGCCAATTACATACGATTATTGAAATTAATTATATTGAAGGGTCAAGGGATACGGGAGTATGCCTCTTCTCACCTTCGCGAATTGTTTTTACGAACGAGACTGACGACCATGTGACTCCAGAGAATAAAGAGGTTCCATCTATCAAGTGTCAACCGGCTCTTCGAAGGTCTGGGGAACAGATTATATTCTAGGACACTGTCTTCAGCATGGGTTCTAAAACCGACTTTAATTCTGACGGATCAGAAGTGAACAACGGCACGCGGATTCGGAAGGTAATTAACAATCACTTGAACAATATGGCATCCCAAAGTTGTGTGTTCGCTACAACTTAATGGAACACCTTTCGTGATGAAATTGCAAAGATCAGGAGTAAATTATTGCAGAGGGAAATGCCTTCTCCTCTCACTGTTTTTTTTACTAAGTTTCCACAAGCCGAGGCAGTTTTGAGAGGTGTATGTTCCAGGATCGCAGACCTCGGGTATACGGTAAGAGTTGTCCGTTATTCCTATTGGAATAGTCGGGGAGCTGTCTCACAAACTGTTCGAGACACGGAGGAGGGAATGCTGCATTACCACAGAAACATCCCCCCCCCCCCTTTGGAAGGTCGTGGGACAAGTACCAAATGCCCAACCTACCTGATTCAGGCTTTCTAAGGCTTTCCCTACATCACTTTTTGGCGAATTGCCTTGTTAACCCTTTGCCAACTTCCTCTACCCTTCCACATCCCCCCTTTAAAATCCCTTCCTATGCTATTAAAAGGGAGTTCCCACCACGTGGATTCCCCTCGTGTAGCCTGCTACTAAAAAAAAGTAGTACCTGGTAGGAGTAAAACATTACGAAGAAATCTGAAATTTTTTGAGCCTTAGATTCAAATACATAAGGATTGAATAGACTGGAAAAAGTAAAAAATTTGAAATTAAAGTTTATTGTAGCATTAAGTGGAGGAAGAAAGAAATTTTTTTGTCAAATGAATTTTTTTGTGAGTACGAAATTAAGTCATGATTTTTGCTATGATATTATATTACGAGTACATGCATAAAATTAGTCAACGTCTAAAACAGAAGAGTGTAAACTAACATCTGAAATGAGTGAGACCCGCCAAATATTATATTTTAAGTAAAATTTTATATTCGTGTTATTGAAGAATTCATTAGCAGAGAAATGTGAGAATTGTCGTAGTGTAAGTTGAACTTGACTCTCGTCAATGCGAAAAATATACAGAAGAGCTGAAGTATTGGAAAATAAATTCGGATTTAGATTAAAAAATGCACTGGGGAAGCAATTTTAACAAGGAGACTTACAATAAAAAAACTACGAAAAACTAATCACAAATCCATATATCTTATAGAACTTGTGCACCTGGAGATTGCTTTCGGTAATATACAAAGTTATAAAAGTAAAATGTAATGTACATAAACATCAAGTGGTGTTAGTAAAAGGAAAATACGACAGTACAGAAGTTATTCTAATGAAATTTATTTCCGCCGCCGTTTAACTTAGGCTATATGTTAAAGAATGAATTAAAATAAAATTATCCATGAAATAAATTACACGTTGACTGAAAAACAGTTCTTAAATCTGCAATTAATACTTTTCTGTTACCAGATAAGATAATAATTCACTCCAGGAGAAGTTCGGAATCAAAATAAATATGAGAAAAATTAAAGTTTTAATTATTAGAAGCAAAGACAAAAAGATGAACCACATAATAAAAAAAATGCGGTGGAAGTAGTGAATGAATTTTGCTATTTTGAGAGTAGGATTACAATAAGAGTTTAAAAGCAGAATGAGAGTAATTTTTACGAGAAAATAATATTTTCAACAAATATGAAAAGATACATTGAAATAAAAATGTGGAATAATGGATCGCATAGATGAGAATGTGAAATGTGGGGAAGTGAGAAAGGATTAGGTTGGAAGCCCTTAAAACCGGGTTCTACTTAAGAATTTAGAAGAAAGTGTTAGAAAGAAGCGGCGAGGAAATAATACTTTTCTGTTTCCAGATAAGATAATAATTCATTGTAGCTCACTAATAAATCCAAGCAACGCTGTTGGAGCACACACTCAGGCATTTAGGTTCAGTTAAATCAGTGGTGAAAACTAGACAGGAAAACAAGAATTCTAGGAGAAGGGAGTTAGTTTTAGCTGGAAACACTGTATTGGGAATAGATTGTTGGAACGCCACATGAAACTAATCTCTAGACCAGAGGTTCACAACGGATCCATGTGGACGGACCCCTTGGGGGTCGATGGAAGTTTAAACAGAGTCGTAGTATTCCAGGGACCTATTTGGGGTCGATGTATTAAAATTTAATTATTGTATAATAATGTGAATTAATTATTAAATAATAAATTATATACCAGACATTTTCTTCATTTAATAATTCATCAAATAAATTAAAGGAAAAACATTAACTTCATTCAAATTTATTTATTTCTAACATAGATCTAAATGAAGAAAGGACTCTGTATAGAGCACAGACTTGGACACTTAGGAAAACGGGAAGGAAGTACGTGGAGAGTTTTGAGATATGGTTTTGGAGACAAATAGAAAAAGAATTAAATAGGCGGAAATAGTGATAAACGAGGACGTTCTGGGGAAGAGTGGAGGAAAGTAGATCAATCCAGCATATAATTTTGAGAATGAAAGCAAACTGGATTGGACACATTTTAAAAAGAAACTGACTACTTCGTGATGTTATTGAAGGGAAAATATATGGTAGGATGAGAGTAGGTAGTAGAAGAATTCAACTTTTGGATGAGTTAAAGGAAACGATAAAATACTGGATGTTAAAGAAAGAAGCCAATAGTAGACAGTTATGGAGAATGACTTATTTATATTACATCTCTGGACCTGCTATTGGGTAGAGAATTTATGAATAACAATATCGAAATTATTTTCGTTACTTGAATAATTAATTAACATTTCTGTCGTTGAATAATATATGGTTAATCTTGACTTTCAGATCTACATAGACCACTTGAAACAATTAACACAAAAATACTTATATTCTGCTACAAGAACAAATAATTGAATTGAAGGATAATTTGAAAGGTAAAATTGATTTTCAAAGAATGTCAGATGTCAATTGAAATTGCTAAGATAAATTACGTCAAACTAACCCAAATCACGGAATCAGTATTATTAGAATTTTCTTTTTTTTACTTGGTTGAAACATGTTGTCCACGTTAACAATTTATTAAGAAAACTGAAAATAGATTAAAAATAACGGAATACAGTGATTTATTTTTGTTAAGTAACTTTAAACCTTATATAAAAAGCATTATGGAAAACGATTAATCATCACACTAAACAAAAAATATATTGTAATTATACGTAAATGTTTATTATATATATATATATATATATATATATATATTTGTTTTGTTACTTAAAAGTGAAACGTGAGACATGGCGCTATTTATGCGTTATAAAAGAATTAGGGGGTCTATTGAAAAGATGAAAGTTGTTAGGGTCTAAGTAGAAAAAAGTTGGGAATCGCTGGTCTAGACTGATGACCTTAAAATTAGATATAGGACAAAGGAACAAGAAAGTGATAGAGCCCAGTATATGTCTCTACTTGCATTGTTATTCATATATACTCTTACAAAGCTAGCCAGTCAAATTATTACGGTTCAATATTTACACTAAACAAGATTTCTCTCTTTTTCCCTTGTTTGATTTTTTAGGTTTTATTAATTATTAATTTATTTCATAAAATGCTTCGTACTTAATTATTACGCATATTACATTTGATTATAGTAATGTATTAATTAGTAAAAGGAACCTCGTACGGCAACTCAACCAATGAAAAAATAGATGACGACAGAGCTTTGTGTCGTCGAAACGTCGCGTTTTAATCAATGTTGTACCCGTGTGGAAAACCGAGAACTTTTTTTACAACTACACCGGGAAAGCCTTCGTTCTTTAATTAAAAAATATCCTGCTCCATAAGAAATATTTTTAATAGTCGGTCCTCATGCATTAAACTGTTCCTATACATTTTTTTAGTAAGAGGATCATGTCGCATTCAAATTGATGCGTTCACGCTGGAAGATTATTGTAACTCTTAATATAAAGTTATAGGTTCTAAGTAAATGAAATAAAATTTCCAAGTTGAAGATTTTGCTTAAGTCTGTTGCATATAAATGACGGACCCAGAAATATTTTGGAGACTTTGACTTACCCCAGCCAGATCCATTTACGGAAAGTGTTGACTGAACGTCTTTCATAATTGTATTATCACGGGGAAGTAATTATTTTCCTTTGATTTTCGATCTTAAGATATTACCTAGTTCGTTTAAAGTTGAATATTTAATCGAGCGTAGTTATTGTGATACACTCTGGTATGGTTACGATAATTCTGAGGAAGTATTTCGAAGATGTCATCGTAACGGCAGATTAAACAAGACCGCAAAATTTTGGTTGTGACGTATTTTTTAACATTTAATAATTGATTCCTTTGCACGTTTTAGCGCAGACTCCAAAAGAAACCTTCATTTCTTTCCATCACATCAGGATTTTTCGCAAATTTCAAAATTGATTAAAGGTCGAAAAATTTTGAAAATATAAGACTTTAAAAAGGACTTTAAATGATTTTTTCTTATATTTTACTCTTATTTATTATTTACTCTTATCGTATGTATTCTTATAGTTAAACTGAAAATAAATACGACGATCGTGATCATAAGTGGATTACGTGCGACGATCTGAAAATAATATCGATGATACTAGGGCAGCAAGGAGGGTACTCAAAGTTTCCTTGTTTTTTTTGTCAATGGGATATTAGTTACAGAGAAAATCATTAGATGAAGAAAGATTGGACAAAAAGAGCTTTATTAGAACCTGGAACCATTAATGTGCTTCGAGAAGCTCTTGTAGATCCCAATAAAGTTCTCCTTCTACCTCTGCACATCACGTTGGGCTTTATGATACAATTTGTCAAAGCCTTAGAAAAAGAATTTAAATGTTTTAAATACACCTGTGACAAATTTCCAGCCTCATCAACCGCCAAACTAAAAGAGAGTTGCTCAAAGTCAATATCAGAGACCAGTGTTTTAGTTTATGTTTATTCATGTGCAACTTTAATATTTTTATAGATTTCTCTATGGAAATATAACAGCGTAGAGACTCAGACCGACTAGTCGACTGTCATCGCTGTAAGAAAGACAAATGCATTTCATTGCGCAACACACAAATTTTGCACATTGATTATCTATTGTAACGAATATTACAAATATAATTATCTTTTCAAATTAATTTTTTCTTTCTCTTTAATAACTTCATAAATAATGTATCATGCAAGATTGCATTCAACAGGGGTCACGGGACTCCACGGTGTCCAAAATCGATACCTGTAATTTAATCTTGCAAATGGTTACAGCTACATGGACAGCTGGGCAATTTTCATCAACAGCGTACTGGTCCTGACATTATAAAACTTCTCCAAGATTGTAATTTTGATAAATAAATTAAAGCCCGGGATCCTACGTAGACGTTGTAACCAAGTTAGTGGGAAATGAGAAGAATCCGAACTATAAATCAATCGTTGGGAACATGATACAGAAGAACAAAAATTTTGGCTGCTCCATTAGTGTGGTTAACTTCCTAAATTCTCAATTAGACTATTTTCCAGTTAATTTGGGTGCTGTTACCGAAGAGATGGGTGAAGAGATTTCATCAGGACATTAAAGAAATGGAAAGGAGTTATCAAAGAAAATGGAGTACTACTATGATGGGTGGCTATTGCTGGATGGTACACCGAAATGAAGTCTATAAAAACATAAAAAAGAAAAGAAAAGGGTGAGCAACCCAAATAAGCTTCGACACATAGAATTAAATTGTATTTTACATACTTCGTAATTAAAGGTGGGTAAAGAGGGTGAGTTATTTCCAAAGGCATAACGTACCTCCTAACAATTGATTAAATACATACATATTAATTAACTTAAAATGCACTAAAATACAAATTTAGCCTAATTTTTCATTAGAAATTAAGGGGTCAAAGAGTCCCCCACCATCCTATTCAGAACCCTCAACTGTTTAGCTATAAGATTGCAACAACAAAAAATTGTAATTAAATAACATTTTCAGATCCTTTTTGAGGTTTCATTTTCACAATTTTTCGACTTACAACAAAATCTGAATTTTTCGAAAAATCCTGACGTTAAAGAAAGTTTTTTCAGGATCCAGTGCTAAAAAAATACATAATCAATTATCAAAAATTTAAAAAACACACCCTTCACAGGCTTGTGTTATTATTGATCAGGTATATTAACCCTGGTGGAAAATCATTTGTTCTAACTCAACTCAGAAAAGCGCAATAATGCTGCGGAAAAGCTGTTTTACTATTTTCAAAGTATTGAATTATTATGATAGTCCGTGTAAAATAAAATATCACTCTCACCGCCATTCCTTCGCTCTCAACGATTTAACAAATGGTAATGCGATGTAGTTATATTACAATATATATATATATATATATATATATATATATATATATTTATCATTTCTTCAGAAGAAACTTCAGATAGAGTTTACGACTACGAAACAGTACGGACGGGAAAAAATCTGGATATGGGGATATTTGTGTACTTTTACATTGAAGTACTTTTAAATTGAAGACTCTAGCAAGCTGTCTTTACGTTTAAAAATAACTGGACTTTAATACAAACACACACGAAGGAAGATCAATAAGGATTTGTGCAATGAAGAAGATATAAAAGTAGGTTGGGTCAATATAATAATACAAATAGTCTTTTCTCAATGGAGAATGAAATGAAATGCTTAAAATTATGTATTAATTCAAGATTTTAGAGTGTGGAGAAATATGAATTTCTCAATTGTTTTCTGTCAGTTTGATATTTTCTGATAATTTCAAAATATGGTATTATTTGAAAATAACAATTTTTTTGTGATTAAAATTGGTAATTTACGAAATGTCTCCGTAGTCACAATCTGAAATAGGTACAAATGTGTACCGAAACGTTATTTTAAACTGAATAATTTTTAAGAAACTGTTATCTGTCGTAAACTACAGTTAGTTTTATGTATTAATAAAAAACAAACTTGAAAATTAAAATAATAATAAATATAAAAATATATCAACTATTGGGTTTTATTATAAGAACATCTAAAAAAATTTATTCTATTGATACTTTCAGAATTCTATATTTAACTTTAATTAAACCTATATTGATGTATTGTAACATAGTGTGGTCTCCATATACGCAAGTGAATATTGATAAAATCGAAACTGTACAGCATAAATTTTTCAGAATAATGTTTTTTAAGTTAAATCTGGAAGATCGACATTTACAGCATAACTATGAAAATATCTCTTCTATTCCAAAAATCCCTACACTTAAATCTTCTAGAATGGAATATGATCTTAAATTTATTTTCAAATTTGTAATAATATGATTGATTGTCGAAATTTATTAAAATCATTAAATTTTAAAGTTCCTGGTATAAATTCAAGACAGAGACATGTTTGCGATAAAATACTATAAAGATAATTATACACAGAATAATCCGTTAACCAGAATTTGTAAAATGATTAATGTATATCATATAGATTTGTTTAACTTGAATTATTGCCATTTTATAAAATTTTATATTTATGAATAACTATTGTCATTATTTTAAAAATTTTATTATTTATAAGCGTTCTATATATAATATTTTTTTCTGAAAATTGTAATTGGAAATAAAGTCAGTTTAGTTACAATATATAATTAAGTTTTCATTCGATTTGTCGTATACTCGAACACGATAATGTCATGATTTTTAAATTTCGAGATGAGTGTTGTTCGTTTCGTTCATCTACTTTTCTTCCATCCTACAGAAGAACATTGACGGCAGTGTGAATTCAGTTTCACATCTTCCGGATAATGAAATCCAAAAATATTTAGTAAACTTTTGAATAAAATAGTTGCAATAAATGAACATCGAAGGTCAAATACAATACGAATACAGCAAAAATACTCGAATGACAATTTGAGAACAAAATTACTTCTTAAGAAAACGTCGTATTCTTTGGAGCGTATCTCTACAAAAGTATGAAACGCCTTTAATAACACTATACAGATAAAGTGAACGTGGCATTCAAGTGATAAAACACATAATTACGTGGAAATCGAAAGCGTCGACAAATAAAGCAACGGATATGCAAAATAAAATGCCCACCATGCAGATTCCAAGGACGTAAGACACTCAATGAAGGTATAGTGTTTCAAATAAATCGATAAAAAGTGGCAAGGACGACTACCGGTGACAGTAATACAAGACAGACAGCGTATCGGATACGCCAAAGTTAAGGTTAACGAACTCCCCAGACAGACTTAAAGGGAACGGACACACCAGACGGCGCATCCAGTAGGATGGACTGGTAGAAGGGGAGGATTTACGAAGAAAGCATCTACATACGTATTATCCATGAGGGAATGAAAAACGGTACAAGCACATACATTTATGCATTAACAGCTCTTTAGTTTGGTGTACATGAAATTTTTGTTCTTCACAGCAGACAAAAACGTGGAGTAGGGTGACCGATTAATCTCCGGAACACTTATCACGCGGGAAACGTTCGCCGGAAGAAAATTCAGAGAAACTATAGATGTGTCTAAGTATATAACTAAAAGTCGACGCCGCAAAATTCTGTCGAACTTACACAAAATAAACGCAATGCTGTTTTAAAGTATTATCGAGAAAAGTCACTGACACAAAATAATAAAGCGCCACTACCAATAAATTATATATTTTCGAGTTGTTAATTGATGAGAGCTTTTATTTCGGTCTCGCCGACATAAAATTTTGTGCTTTAAGTATCCTCATAGGAACCAAAAACATTTTCATTAAGGGAATCTGATTAAATCGTGCCAGAGAACAGGAAGAAGCTACGAATCGCGAATTCAGAGAGGGTCTTCTGGAGCAGGGAAAGTGATGTGCGCGGTACGAGCGTGCACAGTTGCACGTTCTGCCGTTCGCTTTAGGGAGAAAGGAAGAAAGGGAGGGGAGACCTCGCGAGGGTTGCAGTAGCCATTGCCCCAGTTCACGGTGGTGACGTCATCCTCCACTCTGCAGACTTCACGAAGGCCACGGCAGTCTGAAGGAAAACGGCTCTCCAAAGTATCCCAAACATTTTAATTTCGGTTTAGATTTTTCGCACTGTTTGGTGTGACTTTTTCTTAATCAATAAGCGAAATTGAGATAAAACGGAAGACGTCGTTTTTGATTTGTTTTGTTGGATTGACGGAAGTAGTCCCGGAGCGGATCGATATGACTGACTCACCAGGTGGGACCGCGGGCTGGGGGCACGGACAGGCAGGCGGCCGGCCTTGCGCCGCTCGCCGCGTCCGTTGGCTGTAATGCTCTCGCACTTCACTGGAGTCGCGCCTGCACTGCCGCTACCCGCCACCCGCCACAAAGGCCTGCGCTGCCGCAGTCGCTGTCGTGCGCATGCGCCACTCGCACCCTGGCTTCGCAACCACGAAACTGCCGCAATTTCACCTACAGTATTATGCCGATTCCCAAATTTCCAAAAAAGAGCTTATGACAATAAAATAATAAAACGATGCCTAATGGCCACTACGGGACGCAATAAAGTCATTATGGCAAAACCGCTGTCATTTATTCGATTCAATCAAACAAGATGAGGGAACCGGTATACATGAAACCGGCAATGGATGAGTAAATCGACAGCGAAGTCAAAAAACGCAGAAAAATTCCAGTATGGGGATACCACGGAAGCAAAGCTAGCGCAAAAAGTACGGTTAATAACATTTTTCGAAAACCTTCCATTTTTGTTCCCAACTCAGGAAGCAAAATTTTTAAGAATTTTACAAACAATTCCACCAGCTTGTACTATATACCCCAATCACTCACCATTTCTAACAATACAACTAAATCATAATTTCTAAAATATTTAATTTTGAAATTATCTGGAACTTTCGGCAATATAATGATCTTTAATGTGTCCAAATTATTTGTTCTTTCGCAAATGTCATCAAATATTGAGTACACCGATTTCCAGTAGGACAATATGACTACGTACCGACGGGTCCCGATGTAACTTTAATATTGTCGGTTCCTACTTCATAACATTATTATTTATTTTTCAAAAAACAATCCTGGTGGCAGAATTTTGAAAAGTTTATTGTTTTATTTAATTTTTTTGAAAAGCCTCATTTTCGCATTTCACGACTATAATTTCTAGTTTTCCCTAGTTTATCCTAATTACTAAGCGTAATACCGGCGTAAAATCCCATTGAAATATCAGGGTCTATCCCATAACAATTCAGTGTTTATTTTATAATGTCATTGTGCATGGAAAATTTGAATTTATTTATTACATTATTAAATTAATATTGTGTTATTAAATGATAATAATATCATAAATTCTGTTAAATCAATTTAATGAAATGATACCTTTGTAATTGACCTATTATGTGTGCAGTATCTACAAATAAATACATCTGGTTATGTCCTGTTTATACTACAAATAACTGCGTAAAATCCTTTGCGTGGACACCCCTGATTCTCTCGAATTAGACCGAATTAAATCCTCCAGTATCTTCCTTAGTGTTCACTTTCGCACGTTCCTCAAATTACGCAGATGAACAAAAAAAGTTACAATTCGCTAGTTTTGAAACTTCATTCAAACCAGATATGTCTCACTTTCAAAACCTGTTTAATTCATATATAACAGAAAGAACGAGGAAACAATTTTCTTCTTTAAAACGAAACATATACGTCTGTTTTTAAAATTAATAATAAGAAAAATACCCATATACAGACAAAAAAAGTGATGATATAAATACTACACAACGGTTCTCCAAACGTAGTTCCTTTCGTCAGGTGCTAAGAAAATTAAAAACTCAAGAGCCATGAACGACACAACCGAACAATTCAGTTAACACTCTTGGCTCTTGTATTTTTTTAGTTTTCTTAGCACCTGAAGAAAGAAACAAGCTTTCCAGAAACGTTGTGTGGTATTTATATCATCACATCTTTTCTCTGTATTTGCCTATTTTTCTTATCATTAATTTTCTTCTTTGTAAAAAAAATCATCCACTGGATGCTACAATCCTTTAGTGTAAATAATATTTATTCCAGGATTTTTAACCACTTAGCCATAGAAGGAAACAGCCAGACAGCATATACAAGTGAACAGGCTCGGAGAAAATAAAACTTCTTATGGCACCAACTTATATCTTCAAAAAGAAGGATAATCTTTTCAGAATTAAAGAAAGAAGTCAATAAACAGACGTTGTAAAATTTAAATTTAATAGATAATTACGCAACTGAAACCCGTTGCCAAAAAATACTAACATTTCAAAATAGCCCTAATAAGTTATAAAATATAAAACCTCTGCGTTAAAAGTATACTAAAAATATTAATAAATAGCCAAAGAACAACCAGAAATAAGTTGAATGTCACACAACGTTTCGGCAATCCTCGTTGCTTTCATCAGGTGAGTCAAAATTATAAGAGCCCTAATAACGACACATCGTACAAACCAGGTGACGAACACAAAAGTTGCGTTTGTCGTTCTTATGGCTCATGTGATTTTGAATCACGTGACGAAGCAACAAGGATTGCAGAATTTGCGTGTGGTATTTAATTTAGAACTTATTTCTGTCTGTTACTTGGCTATTTCTTTAATACCGGCTATAAGTTCTGAGGTAGACTAAGAAAGCTAGAGTGAACAATTGGGTATTATTACAATTACTTAAACAGATCTCCAAAAATTTTACCACTAGAACCAGAAAGGGCACTTTGAACTTTTCAACTGAAATTAATATAAAAACGTTAAAAGATTCTATAATTATAAAGCTATTTTTGAAAGTCGAAAACTTTACGAATATATTGTAGTAAACACAAATTATAACTATTTATTTTTAAACGTTGGGCGCCAATTTGTAATAAATACAAATAAATTACTGTTTTTCAATTTAATTTAATAAAGAAAACCACACGTTGAAGACGCCAATTTGTGGTACTCACAAATATTAAAATGATTGGATGTTTTAGTAAGAACTCAAGATTTTAAAATAGACAAACAAATTAATTTTATTAATCATAAACAATTGAATTTACACAAGTTATCAAATGAAATTTTCCAACAGTTAGTAATTAATGTTTTACAATAAAATATTCTATTTCTCAGGGTCGTTTACTGGGCCTTTAATAAAACAAATACTTGTTAAATAATTTTTTACAATGCAATAAAGAAAACGCATACAATAACCAAATTTGAATTCTGAAATCTGACGATTTTACATTTACTTAAAATTTACTTACAAATTTGAATACTGTGAAATATTACATTCTCTGGTAATCCATGAAATTCGGCTCACTTACATACCCCACTTTAAATACAGGCCATAATGAGCACCAAGTTGTGCACACACTTTATACTGAACACTTTCGTCAGTACAACTAAACAGATTTTTCACGTAACGGCAGACTATCACCACACAACTGCAACCTTCGTCTGTCCACAGCTACCTCTCCACGATAACTCACGACGACCTCCTCTCCTTTATTCTCACGACGCCTTCTTCCTCACGAAGACCTTCAACGACTCAATTAAACAATTTAATTATATTTATTTCGGCCACCTATTTCGGCCCAATGTCCATTAAGACCACCACCGACGAAATCTACTAACGCACTCCTCCTCTCTCGACGACCTCCTCTCCTCTCTTGACAGACTCTTTCTTACGATGCCTTATATCTCTTTCTTTTGCACACCGCCCCACAGAGTTCGGGCACACTTTTTCCCACACCCTCGTCTAATTTTCCATCTGCCGCTCAATTATCCCCCATTACGTCGTCCTTGGATACAACCCGTGTGCAGTCCAACTACGACTCGCGACGAACTTTGCACACCACTCCCCAGAGTTCGGGTTCACTTTTGCACACATCCGCACAGAGCCGGGCACACACACACTTAGCTCACCCTCTTCTAATTTGCCATCTGCCGCTCAAAATTCCCATCATTGAATACTTGGGTACAACTCGAGTGCCTTTTGCCGTTGACCACGCGAGTCCAAATATTTGTTTATTAATTAATGGTTTCTTTTTAATTACCACAATATATATATATATATATATATATATAATATTAATACGTACAAACACTACCAGATAATACTCAACATTTCATCATAATTTATATTGTATCGTTAATAGTGGCACAACTGTCTGATCTTTTGAAACTTTTCTAAAATTTGATATGCGAATCAAAAATGTTCAAATAAGTTTTCCACGTATTTTACCTTGTTGAATTTAATTTTGTGTAGAGTTAGTAGACAAATAAATGTTGTAGCAAAAATTGAGATAACTTTACAACGTGAAAAATATAACATGGTTACAGTTAAAAATGTTATAGAAATAGATAAAGTTTTCTTCCTTGTGTTTATCTGTAGCACGTTAAGTAGTCTAAAGTTCAATAATTTCCGCATAAATTTCCTTACGACATCATCAAAATAAGAGTCAAACGAGTTTGGAAACAATTAATTCCCCAAGAAAAACGGACTACTGAGATTGTGCTCTGAAATGAAATAACCGGCTTTTCTGGAGAGAAATAAAGTTATGTTTTATCGTTTACATAATTCTTCCAAGTACGGAATATGGACAAGGATACAACTGTTTACACTATGGTCTGAATAAAATTTTCTACTCATATCTGGCCGATAATTTGCTCACAACTAATTTATTAATGAAGAATTATAAGTTTCCGTTTTATGTCACTTTTATCTTTTCAGTCTCCAATATAACTAACTCATTTTCTGTTTCTTCCCTATCCACCGATTTACTAGTCAATACATTGCCAAAAACTGAGTCATCTTTACTCTCTAACTGCCTTCTTATGACTCGAATTAACTGCAAAAATCTGTTCACGTTACCTGCCCTCTCCCAATCAATTCAAAGTGTTTAAAATTTCATTCTCGTTTTTTCTTGGCGAGTCTAATGCTCATTGACAAACAAATTACATGTTTATTTTTCTAGACCGGAGAAAATATTTTAGGCACATAATCTGGTGTAAAATTACATCTCCTAAAATCCTTTTCATAGTAAATTTTCACTTAAGTTTTCCGAAACCAAAAATAAATTAAAAGGAGCAGTCTTAATTAAATACAAAAATTTAATCCAACGCTAGAGTTTTAATAAGCACACACTACTTTTCAATCCAAAACTAAGACATTTCCCCCACGCAACCCGTTATCCCGAATAGTCTAGACTAATTCCTGTTTCGTACTGCGTCCCATTGACTGTCTAATTTCTCGAAATTGCCTTCGTGGTCCGTCACTAAGATACAGGAAAATGTCAACATTCTAGTAGGTCTCTGTAAGAGTCGTGAACTCACGTGCTTGTATTCTGAACGGATTCTCCTTACTCACTTATTCAATTTGTTTACTGCTAGAATAGTCGCTTATCTCAGCTTATTTCCTTCTCAAAATAGAACACCTGACTAACATAATCCAAATATGGAGTCGATCATTAAATTTAAAATACAAAATGTTGATGACGCATATATAATTGTAATTAATGTAAATAAAGGTTCGTAATGATACTATCTTTCATACCTTTAGTAATTTGATCAATCATTACTTTATACAGTTAACCGTTTTTTTCACAGGAAATCGCCACTTGTAAAATATAAAAATACACTATAAGTCAAAATATAATATAAACTGATGAAATCGGTCTCGATTTGAGATGAAGATTTTAAACGAAATGTAAGAAACACTAGAAAATAGTTTTGAGAATGTGACTGCAATCTCAGATCAGATTCGGACACATATTAACAATGTAATGGTATAATTTTTTTGAGTTGTATACAGGCTATGTATAGGGTAATCCACATAGTGGCAACTCCCCTCTTATAGCATAGGAAAGGGATTTGAAAGGGGGGATGCGGAAGAGTAGAGGAAGGTAGCCAATGGTTAACTAGGGCCAGCGGGCTATGGTTTAAGGATTCTAGCCGGCAATTCGCCTAAAAGTGATGCAGGGAAAACCCTAGAAAAACCTGGATCAGGTAGGTCGGGCATTTGGTACTTGTCCCACGCCCTTCCGATGGTGGGAGAGGGGCTTGCTGTGACGATGCAGCTTTCACCTCGCCGTGCCTTGACCGGTTTAGGAGGCAGCTGGCCGACTATTCTTACCGTATGTCCAAGGTCTGCGACCCCGGAACATACACCTCTCAAAACAGGCGGAGGTGCCTCGGCATGTGGGAACCTTAGTTCAAAAAACCAGAGAGAAGAGAAGGCATCCCCAAAGGTAGCCTCCGCCAGATCTCTCTGGTAAGGTTCACCTGCAAGAGAATTATATTTGTTCGTATAATAATAAACATGGAAGGAATTCAACTGCGACTCAACACAGTGCAAGGAATGATTTACAAAATGTGACAAGATTGCGTTTTTCTATCTTCTATATTCATAAACTTTACGGCATATAAAAGCTGATTAACTAGTTTTACTTTATTAAATGTGTATCCATTAATAATATGGATGTATAATTACATATATGGATGCATTTCATTGCGTCACAGTTATTCAGTTGTAACACAGTAAAATTCAACTCTTTCCAATCATCATCTATCTGGTACAAATACAATTTTGCAGAAATTTATTAGTTTACATTCAAATTGAGCGCCAAAGTTTGTTTTGCAAACACATGGTTGTTCATAATAAAATTAAAATTATCCCTTACTGAAATGAATGTCGCCGTACTTTTACTGGGTCTCGTAAACGCGTTGTTTATGATTACATCAGAATAATATTTACTAATTTTTGGTAATAGCTTTAATACTATTTCTTCATCGGGTTTGTCTTGTTACCAAAATCTTTGCCTAAAGTACGTCCTAGCAACTGTACAAAGAGTTCACTTTAATCAAATGGCAGAAGTGAGCGCTCCACTCGAAAAAACGCCTACCTTCAGAAGCACAAATCGCCAAAAAACGAATGCAGACCATGTTTTGAAGAAGCGCGTGCCCCCAAGATTACCGCGAAGGGATAATGATGTATATATTTCGAACAAATCGAACTGCCAAGTTAGTTTTTAGGTTCTAACAAATGTTTTCTTTGCTACGTGTTGCCAACATTATTATTGCAATGTTTTGTATTACAGAGCCAAATAAGTCGTTGTGTAAAATTGTTGGAATCTGGTCAAAACGAAATAATAATACATGGACTAGGAGCAGCTGTAACAATAGCTGTTAACATTGCACTTCAGTTGCAAGACAAATTTCATGGAACTGTGAAGTTGGCTGTTAACACATCTACAGTAGATATAGTAGGCAAGTACAAATATATATGACAATTTGGAAGTTTCCACATAATTTATTTCATACTTCAACTACTTGCTTCTATATGTCTCGGCAACTATGATGATCATTATTTCTTTAAAACATTCCTTTATTGGATAATTTGACTATTTTAAAATAATTTTTAATTTGTGATGAATGCTTTCTCTATTGTAAGTCTTGTTGCTCTTTACTTATAGATTGTTTTTAAGTTTAATTTATATTTTGCAAACACCATTTTTCTGTTCACCTACACAACAAATATGGTTATTATCCCAAAATTTAATGCTGCCACTTATAAAACAGATAAAAAACCGGCTTGAACAGAACATCTATTGAAACGTGAAAAGTGCTTTTTATTTGTATAGTTAGTGACAAATCCAAACAGTGCATTTCAAATTGCAGTACTTTTTCTTTTGCTCTCTTTTATATATTTATATCATTGGTTTAGTGAAGGGAAGTTTTAGATTAATCCCAGTATAAAAGTAATCTGACAAACTAATGTGACCTTTGCGTACTTACACCATACAAATATGTTATTCTCAGAACATATTATACAACTGTAATGTATATTGATATTATTATTGTAATACATTTACCACTACCAGCTTACTTTCTCTTTGATTGTGAAAATGTTAGTTACACAACTATCAAATTTCTTTAAAATATTATCATTGTAATCTGAACAAAGAATCTGTTTTATAGGAATAGAACTACACTGTGTCATTAATATTTCCAATTTATTTTGCAGATGATCTGGAACCAGTAAGTGAACAAGCAGAATTTTCAACACAGACTAGGCAGAACTCCTCAGTACATATTAGAGTTTACCGTGAAACATCATCAGGAACAAAGAATAAATAATGAAAGTATGTGCATTAATTGTATATAGTTAATACTCGTTTTAATATTTCAGTGATTCAACATGTTATAGTCTTTAAAGGATATACATATACACACACATATAAATCAATTGGATAGAAAAGAGGTACAGAGAGCGGCTGACTTACCTTGAATCAAAAGTTGGTGTAGCTGCTCCAGTAACATGGCAAATGCTTTCGAGGGCCTGAGTTCTTATAAATTTCTTTTATTACTGATTACCTGTCTGGCGCCTCTAACTTTCACATTACATTAAGTTAGCTGCTCTCTTTTCCCCTATCCTATCCAATTGAATTATTTTGACAATGTTACATTATCTTTATGTGTTGTCTTTAGTTTATAAATGCATATTTCTTAAAATTGTTACACTGCAAAAGACCCTTCCAAATTGAATTAAATTTAATGTGCAAACTACTTGTCTTAATACAAATAAAGGAGTAAAACTACAAAGCAAAGAAAATGAAAAAAAAAAAAAAGATTACTTGCCAAAAATTGGTATTTGGTGAAGGAACCATGTGCTGCTATATGGTGTGGCATGGAATCAAACTCATTTTGAATGTGTGCCTGATGAGCATTAATTCGGTGGTTGATATTTTACCACACGTCAACTTCAATTAGTTGACTGAAGGGATAAGGTGGAATAAAATAAACTTAATTCCTGATATAAATATATCTCTATATTTTTCTTTAGAATTTTAAATAAATTGTCATGACTTAATCCAGGGGCTAGCTGGGCCTAATGGTGAATTGATGTCCAGTGGTAGGAAATCATATGATTTAAAATTTTCTTTATATATTTATAAAAAAAAATATTCCTTAATGTCTGTACCTTGCGTTACGATGGCTTTTGCTGCTCCGGTGTTGACCTTACAGGCGACTTGGATTCACTCGTTGTCAGGCAGTCACGGCTTCACCTCTGGGTGAAATGTTTCTGGGTTCCCTTCCGGATACCTCTGACACCTGGACAGGATTGCAAGATTTTATTGTCTTGTATCACTAAGACAACTTGCCAAGCTATACGAAAGTCCCATGTTGTCAGCAGTGTCTCCTCCTTACACCCTCAACCACATCTGCTGTTCTCTCTCCCTTCAAGACACAAGGGTCCACCCCCGCATAGGACACTGACTGTCAAGTCGCCCAGCAACTCTAAGCCACCGTGACATGGCCGGTCTCACAACCCGAACTAAAATTATCATTACACTATGTTATACCTTGCTCTTGCTAATGAGCTATACTCTTCCTCAACAACACATCTACATGACAACTTTCTCAGCCTGTTAAATGAAACATTCTACTCTTGTATAGTATTTCTCCAGCCAATACACATCCAAAACATCTGACATCAACATCAAATTTCCTATGGGCTCAGGCTCTCGAAAATTTGAAGTAAGTTCAACCTATGCAGACTGGACCAACTACTGATTTCATGTAAGTTGGCATCACTCTCTCTTTCCTATCCTAATGTGTTGTATATATATTCATGTGATTAAGAATGTGACTATGTCAGAATGATGAAAACAATTTGTATGGAAAGGGAAGAGAAAAGCATGCATTGCATTTCATGACAGGAACAAGTTCTGCAAATTTATGGAGATAGAAGGCACATTTTTGAGCAGGACACAATAAAAATTTAACAAAATTAGTTTTGAACTACCAAAATATAAGGGAATGCATCTACAAAATGGTTTATTTTCAGTTTCTTTCAAAGAAACCCACTTATGTATTGGGAGTTTATGATAACTTGTTACTTGAAAAAAAAGGAAAAACAGTTTCAATAATGTTTTGTTTTTAATGTAGTTCTATTAGAAACAATATTTATTTATTATATTTTCAACGGTGTCACATTCTCTCTTGAATTGAATTTTAAAATTCAAAAATGGAACATAACATCTTGTGTAAGAATTATTTTCATTTGTTTATTTATTACACACACTTATTTTATTCATTTTTACTCATTAGATTTTCTTCAATAGTTTTTGTTGGATTCCATCATAGCGAAGTATAAGTTTTTATTTAATCAATATTATTTTAAAAATTTAACTTTCATTATTTGACATACTATACTATTTCTCACCTTTAAGTTAAGAACATTACAGTAGTCTATTTAGCATTAATGACAGTGTTATTGTTTTTTAAAAAATTCCAATGTAATTTTGAACACACCTGTTTCTTTATAAAAATATTTACTATTATTAATTACCTATACACATTATCTGCAGCTAAAATGGGAAAAAATACATTTAAATCAACTTTGTATAACATATTATTATGTAGTTTGGACTGTTTTAACTAGTTCCTTTAAATTTTGTTCCAGCTATGTTTTTTTCATTGGATGAACTTGTACGCTGGTTAGGATTAACAGTGTTTGAACTGTGGGTTCAGATTACATCATTTACAATTTTTACTTTGCTTCTGGCTCTAAAACTTGATGGGATAATAAGTACTTCCTGGTGGCTTGTGTTTGCTCCACTATTTGCCGCTGATGGACTCAATGCCTATTTCTGCACAATTGTTTTTATTCGTATGCACTTGGAGTGTATGTACAAGGTAAATTATTTTATATTTTCTTTACTCATTAAAAGTTATCATTTATTAGGCCAATACAGCTACAGTTTTGATATTATTAATATTTAATTAGATCATAGCCCAGAAACAATAATATTTGGACTTTTTTCTATTGCATATCTTGAACAATTCAAACAGTTGCTTGATTAATGCTTTTGTAGTAGTAAATGAAACTAATCTTAGAAAAATAAATGAAGTTAAATGCAATAATGTATCTATTTGTTTCATTCTCTTTCATATTATAATTTTTTCTAATTATCTTTTATTTACTCAAAATAATCTATGGGTATCAACAATGTACTCAGACGGGGCATCACAAAGTCTACTTAAAATATTGGCTTCCATCCCACATCTTTCTCTTTAACTAACTCATTCATGAGAATGGAACTTGTACTATATAATTTTTTAGTAGTGAAAGGACTTCAATATTCATGTGAATATTTTAGGTCTTTATTGTACAAAATTAGTAACATTTGTTTATTAAGAAAAGTTTCAAACTTTTGGTCATTACATGAATTATGTAAACATCTTCATGAAATTTTAGAATTAATTGATATTCATGAAATTAATAAAACTGTTTGATTGTGAATTTCAACTACTTTTCCAGTATTTAAGTTTTAATTATAGAAACTCTGATAGTTATAGTATAGTAAGGCCTTTCGTTTCCTTATTATTCAATAGTGTAGTTGGATGTTAGCAATCTGAATTTATATTTATTACTATAAGAAGAAATGCATCTGAACACTCTAGTGAATATAGGGTAGTGTAGAGAAGTGTATTGCAGTAAAGTGAAGTGATAGTACTCTGTTATAAACAAAGTAATTAGTTTAGATAATTAGTTTATCTCTATTTTCAGATAACTTTCCACTGTTCTTCTTTTCAGGCCAGTACAATATTAATTCTTTCTTTAACTTTTTCAAAATTGGCCTGTAATTAATATAACTCTATATACATGTATTTATTGTTGAAATAATGTCCCTAAACCCATGGCAGAAGTATAAAGGTGAGATGGATTTCGAATGGAATTTGGTGCTCTTTGCGCATGATGTCACATTGGATGCTAAGTAGCTTGTGGTTACCACTGTGTCAAAGATATTCTTTTGGAATTTTGTGTCTTTTATTTGTTTGTTAGTGGAAATAAATGGTTTTACGCATAACACAGTGTGCATTTCTATTTAACGATTACAGATAACACTCTAGTGCATTTTGTCAAATTGTAACAAAAAAACTAAAGGCATGGGTATAAAGTATTTTTATTCTAAAAGTTGATAATTTATGTGAAACATGCATCAATGCTTGCTGTAGAAACAATAAGATTAATGTAATGTAGAAATATGTATATGTTTTCAGATCTTGCTTTGAATAATTGATTTCAAGTTCAATATATGATGTGAAAATTGCATTCAAGATTTCAAAGTATAATTTAGATGATAGAGGGACAGAACATCAAAAAGTAAAACCTGCTGCACAATTCCTTTCAAGTAAAACTGGCTAACTGTGAAATTAACAGATTTTTGGGATGACGTGTACTGGCAAGAAACTCCAAATTTACTTTCTGCATTAAGTAAATCAAACCATTTATTGATAAGCTAAGTAAATTTTGCAAAGAATCCTGGGATCAATGGATTTGGCTTAAATTTTTAAAGACTAAATTCTTTAGTACAATCTGTCAATTCTGTCTTAAAGAACATGAGAGTTGGATCTCACTAAGGTCTGATTCAGTTGCAGTAGGGGATACTAATATCCAACAAATATTTAGAAAATCTTTATAAAGACTAAGAGGGGAGTGACCAAATTTACAAATAAAATTTATAGTCACCATCTCCAATCTTGCTGAAATTTTGTGTAGGGACAGATATGTGTCAGACAAAGCTGTGTAAAATTTCACCTTTTAAGTAGTATAACTGGGGTCTCCAGCATAAAAGTCACTCATGCGCCACTGATGCACATTCTAACAAATTGGCAACTTTCAAGTACTACTGTTGTGGAACTGTAGCAGCTAGCTTCCTGAAAAATGGCAACTACAGACAACTTTTTATGCTCTACATGAAGGTTCCAGTTCCAAAGTTTAAAATGTTTTAGTTTTATTGCTGTTATATCACAAAGTTTCTCAAAATAACCGTCGCGTCTATTTGAGGCAGATTTTTTGTGCTTGTAACTTTGAAACATGACGTTCTAAAAACTTATGCTTTGGTAAGCTAACTAAACTCATTACTGATTTTAAGCTGCCAAAGTATCAGCTTTCAAGCTCACATTGTTGTCAAGATATGTGTTAGTTAATATGAGGTTCAAATTTTGTGTGTCAAATTTTGTGAATTTTCAAACCGAAATAGCAAAAGACCATTTGCTACATTCAAGTTTTTTTTGTTACCATTGGAAAGTGCAGACTTTTTTCTGTTAGTAATCTTATTTCACGTTTGAGACTCATCACTTAAGGCCAGAAAAATTACTTTGAAAATTGCACTCGTTTAAATAACATGATATACAGCACGAATGTGATGAAAGCAAATCAATTTGTTATTTAAAAATGTAATATTAAATATTGAAAAAATAATTTTACAATTACCAACTTGGTTTTAAATTTGGATATTGTTTTTACCTTGAATGTTGTTCTTCTTTATCACAAATTTAAGTAATGTGTTGGAAATATATATCACAAATTTAAATAATAGGAAAATTTCAGTAAAGACAAACTATCCAATTAGCATACAAACAATATTCAACTTACAAAACAAAAAATAAAAACCACTTGGTTGACATTTAGCATCATAAATACAAATACTTTGAATGAACCAGTACAAATGATTTGATTTCATCACATTCATGCATTATTTGCTGTTATTTATTGTTATTGTGTTGAGTTGCACAGGTGACTTTTTTTCAGGAGGCCCTGGAGCCCCCTCTATACTACTAGTGAATCTTAGATTCTGTACATCATCACTTGAAGCTTTATTCAACATTATCACCGAATTTCATCAAAATCCAAAAAACCCAAAAGGTGATTTGGTCACTTGACATGCAAAATTAAGTGTCCACCAACCCTTTGTTTAAATCGGGATGGGCTGGAATTTTTTTCATACATCCTGTTTTGGATTTCACCCATAGACTTAAGTGGTATATTGTGGGTAAGCATTCTGGCATTATTTTTGCAAAACAGAATTACAGATGATTGTACTCTTCAGAGGCTGATATGTGCTTAACCCAAAGTGTTCCAAAATGTGTAAAAAATATAATAAATGAGAATGGAATTGAGGAAAGAATTCAATAGATATACACGGAAGATTTCTTTCAGTGAACGTGAAATTGATGGAGGTGTTGACTCTGAACAATATATTTCAATGCCCAACCCTGTAATGTTGGAAGAATCAGTGACTAAAGAATCTTGCAGATTACAATATTTATCAATCCAGAGATAATTTTAGTTATTTGGGGAATGGTGCATGTGCATGACTAGTTCCAAATAATTTCATTTGCAAAACTTAAATATCCCACGGAGCAGTTGGCATTACTAGCAAGATATTTATAATTTGGAAGATGTTTCAAATACATTGCATGAAACTTCTTTTTCGAATGATGTGCATATATTAAATTAATTTGGCAAAGAAAACATAAGCACTGAGTAATATCCATATCACTCTGGATGCTGCCATTGCTGTAGCCAGAACCTGAATATATTTTGGGAAAGGGAATTGAACAAATATATAATATATATATATATATATATATATATATATATATATATATATACATATAACTCAAAAGTTTTCTAGTTTAAAATAAATTATACCCAATTTGTTTAAATTTCCTTTCCCTACCCCATCTGAAGAAAGTATTACATTCAAATATCAATAGCAAGAAAATAATATATTGCAAAAATACACAAAATTGGTCAGTTGTGGTAATAGAAATTCGTTGGAAACAACAAAATAAGTACTTTTTGCATTATTGTATACTCAAGTCGTATCTTTGTGGCCGTTCACTGAAACTAATGTTTCATTACGTAAAATATGAAAAGAATGGTACAATTAATTATCAAGAGACAAGATAAGCATTAAAAAATTTGTGCAAAAAGAGTGCCATGTTCAGAAATTATTTCTGAATATCTCAGTTTACATAGTGCAAGACATATGCTTGCCTCAAAGATGACGTCACACACAGAGGAGGTATGGCATGTATCGGTGTACCGCTTCACCATTATACTTTCACCATGCCTAATCCTAGCTTTTATTTTATTCGTAATTTCATGCATCCGCTACAGGGCAAACTACCCATTTGTAGATTAAATAAATACACATACATCAATTAAAAACTATTTATAGATGAAAGCTGGGAAAAATTTTAGATGAATACTAAATTTATCCAGGACATGTGAATAGTTCCTATTCATTTACCACATCAAATATTAGCCCACAATTTATTCAAGAAATAAATATTCAAAGCTGCCTATAAAATATGGATATAAGTAAATAATATAGTCATATATTTATATATAGGAAATAAAGAACAAGAGCTGCACCTATCTGTCTTTCTACCGTTTTATTTTAAGAATATGTAAAGATATGTGTGTGGAAAAATGTTAAGTATAAATATTTTTCTTTGTAAAATAAGGTGGTTTTATTTTACTTTGAATTACACTACGTACTAATATTGTCTTGCACCTTATTTTATGTTTTTGTTTCAGGCTGCATTGCTAAGGGCTTCTTGGAGTATATCACTTCTTGTTTTGCTCTTTGTATTTAAATTTCTACTGTGCAAGAAATTGAATACTGTTGGTCAAGGTGGAGGACTTGAATTTTCAGAAGTTCTGTCACCAATATTCATTTTACTTCAGCTTGTTGCTGTAAGAGCCTGTCAGCTCCATTGATTATTGATAACAAATTTAAGATCTACTACTCCAGTTTAGTTTGTTTGTGTTCTTTGTTTGAAATGTCCTGTGATAAGATGAAGACACTTGTCCTGATATATTGAGTGCTCTCTTATTTCTTAATAAAATAATTTTTTTATAGTAATTATTTTTCTTCCCTTTGTATAATAATAAGCATATTATTAAATTTCATACGATAATACAGCCATACATAGTTTAATAAAATGATATATTCCAATAGGAAAGATAGGACAAAGAATGGACCTGAATGGTAAGTGTGGCTTTATAAGTTAGATATTTGTACTGTAGTGTGATTAAAATTAGTAGGCATTCTGTGTTTCTGTTTGGAGGAAGACCACTTACTTGTAGTCACATCAGTGATGTGGCATGGTGGCACTTTTTGGGGTGGCAAAATTTCAGAATATCTGTAAATTTGCATTTAAATACCTAACTAAGGGGGCAGCAATTTTGGCCTCCAGACCTGGGTGGCTGAAACGCTTGCTACACCACTGAATCACATATGGAACAAGTTTTCTGATAGGTAGATTTGATGTCACACTCCCCACAGGAAATAACAGCATAGTGCTTTCTAATTTTAGACTACAGACTATAAACATAAATATTTATCAGATAATTAGGTTGTTATATATTGCATTTACCATGATCTGAAGAACCAGGCCAAGCACAGATCTAATGTTTCAAGAATAACATTTGGTGTGTACGAGGATAGAAAATCAATAAATAAAATTATTTATAAAACATATTTGTTAAAAGTATACTAATTAGATAATCAAATAACAGACCAAAATAAGTGCTAATTCAAATACAACACAATGTTTATGCAATACTTTGTGTTTGTCACCTGAATTGTTCAGCATGTTGTTCTTTTGGCTCTTGTGTTTTTGAGTCAACCAACTAAAGCAAAAGGTTTGATGAAATATTGTGTAGTATTTATTTTTGACTGTTATTTGGCTTTTTATTTATATAATTAGAAATCCATATATGCTGTATTTTACATGCACCTTTCCGCCCTTAAAGTTCAATGAATAAATGAGGTATGTGTAATTAATGAATTATAGACTGTATGCTCTGAAACCACTGAAATTCTCTTGGGAATTAAGCCATGTAAGTTTATTGAAACACACCACATTTCAAGACAGTTAGTGTTTTTGTTGCACTTTCATGACTAGAATCCTGATAGAATTTTATCAACCAGAAAAACTGGCCTACATTCAGCTGGGATGAAATAAATTTTCATCAGAACTGTGGAGATATAATATATGGGTATTAATTTACATCAGACTGGAAATGTGTTTAATTCTACATAATTTATTGGCCAACAAGTGATTTAACCTACCTGTCCAGTCCAGAGGGAATTTTACTTTCATCTCTCACATGACTTAGGCGTAAATACTCCTGATACCAAATATAAAAAATACACTTAGTACCATAAGAGTGTAAAAAATACTTCTGGTGCATTGAGAGTTGTAAATATTCTTTGTACCCTAAGAGACTTAAAATATACTTGGTACTGTAATACAGTCAAAAATACACACTACCTTAAAAGAGTTAATTATACTCCCGGGACCATAAGCAAGTCAAAATTTTTTCATGTATCTGAAGATTTCAAAAATACGATTGAGAGGAAAAAATACTCCCGGGACCTTAGAAGGTTCAAAATTATTTTCAGTACCTTAAGAGAGTGAAAAATACTTGTAATACCTGCAACCTAAGAGAGTGAAAATTACTTTTGGTTCCTAAAGAAAGAGAAAAATAATCCCAGTAGTAAAATAATAAATATGGTACTTAAAAAAACAAAATACTTTCATTATGTTAAGAGAGTCAAAAAGAGTTGGTATATTGTAATAAGGTACATCTGGTACCTTAAGTGTGTCTGACATACTCCCAATTCCTTAGAGTGAAGAATATTCTTCAGACATAAAAGAATATACTGCAACAGTAGGGATGATTTATTATCTCAAAAATGATAGCAGACAGGGATGGAACAAAATGGGAACTTTTGTTGAGACCATCCTCCGGCAAAAAAAATACGAAATGGAACACACACATAGAATAAGAATCGATGTTTGATAGAATGGAAATGAAAATGGAGTCCCCAGGACTTATTTGAGTACACCACCCTGAAGAAATGCTAACTCAGTACCAGGGTGGAACTATTGTTGCATAACAGGGTTTTGTAGTTTTAGTGCAGTGAGAGTTCCTCACTAACCAGAAGTGCGGATTGTCATGATTTCCACAGTCATCATACATAAGAAAGAAATACCTTTAACCTAAAAAAGGACAAAATTACTTTTGTTACCTCGAGTGTGTCAAAAGTACTCTCGGTACCATAAGAATGCGTTAAATATTCCAGGTACTCTAAAAGAGTACCTTACAAAATTTAAGAGAGTAAAATTATTCCCTGTAAATTTATAATGTCTTCAAAATGCCACTTCCACATCTGTATGTATTTTACTGATCCAGTGTTTATTTCATATCATAACTAACATCTGTACAAAATTTGGTAGAATTTGATGTATTTTTTTTAGATTGTTTGCAGAACATTGTTCTCCCCTTACACCTACACTCCTAGGGGTAAAATTTAAGTAACAATTTGAATGTCAATTAAACTCGGTAACATCCATAACCCAAGATTTGACAGCAATCTAAGATGTTTACACATTATTTTATGTTATGCTCCCCCAAGAGTGCTCACCTCCTGCCCAGAAAGGGGTCTCATTGACCCAGAAAGTATTAATTTGATGCAATTATTGGCTGTTTTAATTTTTTGGAAATTTCCCACCCCGCCAATATGGTTTATTTCCATATTAACATGAACATGTGTACAAAATTTGGACAAAATTTCTCCATGTGTTTAAGGTACTGTTGATATAAGGTAAGTCACCTATCCTGTCTCACTTTCCTATCCAAATGAGTTTAATTAATCTGACCTTGTTAATATTAATGTATGTATGTTGTATGATGATTGCAATTAATAAAATATAATTAAGATATGTTGCTAATTTTTTTCTATTATTCTATCTAGAAAGCTGCTAGAAGTAGAAGTATGTTACAATATACAAACTAGACGTGGAAGGTAAAAAGTAAAGAAAGCAAGTATAATTGTGGAAAGGCAGTTGTTGAGCCCTGGTCTGTATTGGAAAAAGAGATCCCAAAGATGGAATTCAGCATCTTAATCAGGGGGTATGGCTTTAAGCCTATTTTAAGTCTTCTAAGTTTCTTCTGGTCGCAAGGTCTTCAGTAGATATGGACTTTCTCATACAGACATCTGTTTTGCTTAAATATTGTGTAACTAAATTCAATAGTACAGAAAAACAGGCTGCTTTCATGTCAAAAAAAAGTTTTCATAGTCTTTGTTCTCACAATTTACTTCATTCGACAAATTTAAAGGAGTGTACTGATCTGTTTTTTTTTCAGTATCTTTTTCTTTTAACCAGTTTTTTTTAAAGCTAACACTGGTATTATTCTATTAATACATTTCTGAAAATTCATATTATAATCCATTCTCGTGATAACTGAAACTTGAATGTGGGTCCAACTTTCCTTGTCTCCTTTCTGCCAACTTTGAGCCTTGTCGCTCCATTCTGTCTTGCATCCTTACATGACATTGCTAATACACAAATAAATACTAGCAGTGTACTTACCTGTGTATGAAAGTTTTAGTAGATATGTGTAAGAAATAGAGAGTAGAACATTTGGGAGCAGGTGGCTGAAGTCTCAGAACCATAAGCAATCAATATTTGATTGGGGAGGGACAGCAAAAAAATGGTAGAGATGAAAGCATTGGAAGGAAAATGGTGAAACCTGAAATTGTAATATATAAATATGTTCAAAGCATATGCTGTATATATTATTGAATATCAGTGTGTTTGTTATTTATTCCAAGAATAGAACCCTAAAGAGAACTGTCAAATTAAGAGTGGATAGGAAACTGTATTTAATTATTGCAATGCTATTCATTCTGTTTTATTTTACTTTGGAAATATATATATATATATATATATATATATATATATATATATATATATATATATATAAATTATATTTAGTTACACAATTTTGTTAATGCTTTTGGCCAAATGAACATTGATCTAATTGAATTGAAAATCCAAAAGGAACTTTTTCTCATATCAATCAGTCTGGTTTCTTATCAAAACTTTCCAAAAGAATATATAATTTTGTTTATTTCAGTCTGTTAATGCTTCACAATTACAAACATAAAATGTGTATGAGATTAATTGAACGTGTGTTGATCATAATTTTTATAGTAAATAGTTATTCAATATTAATTTGACTTTTTATTTCTAATTTAACCTATACAGTAATTTTATGAACATTTGACTTCTCATGTTGAAAGAATTTATTAACAAAAAGACATTCTGGATTCTACATATTAACAATATATGTTCGTTTGGAAAATACTGATTTACACTATAATGAAATTGTGTTGAATGTGATACTTAATTATGATTTGATATAACATTTATAATTTTACCAGGGGTTTGTTACACCAGACAAAGAAACACCTTGGCGCCGTCTAAAACAAAAGCGGAAAATATAAACTTGTATTTTACATTATTTACCAGTGAATATAGGTTATAAATATTGGTAAGTCAGTAAGAGAAACTTTTGTTTATACTTCACTCACACTGAATGTCTTTAATTTCACATTTTATATTTATAATCTTTTATTCATTTTTGGAATTTTCTTTCCTGTACTTTCACCATTCAATTCAAGGTAAAACAAAAACTGTTTTCTTAACAAATAATTTATGGTTTGTTCTTTATACATTAGAGCTCTTATGAATTAATGGATGATCATGTATGTGAATTACTATATTAAGGCCTAACTAGTATGATATAAAAGAAGAGTGATTCTAAGAGTATACATATGCATATAAAGCAATTAATGAAAATGTGACATAGTCAAATTAATGAATACATTTTGATAGGAAAGAGAGACAGGGTAGCCAACTTACCTGAAATAAACAGTTCGTCCAGTTAGGCTGTACATAATGCAAATTCAGTTGTTATCTAACGGTTGGTGCACCATGGTTTGAATTTGTCAATTTGTAGCCAACTAGCAAGCAGTTCAGACCTGATGAAGTGGGCTCAGGTCTTAGAAAATTTTATTTTGCATAGCCTGACTGGAACAACTGTTGTTTACATGTAAGAGTAAATTTCTGTCCTTGACAAGGATCTCACTTTCTCTCCTACGCCTACCATAGACCCCTTTAGACTTGCCCATGACAACCTTAAATTCTGTCAAACAGTCCAGTGGAAACTACATTTCACTAAGAAACCCCCTATCAGCATAGACCCACATAACTCCACAGCTCCCTGCCTTTCCAAATTTAAAGAAGCATCCAAACTGCCACCTCCGAAACTCCCTTCCAACCACCTATTTCAAACCTTCACCCACACCCTACCCTAGTCTCCCACATTACCTCACCATCCTTCCTTAACTCCCTCCCCAAACAACCCAACCTCACCTTGCCATCAGAAAACTCAAAAACAATATTGAAATTGTCACTCCCAGCTGACAAGGTCTCCACCGTTATTGCCATGGACTTGGAGAAGTACACAGCTGAGGCACTTTGCCAGTTAGGAGATGACAAAATGTACAAGTCTATACCCACCACAATCCAGCCATCAATTCAGAAATAGACAAGTTTGTCCGTTCACATGGGGGGGGGGGGAAACCCACCTTCTACCTGCTCCCCAAAATCCACAAACCTGGTGTACTGGATCTCTCAATAGTTGCTGGCTACAACTTCCCCACTGAAAGGATTTCTGCATTGGTGGATGAGTCCCTCCAACCAATGTTAGAAAAATTACCCTCGTTCATCCAAGGCACCAACCACTTCCTCTGCCGTCTCCATGAACTCCCAAAACCTCTTCCACCTGATACTATTTTGGTTAATATAGATGTTGTCTCAATCTACACAAATATCACCCATGGAAATGGACTAGTAGCACTTGAATACTTCTTGTCCCACAAGCCACAAAATTCTTTCCCACCACCAATTTTCTGATCTTCCTCACACAGTTTCCTCCTCCTACACCAACCTGTTCATGGGAATCCTAGAACAGGCCCACCTAAATACCTCCCTATTGAAACCCGTAGCCTGGTTCAGGTTCATAGACAACATCTTTATGCTATGGACCCATGGACCAGATCCCCTATCTAAATTCCTCCACACCTTAAACTCCAAACACCCCGTAAAGTTCACTTGGAACTACTCTCCAACCAAAGGCACTTTCCTAGACTTTGATGAACACCTGAGTTCTGGCACATCTGCCCATATAAAACCTGGACAAGTTGCCACCTAAACTACACAAAACGCTCCCTCCCATACAGTTTAACCCTGGGAGTGTGTGTTTGCTCCACCTGGAACAGTCTGGCCTCTCACACCAACTGGATCCTCAATGCCTTCATCAATAGAAACTATCCCAGTGATCTCCAAAAACAGATAATGCATGCCCTATCAAATCTCCAAACACCAACACCCATTCTGGAACAAAACAAAAAAAGTAGTCCACCCCTCACAACAACCTACTTCCGTGGACTACAAAAAATCAATTCTATTCTCCACCTATGTACACTGGACTTCAATCCAACCCCGACATAAAAACTTTCCTCCCCACCTGCCCAAGACGCCAACCCAACCTCGACAATTTACTTGTCTACCCCTGCAAAACCCACACCTGCCAACCTATGCTAGTTTGCAAACCTTTTGGTAGGAACAAAATTCCATGTCTGCCCTATCTTACAGCCCACCTCAATCTTCCAGAACCACACAAATATATACAAAATCAAAGGAAATGTCACATGCCTCTCCTCCCACACAATCTACCAAATTAACAGTAGACTGCCAAGCATTTCATATAGGCCAAGCAAAATGACCCCCCCTCCCTGAAAGAATAGCCAACCATGGCAGCACTGTCAAAATTTCCACAATTCATTACCCAGTGGCTGCTCACGCCCAAAGACACCATACAAACAATTTCAACCAATGCTTCACACTTGCCAACCTTATAGCTCTACCCCCCAATTCATCTGAGGCTGAACTCTTCTTCTAACATGTCTTAAAGTCCCGGCAAAGCCTTGGCTCAATGTTATTAATATTAAATAGTGCCCTTCCTACCTGCCATCCCTACTTGTATGAAGCCATGTGAGTATGTATGAGCATGTTTATGCATGTATGTATGTATGTCTAAATATATATATATATATATATATATATATATATATATATATATATATATGTCCATACTGGTGCACGGAATGCTGTAACACTCGTTCCTGAAGGAGGAGATTGAGAGCATCTGAAAATTTGAAGAACAACTATCGGGTCCCTATGGCTATACCGCACTTCACTTTTAGGTAAGCCACAACCTATTTCTGTTTCCTTTCCATACCAATATTGCAATTATTTCTGACAATGTCATATCCTTACTAATATATATATATATATATATAAGATTATTTGTATGGAAAAGAAAGAGAGAGGCATTTATTTAAATATTTCAATTAAAATTTAGAATATTTAAGTATTATTGGTGCAAATCTCTTAGATTGGTAATCACTAATTGACTGGAAATTATAATTTTCACTAGAATATGAAGTATATGAATAATTATTTATACTCTATTTTCAAAATACTATTTTGAATATGTTGATGATTTGATTTGTGTCAAAACTCGCAGAGCAATCTCCTTAAACTGTGTATTTTACCTGTAAGAAACTCTTAATCATGTTTTCTATAACATGGAGAAAAATTGGTTTATATAAGTTGAGTTTTATATTGCATAATTAAATAAATAATATTAGATGAATGTTAATATTCATGTAAATTTCTTACCCAAAATTTTGACCAAAATTTCGGGGCTGAAAACCATGTCGTAAACTAGCAACTTCTGCTTTGCTAGTGGGCTGGCTTGTTGCAGGTGCTACATCTACTACAGTTCTTTGTGGTTTCAGCTTGTACCACCAGTATTCAAATGCAAGTGTGATACAGGCCAAGCCAATACCAACAAAAATGACTATGAATACACCACCTAAAACCAAGTGTTATCTTTGTTGAGGGTGTTAAATTTCAATTTCCTGTTAACATAATTTTTTGAAGTAAATATGCATTAATTTAAATCTGATATTAATTATTGGGAAACTATAACAAATGTATAAATTTGCATATTATGATGATGCACTAAATTGATGGAACACTGAAACAAAATTCAAATTGTAAATCGCTGGTGGTTTGGCACCAATATTATAGTTTTGAGTCTTGCTGATTAGCATGATCCATAAATGAAATATATATGAAATATAAATTAAATATATACTGTGGGAGGAGGCATATTTATGTTGTACGTGAATTATCCAGTTGAGAAGGGCTTGTTGATGAACTCTAAATTTTGGGTAATTACATTGCAATTGGAAGTGTACTAAAAACTTTATTCTGTTCAATTTTCTTCCATGTCCCAAATAATTGGTAGGTGTAGTAAAAAACTTATTTAGCACAAAGCAAGGGCTTCAGAATATTGTGGTTCACCTGTAGCCGTTGAGGGCATATGTTGGTTGGGGGAACAGAAGAAAATCTTAGGGATACCACAGACTCATAGGCGTCTCTTTTCTTATTTATAATTGTACCAAACCAAGATAATTAACAAAGAAGTTAAAGTTACAGTATTATATATGAATTCTACACACCATTACAAGATAAATGATAACAATATACAATTCAACTTATCAGCTATATTTGGTGGAAAGTTAAATGGTTCAGGTCAAATTCATTATTTGTGATATGGGTCTTTTACAAAGACGAAGGGAGACGACTACTAAAATTCCTTACCAGATTTTTTCCTGGTATGGTCTTTGTAACTATTTATATGCTCCAGTGTACCATTAGGAATGATGATTACTATGAAGTGACCCATTACTTGGAAACTAGACAAAAGGAAATAAATAGTGATAAATTGGCCACAAATATATAAGAAAAATGACATGACGTTTCTTCTCATGTCTGTAGATCTCGTCCTGATCTATGAACATATAGAAGAAACTTTGTGTCATTTTAATATTGTCATAAATTCTCATATGTTTTGGGGCCAAGTTATCATTATTAACTTGTCAACAGACATATATTTCATGAAAGTAATTTGGTATAACACACACAAGATGAATTTTTGGGGCTTACTGGAAACAAAAATGTCAGACTTGGTTAAGCAAATATCCACTTGGTCATGGACTCAGAGAGTTTAAAAAATATACAAATCAAAGTAGAAATAAATATTAATCAATAAAATATGTAAAGTGCAACTCTGACCACAAGTAATCTAGTTCAAAAGGAAGTGCTACAACATACCACATACATAATTCCTATATACCCCTAAATGCATGATTTACTATTATATTTCTAAAAAATGTAACATATATGAGTCATCTCCCTCAGAATTATCATTTTCTTTCCTCTAATTCCAACTTTTGACAACATAATATTTCAATAAATAGTTTTCGGTATTCACACGGGTTTTGCATATTTATATTTAAACTAAACATTTCGACAACTAAAAGCTCTGTTGTCATCTTCTAGGTGAAGTGCCGGAACCATTCCATTTCATGTTATATATATCATCAACCGGATCATCATGCTGTGAGAACCAATCAGCGCTCAGTCAGCAGTCCACCTTAGCCATGTCAGCATCAGTCAAAAGACCGGCCACTTGCCGAGGTACATTACCCGCAGCAGCCCCAGCCACAATAGAGCTCCGGACCCCCTGGTCTTATCAATGTTATAGCTGGGTCCCAAGTCTTGCTCCATTGAAACCGGTGTCCCGGTTTAGCAGGTTGTCTTGTGTCCTAATATGTATGGCCTCTTTGATGATGCTGCTCCAGAAACCATTGACACAATCAAAGAAACGTTGCGTTTAAATATAAATATGCAAAACCCCTGTGAATACCAAGAACTATTTATTGAACAAATACACCGGGAAATACTTCACTCTTTGAACATAATTTTTCTTGACCAAGGTTGGGCAGATCATACTTTAATTGAATTCAGGATTATGTTCTGGATTACGGGCTGAGTATTGTTCTAATGTATTTAAATATTTCTTCTTCTCTGAAAATTAATACTTGACTCACTGTGTTACTTAATTTTTAATACTAACCATAATTAATATAAATCAGAAAACAGGTTAAGAAATGAAATTATTTGTATTAAGCATGAGTGTTTTTGGTATAAGTTTTCTGATCAAATATAGACAAGAGTGAAGTATAATTTTAGAAAAATAAACTTCTTATTTAAAAGAGTACATAAAAATGGTGGAGTTATTTGATATGTGATTTTTTTATAATAAAGAGAAAACAAAAAATAAACCAATCCAAGCCAATGTGATCACATATCTGCAAACTTTTATCTGCACTATTACAGCATGTTATTTTAACAACTATTAATATATAATGTACCAATGTTCTGGATGCTAATGCCATCTGACTGATCATCTTGCTTTTCACAATCAGTTTTTCGTTCTGGGTTTTGATTCCACCATTGTTCTTTTAGTTTTTCCAGCTTCCTTTTGTTAAGTAACTGAAGGATCCTATTATAAAAACAATTTGAAAATTTCTTCAAAATATTATGCTTTAAATTTAATTAAAAGGTAGTTGCACTGTACTGTACAGGGCAAATTAATTATATAGTAGTAATGAGTCTATATGATTCTAATGATAGGAAACAGATATAGAGGTCAAAACTTGCCTCAGTTTTAAACATACATTCTGCACAATAACCTGATACATTATCATGTATGCTTCTTTTATGCAGTCAATTCCATTACACATTTAGGTTTACAGTGTATTTTGAAATGCTAAGCAAGGGATAAACTATTATACAGCAACAACTCACAGACAATCCCAAATCACTTTCTCTCAAAAAAGAAGACGGTTCTGCAAAGGAGGAAACTAAAAAGACATAAAAACCATGGAGAAACATTACAAAAATGTTGATATTTAGGAATGAATCTTCTTGAAACTTTCAAATATCTCAGGGCTTTGTCTGTCCTGTAAAATGTGGTAGAAGTAGAATTACCACAATGAATTTACACATAAAAAATAGGGGAGGGGTGGGTGCAACCTTTAGTAGAGTTTATTACGTGGTTGTGATTATAGTTGAAAATGTGGCTGAATGAATTATAGGACATGTTAAGAGAGGCAGGCAATGTGGAAAATAAACTACAATTCAACTTGGATACAAAAATACCTTCTTTGAAATACTTCCCGCTGAAGCAAGTGAGAGAAAATGATTTTCAGTCTGGAGTTTTATTGAGAAAGTGATACGTAAGACATGATCTATATCTATTTTCAGTATTTACAACTCATAATATGACTATGTAATTATATTTATTATCACAATTAATACAAATATATATAGTTAGATTAAATTAAAAAAATTGAGAGTATCAATATTGTTTTTTTAATAATTTAGGAATAACTTAAGTTATGTTAATTAAACCAGCATTTAAATATTAATCTTAACACTGTAGCAGACATACGCATTATTAAACTGATCTTTAAGTGGTGAACCTTGTTGAACAGCTATAGCATAAGGTTTTCTAGAAAACTCTTCTCCTACCATCTGAAGATCACAATTTGTCAATACTTGATAACGGATATCTGTTGCATCACCTGAAAATAGAAAGTTCTATTTTACTTCAGTGACTTATTCAGTAATATTTCATGTGTATTTACTATCAGTGTCATGAATAGTATCACATGTATGTGGAATAATTTTGACAGAAACATAAATCATATAATTATAAGTGTCTGTACTTCTTCTAAGAAGCAAGGTTATGAAGTGTTAAAATTAAGAAAATTATACAGAGGTACAGGGAGAAAAAAAAATTCAAAATGTATTAATATTTTATAAAATTCATGAAAAAGATTTAGAGTCAGAAAATCAATACATTCTGTAAAATCTTCTGAAGAGCAGTGTATGCTGATTTGACATATCTATGATTTCATGTTATTTTAAAGTCATGTCTGTTTCAGGTGTGTTTTGATTTCTGAATGTTGCAGAAGGTTGCTCAAAAGAACAACCTTTATCATATTATATTACAGAAGACAAATTGGTTTCATATGGATTAAAAATTAATATTTAAGAAAATGTTTAAAAGCCTTAAGAATAGTATTGATTTGAGGATATAAGTCTATTAATGACAAAAATTGTATAATCAATCATGAAAACAGTACTACTGGAATGTTTCTAGGTACAACTTAAATATAAGTTTGATCAGAAATTTACCTAGTTGGAGTCTAATGTCTCACAGATGTAAAGCTATTATAAAAATGAAATGACTGAATTAATTTAGCATAGAGCAAAACAATTTAAGGTATATTACAAGTGACTTTGAAAATTAAATCAAATGATTGTGATACATTTTGCAGAACTACTTAAGTAAAATTAATAATTTTGTTACTTTCTTTCACTTATTTCAAATTAATTCTTCATAATATGTTTAGAGATAAAAATATTAACTATTTTATACTTTTATTTTATTTATGTTATAATTGTATTCTCAATCATTTTAACAAAATCACACACAATCCAACCAACAAAAATGAGAAATACTAACCAATAAAAGCAAAACCTTCACTTGAAGATTTGGAAGCACGAACATGCTCTAGTGCTTCATCCATTGTCTTGGGAAATTTTGCTTCTGTCATTGCTTGGAGTATCTTTGTATATTTATCACTTACTGGATAATCCCAAACAGCTAATTTGGCTCTTTCAACTTCACTAAGACTGTCATTTAGACTCATGTCTTTCCAAATCCTAGTTAATTGTGTACATAAAATATATGATGAATAAGATTCATAATGTAAATATAAAACAAAAAAATCAGATTCCTATGTGAATATTGATTAATTAGTATGTTTAATAAGTAATTCTTGGGCTTACACCTTTATAAAGATCAAGTTCACTTCTGAACTTGATCTTGGTAAAGATGTCAGCAAACATCATTGAAACATTGTGGCCAAAGCTGGGTGGAAGCCTACAAATTGCTTATTCAACATATTCACTGGGAAAATCTTTAATAATTTGTTTAATATTTCACATAAAAAATGACCTTACTCATAGAAACGGTTTTCAATGTCTGCCATGCGTTGAAAATATGTATGAGCTGATGAATTGGCCAATGGAGCATACTGAATTTTGTATTGCTTTGACAAATCATCTAGTGATTCAACTGGAGTGTCAAGACGAGACACTGTAAGGAAAGCAGCTAGGTTTGCAGTGTAGGATGCAATGATGATAAATCCAAACAGCCACCATGTAGCTGCCACTAATCGACCAGAAAGATTTTTTGGTGCTTCACCACCACCCTGCATAACAAAATACAGCTTAGCATTTTCTCATTCACAAATAATTTATGAGTATGATTAACTATGATTTTATTGATCTCATTTTGCTGAGTTTAATCTGAAGTTAACATAATATAACTAACATTTACACCGGGAAAACCTACGTTTGACAATTACAATGTTATTCTAAATTAAAAATTAGTCTATTAGAACTTTATAAGTACTATAAGTAATGAATATTTTTATTACATATCTAATGGAAGATTTGAAAATAATAAAGGGGAAGCAAATTCATTTTGATATAAAAGCAAAGCTAATAAAGATAATATATTAGAAATATGTTGACATTAACCTTTTAAGAGATATGCACAGAAAATTTATGGGCCTTGCTCTACTGCCCAAAATGTTCTATTGTGAAAAGTTTCCATGGTGTTCTATTTAATCATGTTCAAAACATTTCCAGGGAAATCATACTTATTTGGTAGCAGTTTATATGTTCGCTGAATGATAATATGCCAATCACCTAATAGTTCTCCCAAAGTCACCACTGAAATGGTTAATAGGTAAAAGATGCTAAGGCAATAATATATAACTCAAGGATGTATCTTTATATTTGAGGCTATTATTTCTTGATGAAAATAATGTTGAAAATTTTTTAAAAAATCCCAAAAATATGCCATTTGTCCTTTTTTGTGAAACATTATCATATCCATTAAGAAAGACAAAACAAAACAAAACAAATGAAAAATACATCATAATAGCTCATTTTTCCTCTTACAATGTGTTGCTCTTTACCTGTGGAGTAAGTGATGTCATACAAAACCAAAGACATTCTTTCAAGTTAAATTCCCTTTTCTCTTCATCATCTTTATACTTTTCACGATTATTTTGATAGCTGTACGGACTCCACCGATCAAAAACCCACATCAAGAAACTGTATAAAAAAATAAAATGTACAGTTTTTTTTTATTATTATTAGAAACTTTAATCATAGGTTTTTACAGTTGTGGCCATATATTTACAAAGTATTTACAATAAATAAGATACAAATTAAAATGCTGGCTTGTGTTGGTGGAGGGTCCAGTAACTTTCTAGCCCTTGAGGTCTTGATTTTATTGTTTAGAGGGGTTTGGGGTGGAAGATGAGATAACTGTAAAGATTTGGGGTGTTGGAGGGAGAATGGAATAAGTGGATTATTGGGCAGTAGGGTTATATTGGGGTTGATGGGAGGAGAATGTGCGTTGAAAATGTATAGTAAAATGAAAATAAGAACAGTAAAGTTAATTTGTAAATAAATACTAATGAATATTATATTTTTCAGAGTGCAAAATATATTTGAAGTTGAAATACATTTTATTACAAATTTACACATGTACAAAGAAATTAATTGACAATGTAAGTGTTTTGTGGTAATGTCATTATAATAAATATTATAAATATCCTCTTACCTGTTACAAATAAAGAGAGTAAATAGTATTTACATATTTAGAACAATAAGAAATTCTGTGTCATTAGAATAGAATAGATTTAATTTCTGTATATCTTTATGAGAAGCAAAGCTTCAAAGATATGGAAGAGTAATAGGAAAGATTTGGGCATTAATTTATAGAAAAGAAAGAGTCTACAACAATTCCAGGTATAAAACTACTTAGTTTGTTACAGATTTTCACTGATTGTAATATTGAATAGTATTTGCATATTTGGAAACTGAATCTTAGAAATTCTCACAAACAAATTATGGAAATTGCTGTTTCTGTCATACAGTTATTACAATTAACAAAAATTGTATGTCTCCTAGATTGGTATTGTTTCCAATTAAAAATAAAAGGATATATATATATTATATTAGTAAGGATGTGACATTGTCAAAAATAATTGCAATATTGGTATGGAGAGGACAGAGAGATAGGTTGTGGCTTACCTGAAAGTGAAGTGCGGCATCACGGAATGGTGTAACACTCCTTCCTGAAGAAGGAGGTTGAGAGCCTCCGAAAATTTGAATAAATACCTCTGTTCCTTATGGTGACGCCACACTTCACTTTCAGGTAAGCCACAACCTATCTCTCTGTCCTCTCCATACCAATATTGCAATTATATATATATATATATATATATATATATATATATATATATATATATATTCAAACTTGGATAGTGAGGAAGGATAGAAATAAATAGGAGAAATAGAAGGATTGCGCTTTATTTGAATTCATATGCTCGGGCGAAGAATTACGCACATAGAAAAGCATATGTTCAAAGCAGAGAGAAGGATGGAAGAAGAAGGAAAGACTGAAAATATTTGACCCAGGCGGGACTTGAACCCACGTATTCTGCTTAGTACACAGACGCCTTAACCATCTCGGCCACCGGGTCAAGTTCCCGACCAGGCAAATATAGACAGTCTTATTGTGGACAATTAATAGTTTTTAGTGGAGGAATGGATAGAGTAGAGGGAATGAAGTATTAGGAGCTTCCATTAAGGAATAAATACAATATTAGGAGAATCCATTAAGGAAGTAATTCACATTCAAACTTGGATAGTGAGGAAGGATAGAAATAAATAGGAGAAATAGAAGGATTGCGCTTTATTTGAATTCATATGCTCGGGTGAAGACAAATCATTCACATTTGTTTATGACCCATACTTATAACACTGATTGATAGCTATTTAATAAATTTCATGTTATGGTCATCCAAAGTCAGGAATGCAAATTATTTAAATATTTAATGGACATATATATATAATTTATATTATTGTACAAGAAATAGTTTTTTAGGTTAAATTCAAAACAATATTTTTGGCAACTAATATAATTTGGGTAATTACAAAAAATTTAACAGTTGCAATTTCACTAATTAAAATTAATCATCTATTAAAAAAAACAAAAATTTATACTTATCAAAATTTGAATTTCATTACACAATATATTGTTTAAATATATGTGTGAAAAAGAATTACTTAAATTGACGTAAATTGTTCAAATCATTTTCAATCTATTCTCTATTGAACCTGTATTCAGAAAATCATTTACCTTGTGAAGAAGTAAGCTGCTAATATACAAAGCCACACATCATTCTCCAATACTGTCAAAAATTTAAAAAGTGATGTTGGTGTTTTAGGCTTTTTCATCATAATTGTTATGCCCACTAAATCATAGTATGGCACAGTAAAATCAACCACATTTTCTCTTTCAGCCATTACAGATAATGAACCTAAGGCAATGTGAGCTTTCTGAAAATAAAAATTGATATTAAACTTAACGTCAAGCAGAGCTGGGACTGTTCTGTGTATTGAAAGCAGGATTCATCAGAGACTGAACTCCATCTGTGGGAACTCTCCTTCCAACATTTCGTACAGTACATATAAAGTCCTGGACTCAACATTCTTTAAATAGAGCCCTTCCTACCTGCCACCCCTACTTGCACGAGTCCATGTGAGTATGTATGAGCATGCTTATGCATGTATGTACATGTATGCGTACACATGTGATTTTGTATGTGGATGTATGAAGTGTGTGTGTATACACATGTTTGTATGTATGTATAAATGCTATGTATGAGAATGATCACAGATCAGAACCTTTCCTATGTCACAACATTTCCTTTAGAGGAAAGGTTGTGGCCTGGGGGAGTGTTTATTGTCTATGGGCTACTAGCCACACAGTGGTCAAACCTGCACAGTCCTCAGCTGTCCGGTGCATGAAATGGTGTAACACTGCTTCCTGAAGAAGGAGGGTGAGAGCCTCCAAAAATTTGAAGAACTTCCTTCGGTTCCCTGTGGCTACACTGTACTTCAATTTCAGGTAAACCCAAACTATCTCTCTTTCCTTTCCATACCTAATATTGAAATTGTATGTGTGTGTGTATATATATATATTGTAATACCAATTAAAGAGGCCATTAATTGTTTTAATACAATTGGATTGTTAGCGGCATGAGTTTTGAAAGTAACAGTCACGGCTCTTTGTCGGCTAATGTTGCCGGGAAATGCCCGCGAGTAGGAAGTTAGTCTGCGGCGAGAAGCGAAACAGATCAGGCCACTCGAGAACTGAAACAATACTGGAGTCCGGCGAACGTTACGGGAAAATGTGGATGCTGATCTAAAAGTATGAGTAGCGCGGTCCAAGAAGTCCAACTGCGAGATCTATTAGATTACATAAAACGCGAGTAAACAGTTTTGACGGAGAGACTCAAATAATAATCGCAAAGTTGGAAGCAAAAGGTTTTGCTTCACACAGACTGAACTAAATTTCGCATAGAGGCATCAAGGAGACCTATGTCCGAGGGCTGACTGAGGGGCGGCTGATCCAAATGGCAGAGAACGAGAACATCGACCTTGTGTATTAAAAATTTAATGTGTAGAATCAGTGAATAATGGCATTTTTAGTGAGTGTTGTCCTCAAGCTCCAAGAATCGGATATGGTACCAGAAAGACATTCGTGAGTACAAAACAATTATTTAAAATCTGTAAACGAGAATTAAAGGTAGAAGTCAGATTTCGTTCGTTTTTCTTTTCATTTAGTTTCTTTCATTTCGTTTATTTTCATATTGTATTAAGTTAGCTTCAATGAGTTTGTTGATGTTAGTTTATTAAATTGAATTGTTCTTACTATCAAACCCAGTAATGACCCTGAGATAAAGAGAATTTCGACGTATTTGATTGTAAAATATAAAGTTGTATTTTTCCTAGAACGCCACGAATTGCAAAATTGAAATAAAATATTTGTTTGTTAACTTGATGAAATTCGGCGAATAAAGTAGGGATTACAATTTGTACTTTTAAAGAATAAATTTTTAAATCTTAATAATTTTGTTAATTAATTCTTTTAATTAAGACCACCTTTTAATTATGAAAATATATATCAAAGCAAAGAGACAAAGTAGTTGATACCAATTATTTTATAATTATATATATATAATTATATATATATATATATATATATATATATATATATATATATATATATATATAAAGTATAATATAAAAAATTTGTATAGATGAATTTTGCAAATATTTTGGCTGCATTATGAATGAAAAAAACACACTTTTAGACATTTCCTTCAAAACTTATTAATTGTTGACATTACATAATATTACAGGAAATAAATTATATTCATACTTGTAGAATTCATCTATACCCAATTTTTTATTTCATACTTTTATACTTGTGCTAAGAAAAGGAATGAAATGTGTTATTTTTATCCACCTCATCTTGAGTAAGTGCTAAGGATGGGAGGTTGAGAATGCATTTGACTTTAAATATGAATGATATGTCATAGTCAAATAGTGGTTATGATAGGAAATTGATCATAAGTTAGATTGATTCAATGAGTTGGTAGTTTAAAGTAATTTTTGGGCTGTTACCCCCTTATTTAGCAGTTTTTAGCTTTGTCTCATTCAAGTGTAGACTGGACCATTCTAACAATATTTGATAAATGTTTGCTAAATATTAAGCAGCAAGTATAAGTCATTAGGCTTTAAAATCATGTTTTACTTTGTATTACCGATGCATCATTAAATTATTAATGGATAGGAAAATTCATAATAATAGTATTTAATCTGTAATACATTTTTTTAAAAAAAACAATCAAAATATAAATGCTATTCTTAAAAATATAAGAATTTTTTTACTGTAACTGTGCATATATTTTCATATTGATATTAACTTCACATATTGAAAACAACTGCTGCATGAAAAGACCATTTCTAATTTTGTGAATTACATCAAGTAGAATATGAATACTTAATTTTCAAGTATTTAATTTTCTTTCAACAAGAATATGAAATATATAAAGACTGCACTATAACAGGAAATAAATTACATGTTTCAAAATACAACACACTAACATTATTTTTACCTTGTCCATAAGATCCTTAATCATGCCATTCCAATTGCCATTTTCATCCATGTTTCCAAATTTTCCATCTTCCACTTCATAAATTTGCATCTCAAATTCAGTTATATTACGTATGGCATTAATCAAATCAATGCAATAACCTTTGAATTGAGTAACTCCATTCTCATCAACATATTTCATCACAAATGGCTTTTGCTTTGAACAGTAAATTCAGTTAGTAAATTATGATTTTATGGTACAGAAAAAACTTCAGTAGAGTGTAATACTGAGTTAAATAAATATCAGTACATACTAAAATGTATAAACACATTTTTTTAAATTGAACACACACTATTATAGTTCCTACAACCAATTTCTGCATGGAAGTGAAAGATTAAAAGAAGTGTAATAATGATGATATCTGTTTAATTCAAATTACTAATTAGGTAAAAATTATAATTAAATTATACTGCAATTGACTTAATTTAACTTAATAACATGTTTTGGTTGTAATGTGTATCATCATCACGTTTATTAATTGATTAAAATGTAGATATAAATGTAAATCTGGTTTACAAAATTAACACATGTATATATAATGTAAAGAACACTAAGAAATTTATTTTATTTCAGAATTTCTGTCTTCAGTTCAGAAATACAGGTGATGTATTTCTTTTATGCCCAATGTTTACAAACATTTAACTCTGGGTCAAAATGTGTCCCGAGGTAAAGGTATAAAAGCCTTGAGAAGTAAACACAGAAGCCAGTCCAGCACAGTCCAGCACCAGCGTAGTAGCAGAGTGCCAGAGCAATTGAGCACCAGCGCAGTAGCAGAGCGCCAACTCAGTCGAGCAACAGTGCATTAGCAGAGCGCCAGCTCAGTTGAGCAGCTGGCAATATTGTTTACATTCAGTACTGAAGTGTGAGGCAGTAGTGGAGAAGGCTAGCCTGAGGACAGTCTCTGTCAAGTGGCTGTTGGTGCTATTTTCATTTTGTCTGAGAAAGCAGTCGAGCGTCAGGTTTTGGGCTGGGTAGACTAAAGTTGGATATTCTGTCCATGTGCAACGCTGGTTTTTGGTCGCTGTTTTTATCTGAGGTGAAATCATTCTCATCCTAAGCAATTTTCTGCATTATAATGATCCAACTTGTATTTTTTGAAGGACATTGTTTTTTCATGTGGATTTAGTATAACGAATCTCACTCGAGGTTTAGCTAAACTTGCCAAAGGTTGATAAAAGGCTAAGGGAGATGGTAACCCTGTGTAATTCCATCTATCTATGATAGCTCTGCCAACAAATCCTATCTCCACACCTCCTATGGTGGCTCTGGGCAATACAGCTTGTTGTAGCAAAGTGGAGAAGGGTGTTTAATTTAAGGTTGTGAGATTGGTTCTTTAAAACTAAGCAAGTTGAGCTACATTTTGCTCGCCACCTAACCAATCAATTCGAATTGATTCAATCAATTTCCAGATCTCCGAAGTTTGTTCTGAGCATTAACAAACTACGAAGTTACAAGCATACGTTGAGGTGTGCTGAAAACCACTTTTGACGTTCCAATGTATTTGTTAAGTATTAGTTGTGCACAATAATTAAGCATTATATTTCTATAATAGACATTGTAAAATGTTCTATAGTCTTTTGTTTTCATTTTTGTAAATTCCTATATTTTATTGGAGGCCTGTAGGTGACCCTGATTGGAAGAACTCAAATAGTTGATTTTGATTAAATTTAAGTGCATGTAATTTAGAAAATAGTAGGTATAAGAATTTACCATATCTTTTGTCCCTCAAACATGGAGCATTTTTACTATATTTAATGAATACTATATAATTTGACACCCCAACAGGTGCGATATTCCTCATAGATAGAGAATTTACTACAATATCTATGTGAGAGTTAATCAGGAAGAAACAGAAAAATAATTTTGAAAGTTTATATTGCTTAAGACTGTTAGTCTTACATGTAATTTATAAAACTTAGAAGCTACTTGTCTAGATATGGCCTGGGAACAGTCTGTGAAGTTAAGTGAAAGGATGAAATAGACAACATTCGGTTATTAAGTGAGAATTTCGTTTGCCGTATGTAGCAGGAATTAAAATTAGAACAAGGGATTTTGTAAACTACACTATGTTTGCTATAATAATGCATGTTACAAATAAAATTATTTATTACAATAATATACTGTAGGTAAATACAGACAAATTAAGTGATATAAATAGGATGCAATGTTTGTGGCATCCTTGTCCCTTTCGTCAGGTGATTGGGAAAAAGCAGGAGAGCCAGGAATGTCACAAGCCCACAATTACAGCTAAAAAATGGTTTTGAGTTTGTCACCTGTAATTGTGTGATTGTGTTGCTTCTGGTTCTTGTGTTTTTTTACAATCACCTGACAAAAGGGACAAGGTTCCCAGAAAAGTTGTGTCGTATTTATATCATCATTTAATTTTGTCTGTGTTTGGTTATTTCATCTAATGATTATATTTTATACAGATATATTATATTCTTAATTCAATATACTGTAGGTGATGTGAAATACAGAGTTTGTGTTTGTGAAATCTAAGATTTGACGGAAAACATATTCTTGACCTATATTAAAGACAACTGTTGTCAAATGAAGCTATTTTAGAAAAATATTTAAACAGTGAACAAATGATAAACAATCTTAAAATCAATTTTCTGTAGGATTTTTATGCAAATAAGGCTTTATCAATAAATCATAGTATGTGACAATTAATGTATAATAAATCCAACATTTATTATATAGCAAATATTGTGAACTATTTTGATGAATTATCAGACATTTGCTTCATTTCATACAGTTTTCCATAGTAGTCTGTCCATCCTATGTTCTCACTTTAATGTATATACACTCGAAACAACATTAAATAGATGCTTTCCATATTATGAATTTCTTCCAATGCCCTGTCCTTAATGGTGTTCACTAACCCATGTGACTCAGTACATATGACCAAATAATTTAATCATACTATTCCATATTAATTTGTCTGTTGATTAAATCTTCAAAATTTATGTAGTACAAAATTTCATAAGCTTCTGCTTCTGCTTTAATTTTCCAACTGTGAATATCATTATATACTTTTTATCTTTTATATTTGAAAACTTTTGCAATTTCAGTTAAATACTGGGAACAAATATTTTCTTATTGATGAATTCTCTAATATCTTGTGCTATCTAACTTAACTTCTATGCTGTTCTAATAATTTAGTTAACATTCACCATAGTAAGCACTGTGCTATGTCTTCTAAAATATCTCAATAAATTTTCATGTTAATTGGGTCCATATTTTCTGGTGACTAGGGCAAATAATTATTTTAGGGTTCGTAATAATCTAAAAAAAATAATAACAACCCAGTACAAAAAGGTATTACTCTATTCAATGAAATTCTTCAACATATAAAACAAAAACAATGCAAGCCTTTTATAAATGCCCTGAAACATTGTCTAACTCAAAGGGTAAGTTATAACATTAAATATTCTTCAAATTGACAGTCATAATTATTAGTTACATTATTTTAGTAACAAGTCACATTCCAAAAGCACTGATCATAATTTACCAGTATTTGTTGTACAGTTTGAAGTTGTTTTTGGTATGTGATTTGTTACTAAAATAAAGTAACTAATAATTATGACTGTCAATTGCAGAATATTGATTAGCAGCAAACAAATTTTACAGATGAATTTGACCAAGTAGTCAAAAGCTCCTGTTCTGGTTTTAATAAAGTACTTGACAACTTCTATGAGAATTGATTATTATTATGATGATGATGTAGAGACACAGCTGCACCAGATAGCAATGTAAGGAGGTGGAATAAACAGTGAAATAAGTATATATATATATAATTATTTTTAATCTTCCATTAATTTCTATTCAATTTATAGTGAATGCTTCTGTATGCTATACATCTCTAATTAAGTAACAAATTTTCTAAATTTAAAGTTTGAAGGGTAAAATTGTAGTTGATATAATTATCTTAAAGTTGTTTATATTTTGAAAATTAAAACAGTATCCATAAATTTTAGGCAGCTTTTTTAAAAAAATTCTGTTTAAGTTTATTTTTAAAAAAGTAGAATTTTGATGACTTGATTTAAAAATCTACTCCACAGACCAGGAGATAAATGTTTCTAAACTTTCATTATTACTGATAGGATAATATTAACATCCACAATTCTTAGAAGATATATTGTCTGATAGTAATTTTTCTCACTAAAATTTGAAAATAGTAAGATGGCTGAATTAAGACAAGGAATGCTAATGTGGATTGGAAGCAATTTTTGTCTAAGTTTAATAATAAATTGATATGTTTACAGTAACAGTTATAGACCAACTTTCATTATGTGAATGGTGGTGTGAATAACTCTTGGGCTTCCAACCAGGTGAGAGTTGGCTTAGGCCAGTATATTTCAATGGTGGTTACTGCCATTGTTATCACTTGATATCCGATAACATCACCCAGTTACTCATGCAGAAAATATATTGTGAACTGTATTTACATTGTGATGATCTTTAGTATTAAGCATGGGATTACATCAATAAATGATATTAATAAAAGAGAATCAAGAAACAAGCTGTTATTAGAAAGGATATGAAAGGAGTATATTTTTACTTTAAAAGTTGGGCAACAAATAAAGTCATAGCTCAAGCAAAGAAGAATTTTACCAAGATGAAAGAATTTCTGAGATTTTTTAAAAAGAATTTAAAAATTATAAATACAGAAAATTATAAAAAAATAGGAGCATAACATCATGGAGAGTCTAAAAAGAGGATTTAGGGAATTTGATATATGAAATGAAGGTGATGGACAAAATGTAGCCCAAGATAGTTTTAGTTGAGAGAATAATATTCTTTGACATGTTTGATCCAGAGGCCATTTATTTGATATGAATGTAAAACACAAATGAGTGTAAATTACAATTGTGCAGCTAAGAGTAAAAGTTGTAGGATAAAGAGGGAGAACATTATACATGTTTTGGTTGATTTAAGTACTTAATATTAACAGAGTAAGAAAACTAGAAAACAATTCGATCATATAAAATCATATGTGGGATATAACTTACAAGTGCCACAACAACTGTATAATAAGTTGCTGGAACTTCATCTGCCTCTTTAAAGTGGATTAGGGAACCAATGTTAGCTTGCCATGGAGCTTTGAAATCACCTTTTCTCTCTTTTCCATCATGGAAGGTAATTCTATAAGCTGTCATATTAAAACTCATATGACTAAATCCATTTTGTGATATATCCATTTTGCCGTAGATGTTTGAGTTTTCCAGTCCTGCATCATTTTCAACTTCCTGTGCATATAATTAAATTATTCCAGAATATGTTAAATATTTATTATTACATGTTAAATATGCATTAAAAATGTTGTCAAGACAAACAAACACACACACAGATATATATCCTGAAGAAGGAGGCTGAGAGCCTCCGAAAATATGAAGAACAACCTTCAGTTCCTTATGGCGACACCACACTTCACTTTCAGGTAAGCCACAACCTATCTCTCTTTGCTTTCTATACCAATATTGCAATTATTTTTGAAATGTCATATCTTTACTAATATCATATATATATATGATGAAGATGAAGAAGGAGGCTGAGAGCCTCCAAAAATTTGAAGAACAACCTTCAGTTCCTCATGGCGACACCGCACTTCACTTTCAGGTAAGCCACAACCTATCTCTCTATCCTTTCCATACCAATATTTTTGACAATGTCACATTCTCACTATTACAATATATATATATATATATATATATATATATATATATATATATATATATATATATTGTAATACCCCTCTAGTTGATAATTATTGTTATAGGAATTTATTTTGAAACTTGAAAATTAATTAATTTGCTCCCTTTGAATACACAAACTATAGATAATGATGATTATAGGAATTTAAATTAAACAAGTTATAAATTTTATACAAGAAACAATTTTATTAATCTAGAATACAACTCAAGAAAATCTCTCTATATATTTTTATATCCTTTTACCTCAACAATTAAATTACACTAATAATCCAGTTACATTTTATAGATCAGACTCTGTACCCCAGGGACTTTACTGGGTTGATAAGGAAACGGAAAACCAAAATTTACAATGTAAACAATGCAATTAAATAAAATGAAAACGGAATCTGACTGATTACCCTCATTTAACAATTTATAGATTTTATTACTGAATGTCTACTTACAATTTTATTTGGGGTTTTTCAGGAATGCACTTCAATCTACAATGCCCTTCTGTGCACAGACTTTTACACACGCTTCACAGACACATTCACTTTATCCTTTTTTGATATCCTGGCTCCTGACTGCTTGCATGGACTAAAATGTTTATTTTATTTTTAGGCACGGCCACCATTCAATTTGACCGAATATTTATCACTGCCTCCATGTCCTCTTCCTCCTTTGCAGCCTACATGTCAACTCCTATGTCCATCTCCTCCCAACTCTGACTCCACACTCTTACATCCTTCCCTCTTGTGCTCTGGCACCTGACTCCACATCCATCTCCTTTGAGGTCTCCAGTCCATCTCCTCCCAACTCTGACTCCACACTAACTTTTCTATGCACTTCCCCCTCTCCAAAATATTCATTTTTTTTCACAGTTTTTAAGTTTCCACGTTCGCCAAACAAACACCAACTGTTGGCTTTCTCATGCTCAGAGAGCCCCTCAATACAATTAAAATAAACATTTCCTTTTAATATAATTGTGTGTCCACAAAACTTCTGTCATTATGCCTTTAGGGTTCTGTCCCGATGTCTGTCAAAGCCATTAGCTCTAAGAGCCGCTAAACGTCCAATTATAGTCCTCCCCTTCTCTAAGAGCTGCTTATCCATCATTTTATTATTATCTTTTTTTATATACAAACCACTCAAGAATCCCCAGTCTGAGTTGATAAACAAATCTGATGAAATAAGAACAAGATTTATGTCCTTCTTAACTGGGTATTACATTATGCCCCAAATTTAATTTGAAATATATTTTTTATAAAATTTGAGAATTCAATTTTTTTATTACAAAATTATCCTCTGTTGTCAGATTTCGTAAAGCAAACTTAAATCTATTTTACTGTTAATTAAAGGTTTACAAATTTCTGTTGAATATTGGTGCAATATATTATTTATTTACTTTAAATAATTGGTATTAAGATTTTAAATAAGTTTTACGATTGAATTAACTGTGCATTCTGCCCTGATCATTTAAATTTTAAAGCTTTTTTTATGCCCCATATCTACAAATAATTTCTATGTTTGTGGCTGTTACAAATCACAATAAACCACTTAATAGCTACAGCCCTTTATTATTTATAATTCCTTATTTTAGCAAATAAATTTATCTTATCTTAATTTTATAATTAAGAATAACTATTATCATTCATTTACTTTTTTAAAAAAATTTATTATTTTTTTATATTATTTAAATTAATTAAATTTAAACTTATTATCTAATCAAAAGTCAATGAAATTTGGAATCTATCCCGTGTCTCTAAACTCAAATAAGCCTTGACCTATTTTCTCCCAAAATTCTTCAGCTGTTCCATGTTTACATTTGATCACATGTTCTTTGTTTACATCATCTCCCTCCCCTCCACTCATCATTGTTAAAGTCCTTTTTCCAACATCTATATTTAAATAATATTCAACTTGCAATTACTTGCTTTAAATTGTTTACTCCCATTTGTTTAATCATCATAAGTTTCATTTCTATATTTCTTAATGTTCTACTTGCAACACTTCCATCAGCTGTTCCCACTCCATCTTTGTAAACAAACATTTTTGTACTATTCTGACTCACAATTCCTCCCTGTAATTCTCCTATTCCCTTGTGATTTTCTATCTCATTAATATTTTCCACTACCTCTCCCAATATTTCATCTTTCTGCTTCTCACCATCATCAATATCTAACCCATTAATCTCCCCTTTCTCACCATCAGCTTTAATTAAATTAAATTCTTTTCAACCTTTTCACTAACTATCACTTCCATTCCATTAACATTTTTATCACCTTTAACCTCCAATACCACTACTTTATCAAATCCTTCACATGTTTCTATTTCAATGATTACATCCTGCTTGTTTAATACTTCTATACAATCAGATTCCATCTCTGTCCTGCCCACTTTAATACTCTCAATGATTTTATCATTTCCCTCTTTATTTTATTTTCTCCATTCTCTTAAATCTGTCTTTAATTCTGCAAAATTCTTATCCCACCTTGCACTCAAATCCACTATGTTTTTATTGATATCTGCCAAATTCTTATCCCCTTTTTCACTCAAATCTGCTATATTTTTACTAATCTCTGTCAAATTTTTGTCCACTTTTGTACTTAAATCTGCTACATTTTTATTATTTTCTGCTATATTTTTATTAATACTTTTATTCATATCTGCCAAATTTTTATCCCCTTTTTCACTTAACTCTGCTATATTTTTATCTAGTTTTCTTAAGTATTCTAATATAATTATATTTCCACTATCCCCTCCCACTTGTATCTTGGAATCATTAACAATCTTATCATCTAAATTCTGACTCTCTATTTCTACATTTTCCAATTCCTCTAATCCTTCTTCAACCAATTCCATTCCATCATCTTTAGACTTATCTAGTACTTGTTCTAAGAAATCATCTGTGACTACCTGCTCATATTGAAACACATTTTCCTCCTCATCCATTTTATTTCTAGTTTGATCGTTTTCAACTGTTTTATTTTCCATTTCTACTCCTTTCTTATCTAACAATTGCTTTCTATTTCTTAGCAATATAGACTTAATAATATATTTACAATGCCCATTTAATTACGTACTTTATCTTTAAGAAATCCTGTAATTTTCACACTCGTAAAATCCCAAATTTAATTGCATGCACATCCTAACAAAAATATACTATTTTGCACCAATACCTCAGTTATTGTCAGATTTCGTTATTTTATTATTATTATTTATCGTCTTTTCCTTATCAAAATCGAGCCTCACGTTGTTGCGCCATTTTTTGTAATACCCAATTTGTTGATAATTAATTTTTATATTTATTTATTTTGAAACTTGAAAATTAATTAATTTGCTCCCACTGAATACACAAACTATAGATAATTATGATTATAATTTACAATTTACAGAGAACACAATTGAAGGAGGAAGTACTAAAATTCTATTGAAATACTGTTGCAAAATTTTTTTGTTATCCTTTTCCTTATAGTAAAAAATTTTTTTTACACTTTCAAGACTCAGGAATTAAATAGTATCAAATATAAAATCATAGAATAAAGATGTATATGTTATATTTTATTAATTTATACATTTTGTAAAATGTATATGGTGTTAACTGGCTTTTTTGTGGAAAGTTAAATGAAATATAAAATTATTAATATTTACAAAAATACATAATTTAAATAATTGTTAGTTCGTTTGCAATTTTAATTTGTGATTATAGGTCTGGGAAATGAAAATATAAACAATTTTTGCAAATCATTCAGTCTACTAGGGAATAAGATAGTGAGTTATGAATTTTAGATCATTGCAAACCAAACTTCAAGTCAAAAATTTGTGCACTAATAAAGTAGAAATGTTTTACCTTTTATATATTCTTCAAATTATCATTTTTCAAAATAACTTCTGACCGTTTAAATATTACAAACTGTAATAGTTGTAATTGATGGAAAATTGAAGATGTGTTTTTTTATATTTTTCTTTAGCATGTCAAAAATTCAATTGATTAGGAGATATTAACTTCTGTAGAACAGTGGTTTATATGTTAATATATAATTTCGTTGATATTTTATAACTTTTGCATTATGGAATTGTGACATATGCCATACAAAGTTTGTGGAAATTATTATAGAATGATAAGACCAATTAAATTTAATCTGTTAAACAAAAAGTGAACAAATTATATAAGGAAGATGCAACAAGATTACCTTCTTTATTGCTGAAAGCAGATTCAATTTCCTAATTTCAGGATTTTTCTCTTTTTCATCATACTCTTCACAATACATATATTGCATTTCTTTCCACCCTGTTTGGCTGTTTGCAATTGACCTTTAAATATATAAAATAAATGAATTTTTCAAACTATATTACATGAATGATGAATGTGAGTACATGCATTCAAAATATATTCTTATTCATATCACAAATTGGACCACAATATGTCATTATCAACAAGTCAAATTCCTATGGCTATTTACTTGATTTCATTACTGCTTCAGTTTTGCTGATTATGAAATGCTTTCAAATATAACTGTACCCTTATATTGATCATTGAAAATTGTAACTAAAATAAAATAAATGCTGTCTTCTTCTTCCTTTTTTGGGGGATGGGGAAAGGGAGGGGGGTGGTTAAAATATCCTGCAATTGCAAATGTATGGAGACAGAGGTAAATTATTATTGATCTACTTAAAATTACTTTGAAAATATTTGTATAAGCTATAATAAAACAAAACTTGTAAATGATTGTAATAAATTCTTAACTTTTGCTATAGTATCCAAAAAAATTGACCAAATGTGTCAAAGAATGATTTTAAAATGTATGTAAAAAATAATATGGTTGATAGTGATTAAAAAAAAGGTAAAAAAAGGAAGATTACCACTAAAATTTTGTCCAGATGAGCAATGAAATACCAAAGTATAATTTTGGTTATATACATTAACATCACAAAAAAATGGAAGTTTGTGTAGCTTTAAGACAACAGTTGCAAAAATCAAATTAATATGAATAATTCTCTCAACATTTTTATTAATTTATAAGGTAACAAAAATTATAGTAATCTGTAAAAATTATGACAGAATTTCAGACAGACCCCAATCATTGTCAAACTGATAGCAGGTTTACTGAGTAGCTAGAATCACCATTTGGAAATGAACACTATTTGTTGAAAATGGATTAAATACTATTTCTCAATCTATACTAATTTAACAACAAATGAAATTAGTGAAAATTACATATGGGGACAAATTATGAATCACAATAGAATATTCATGTTAGTGTATTTTGCAATGGAGCCAATTAAAATTTATTTTAAAATAGGAAAATCCAAGGACTTGAGAGATTTATGATTTGAACACTTAGCAGTGGAAACTAAAAGGAGGCATTGCTATCCTAATAGGTGTTTGGAGAAATAACTGATGGTTGGTCTTTGGAAATGCCATTAGCATTATCTGCATTTACAGGCATAATATTTGTGGATTTCAAAGCAAAAATAGGGCAGGAAGTCCTCTCAAAAAATTCTACCCTAGAAATATTATTTTTTGACAAGAAGAAATAGTAGTCACTGGTAGCAATGGAAGGAATAGAACAGAAGGACCAGGGTTTGGAATCTGAATCAAGGAGTACAGTTGGCTTTGGGTTGTGAGAGTTATCAGTCTGATTTAAACCATGAGAGAGTATAGTTGGTTTTTGAGCTGAGAGAGTTAGTTTCATGGTGTGAGATGAATGAATCTTGCAAAGTGAGTGAAGTAATACTGAGTGCTTTAGACTCAGTGCTAAGAGAAATCCTCACAAATTCAGAGCATAGCGGGGAAGTGATCCATCAGCCCTCAAATTCATGATTATTGCATGTCCAATGCAAACCTGGGGGAACAGCTGCTATGAGTTCAAGAGGATGATGCAAGATGGAGCCAAATATCCTGCCAGTAACCCTTAGGACCAGACCCAGATTGTAAAAAAAATCCACGCAGCTAGATCATGCAAGTACAATACTATGGGAGACAGTCCATATAAATTCCATATATATATCTGTAGAGAGAGATATAAATTAACAGAATTTCATTTAGCCATCCAGAGCATTCTTTTGGTATGTAAATTAAAGCCCAAACTACTTGTAAACATTTTTTGTATATTTCAGATAACTATTTTTTACTTTCCATACATTACTAATAGTATGGAAATAAATAGCCTTAGTTACTTTAGTTTTATTAATATGTTTCTGACCCTTCTACCTTCGAGGATTTTTAAAAAATTTTTAAACTCACCTTATAGGGTAAAGTGTTACAATATAATAGGGAAAACATCTCCATCTTGAAAACACATGAACCATAATGCACAATTGTATTCTGAGTGAAAAGCTTAATAATAATTTAAAATTAGGAAGTTAAAGGTCTTTGAAGAGCCATGTCACCTGTTAATGTAATAGCTCTTTAAATTAGCCTCAAGGTGTATATGTGATATGTTATTCTAATATTGACTTTCAAATTACTTTCCAATGTAATGCATTCATTTAATTAATTATGTAGATTCAAAATTAATATATGTATACACTTACTTTATGGCCAAAAATGTGTAGCTGAAAAGATCATAATAAAACTGAAAAGTAAGATGCGGTTTTATAGATACTGGATTTTTTTTGCGAGTATCTGGCAGTACATGTAAGATTTTTGCTGATTCATTACATTTGGTGCATGAAAGTATTTCATCATCCTGAAATAAAAATCATATTTGCTCAAACTTAATAAAACAGCCAATATTTAATCTGACAACTTATACTGATAGATTATAGAATTTTATTAAAAAATATTGTGTACCTGTGTAATTGCATACCATCCAAACTGCGGCCGTCCAAAGTATCCTATTCCTGCTGCTTCTTCTAAAACCTTATTGATTGTTTCTACTCGACCTAGAATGAAATAATTGAAGACTTCTCTCTTGCTAAATGATTTAAGTTGTTGTCCAATGTCTTTGAAATCAATTTCATTGATAATATGTCGTGTTGGTACATTCTGAAGAAGAGACTTATATTTGTGGTCCATAACTGTAATTCAAGAAAATACTTTGTGTATCAGAATGCCATTAAATTGTTATTGTTGTATAAATTTAAAATAAACAATACAAATTACATTGACTGGCCATTTACTTTGACAGTTTGTAGTGTGTACATTTTGACTCATGCCTCCAATGATAGAGAGCCCTGTTTTGTTTTGAACACCTCAAGAAGGCCAGGGTGAGGTCAATGGCCCGGGTGCTATTTTGCAGACAAAGGCATTGTCAGCTGCAGGTAGAGCTAACATGTTAGGGTGGAGACCTGGTGGTGAGGGAGGTGAACCCCAGAGGTGGAAACAGGTGTCATGACGGAGAGGGCAGTTGGAAAATGGAGGAGGAGTAGTGAAGTCTGGAGAGAGATAGTGGTGGACTTTGGAAGGACTTGGAAAACAGAGGAGGTGCAGTGAAGTCAGGGAGAGAGTTGGTGGTGTTGGTGAACTTTGGAAATAACTTGAAGTGAGGAGATAATGAATGTGGAGATATGATGAAGTGGCCAGAGGATCATTGGACACTGCTTTCATTGACCGACACAGGAATAGGTGGACATCAGTGAAAGAAATGTCAGCTCATATGTATGATAATGTCTCGGCTGTGAGCAAGTGAAAATTACTGAAATTTACTATATTGATACAACTTAAATTTCTGTTTGCCATGCAAAAAGAATGACAAAAAATAAAGTTTTCAAAGGGTTGGCCTCAATCCTGACTTTAAATAAAATTTTCATAATTTATTTTTGTTATATAAATTAAATTAAATAATTATACACATTCTTTACAAGTTGATGGTTATACGTAAATTAACTATGATATTGCACTGAAGTTGCTTGATATAAAAATGATCATGACAGTAGAAGTATTTTTTTTGGAAAGTATGGCTAAATGACACAATTTAACAGACGTGGGATGATTGTTTGTAATCAGAGCCATGGAGTATCAGTGAAACACCTGCATTGATCAAATGTTAAAGAACAGTCATTGTTAAAATAGACTGTCAGCTAGAAATCTGTGTATAAACATCTGAATTGTGCCAGAAAAAAATGAAAACTTGTGCAGAATGGAAAGTGGTGAAAGTGGTACAATTGGGACAAAATAACATGGAAACAATACTTCAAATTACTGCAGAGCTTAATCATGGATCTTATCATTCTCTGAATTCACTGTTTGATGTACACTGCATTGTATAGGATGTGGAAGATGAAGGCCTGTTTGACCACCACCTTTACTGTCTGCATTTAACAAGACAAAACATCTCCAATTCCCAAATGAACATAAGGATAGGACAATCAAACATTTAAAATTCATCATGTTGTCTGATTAAAGTTGCATACAACAGGCGGCAGAGTGAGAATTTGGTGGAAACAACATGAAATCATGGACCTAACATGCATGAATACAGTCCTTTAAATTTCGTGCGGACAGAGGTATGGCTTGAAGCATGACTTGGGCCATGTGTAACAATGTCTAAATAGTGCAACAAATAAGTATCATTGTTGACCAAGTTCATCCTATCATGTTGACAGTGTATATCCATAGAGATGACAAATTTCAACAAGACAAAGTGCTTGTATTGTTCAGGAGTGGTCTAGAAACATGAGAGGAAATTTATTATGCTCAAGTGGATCCCACAATCACCTGATCTCAATCAAATTTTGAATTTGTTGTACAAAGTTAAAGAGCCATCGAGCAACTGGGTTCACAACCATAAGATTTCACATAACTAGACAATGCTACAGACATGGTATCAGATTCCTTGCATCACATTTCAACATTTCATGGAGTCAATGCCAAGAAGAATCTCCACAGGTTTGAAGAAAAAAAGGTGGTCCAACAATGTACAGATGGAATTATCATAATTATATGGCCAGTGAGTGTATATTCAATTAAACTGTACCTAAAATATGAGTTATTACTGGGATAATATTTTTCTGAATATATTGAAAACACACATCATTATATTTTTATACAGTCAATAAATAATTCATTATGATTAGGACTGGAAAGAGAAATAGAAATGCTGGAATTGTTATCAGGTATCCAATCAGGTGGTGTTTACTAAGCACAACATTTAGTCAACTAGTACCAGTGACAACTTCTAGAACATGTCAATTGTGGTAGTCATCAAAACTTTGTTCACCCAATAATCATTCCAGCAGCAAATTCACCAAGCAAACTTACGGAAAAAAATAGAAATTTTTAAAAATTGATTCTATGAAGTAGAACATCTAGAAAATTTTTGGATATTTTATCTTCCCTTCTCAGCAGTTTTTTTAGACTTAAGTGTTGTTAAAAAACAATGGTTGAAATGTGGGAATCATGGTTTATGGCATGAACAGTTATTGTGAACTATTCTGTGTTTAATTTTACATCTACTTATTTGAGCAATTATTACCAGCTAAATGTGGAAACATAAGTTCTATCCATTAAACTCCACTGTTAACTTCTAACCATTAAATTTTCATGTCATACTACAACCTACAGTATCCATACTGTAAATAATCAACACAACCACCTACATATCAAGAAGAAAACACTGGCCATATACAGTGAATGCAGAGTAAATAAGACATATGAATAACTGAGCATGAAGTTAAACCTGTTTTAAAATACACAGTCATTTTCACCTAGACCTACTCCAGAACCAGATTCACATTTCTGGATGTGAATATATTTATATGTACTATATTTTGATATAAATTCATTATTAATCTTATGTAAACATTGTTAAATATGCCACACCAAATTGTAACATTAATCAATGTCTAAGCATTAATTAATATACTTACTGTAAGTATCATCAAACAAAATTCCTGCATTGCTAATATTTTGCTGTCTGCAGTAACTACGAATGAATTCTGGAATCACATCAACTGGAGGCATTACTTGAATCAAGTAACCTTCTTGTCCATCCTTCAGATTCCGCCAATGCCTACATACATAATTGTCATTATATTACAAAACTAAGGTTACATGAGTTTAAATTTGTAATATCATTCTGACTAATGCCATATTTTAGTTTTCATCAATCATGTAAATTAAAAAAAATATGAAATAAACTAATTTTTTATAATTATATATATTTGAAAATACAAACACATGGGTTGGATCAAGAAGCTGAAGTGAGAAGAAATAATCTGCCTAGGATGGAACAATAGAAGTGGCAGAAAGTATTGATGAGAGGAAATGAGAATAAAAGAAGAGTAAAAGTGAAAAAAGTGGTATGTGTAAGTGCAAAATTCATCAAGCAAGATGTCCAGAAGATAAGAAAATGTTGTTTAATGATCAGTAAAGAATTTAAAATGACTTCAGAGTAAATACTTTGTGAGTTATGAAGTTTTGTGATAAGAGTTAGCTTTAGAAATAATATAACTTCCGTGTTATAGTTCAAGTTGGAAAAAAATACCAAAAAAAATTAATCAGCTGATAAGTTTCTGTACACAATTGAATAGGTGATGTATCTGTTATAATGCAGAAATGAACTGATGTGTTAAATAAGATCAATGAATATAAAATAGAGATGGTTAGAATGTTGGATGTGTTAATTGAAAATGTCAATGTACATAATTATAGGCTCACTGAGTTAAATTTTAAAGTAGGTAAGCATTGTTGAAAAAGGGGTATATGCAGTGGCGGCTCGTGCACATGTGCTCTTGTGCTACAGTACTTAAATGCATTTTGGAAGAAATAATTTTTCTTTATTTTAAGTACCTTCATAATGCTTTCACACTGCTAATCTATGCTTCGATATCAAATACTTTAATCTCCCCGCTTTGTGGTGCCCTAGTTCCTACTAAAGCAGTCAGCTGGTCATTCAGTGCTATCGCCGCGACAGCTCAGGATTTTTGACTTGCATGACAAATGCGCAAGTGCAGCACACCTTTTCACACCCCCGCGTCACTCGTAAAGCTCAACAAACTGACTGATTTTTGTGCTACAATTCTTACAGCACTTGGCCCCCAGAGCTGTGCCACGAAATGACACAGACGCGCGGCCGCATCAGGATAAGCTACGAAATCAAAATAAACCTGAACTGTTGAGTAATTATAAATCTTATTTGAAAGTACTTTATGTTTTCAAAACAAAATTAATATTCCTCCTTTTTGGGTAATATTTTTAAAAAAACACAATCAAAAGATATTTTAAATAAAACATTTAAGGGGCATCGTAATGCGAATATCTACCGCACGACCCTGAATCTGTGGCTTGTTCCAAAAATTAACATTGTTAAAAATACTAACTGGCGGTCCGGTGTTGCCAGGGATGTCATTTTTCCATATCTCCGGACTTGACAAGAATCTAGGTAGCTTTTGCATTATTTTTATGTAACACAACTCGACTCCTATACTTTAATGTGTTCACCTCCCATTCTGAAGTGGGTTGAACTCATTGACCCTGAGATAGTTTCATTCGACAAATATGTCGTCCCCCATGTCAGTAGGGGTTGAAATTAAACCCAGAAAACATTTACACCGAAAAATTAATATGTATGAAAAGTTTCACCCAAGTTCAGTCCCACCCGTGAGGGTTAAATTGCAAGTTGAATGTCCTAATTAATCTCAGCGGCATCCTAACCCCGGATTCGGTTCCAATCTAGGTTTTTGCGTTATTGTAATGCAACTCCACCCTACCCTTCTTGGTTCCTTCCTTCCAAGCCGATAGGGGTTGTAATTATACACAAGATATATTACAAAAATTTATATAAACACCATTTGACACGAATCTCGGCTATTTTCGAGTTATTTTCTTGTATCTCCCCTCCACCTCCACCCCAAAACATGCGCATCTCTCATGGCAAATGGGTTTGAAATTTTACACACACAACATCGGTAGAAATACTATCAATTTAATCAACCCTGAAAAATATTTATTCAACGCTAATATCGAACATGATTTAATGTTTAAAAATTTCTAACCCTTCCACCGCCGTCCCTGAGGTTTAAATGACCAATTGAATGTCATAATTAAACTCAGCGAAATACATAACCCTTAATTTCACTCTAATCTCGGTTGTATTCTAGTAGTTATTTCCTAGTAACGCCCCTCCAACCCGACCCCTAATGTCCCGTGCCATAAGGGGTTGAAATTATAATTAGATATCATCGGTAGAAATACTATCAATCTATTTCATACCTGAAAATATTTATCCGACTCATATATCGGCTGTTTTATCATATTTGAATGCTTCCCCCACCCCTAAGCGTGCTCCCCCCTCATGCCGCAAGGCATTGAAATATTACACACATAACATGGGGAGAAATATTATAAATCTAATTAACCCTGAAAAATATTTATTCCACGCAAATATCGACAGTTTAACATGTTTTAAATTTCCACACCCGTCCACTCCTGCCCCTTGGGTTTAAATGCCCAACTGAATATAATAATTAAATTCAGCGACATACATACCCTTGGATTTGACTCTAATCTCGGTTGCATTCGCGTTATTTTCTTGTAACTCCCGTCCCCCCAAGGGCGCTCCTTTCCCCTACTGTAGGGGGTTGAAATTATACTCAGAAAACATCAGTAGAAACACTATCAATCTCTTTGACTCCTAAAAATATTTATCCGACTCAAATATCGGCTGATTAAGCATGATGAATTTTTCCACCCCCGCTCTTTGGGGGTTCTAGGCGTATCTTACCCCGACAGTGTTTGTTTCCTGGTTGCAAAAAACACGTGTACGAAATTTTGTTAAATTTGTTCCACCGTAGATTTGTGTAAGGAACAAACAAACGCTCTGCTTTATTTATTAGAATATGTACGAAGGAAAAATACTTCGTGTTAGAACTGCGTGTCAATTTGGTGCAAAATTATTCCGCTTTTAAATATTAGGCACTATTGGAAATTATGTAGAGAGAATTAGAAATGTAGCATATTAAGGGGCGGCCAGTGTGTTGCTGCTGTAGTATTAATATTTTATATAGTTATCCTCGTAAAGATGGTTGCTTAGGGTGATGTGGTCCGCAGAATTTTCAATGTCCGTTCAAACATTCGAATACGTTTTCCAGAAATTAGCCTCTCGTTTAACGGAACTATATAATTGGTTTTACCGGCGGCTATTAAAAATAAATAATGTTTGCAGTTGCTGTTATATCTTTGCTTATGTTAATATCATTGTTTGTTATTGGTTTTATAAAAGAGACACTCTGTTTGATTGTTTTTTTTGTTAAAGAGATGTATACACGCTGGATATCAAAATAAAAAGTTTTGAAATATGAGTATAAAAAACTCACGGCTCATGGCGATCTGCTTTGTTCTGTGACACCTTGTTCCGATCCGCGCAAGGGTGCGTGTTTCAATTTATGAATCTGACTGACGATAAATTCTTTGTCGCACAACCAAACACTCCCAAGGATTCTTTTTTTTACCAGGATGACTTGAAAATCTACTTTCTCCCTCTTGGGTCCGGATTCCTCTTTTAAGTTGTTCAATACAGCATTATTATATCCCTAAGCATGTCAAACCCCCTTTCATTACCGAGAGCCGTGGCTAAATTATACGAAAGTCAATTTTGCTACACCAAGAAGGTTTTTTTCTATCACCTGTGCCTTTTGCTGTGTGCTAAAACCGTAATTATTCCAGCAAATATTTTTCGATCTTTAGCATCCTTGTTATTTTCCTTCAGGATAAAGAGTTACAACATGGCCCGTCAAAATCTATTCAAATAAATGTTGTTATCATTAATGTCAACGCTCAATTCGCGCATTAATTTAATCACTCCAAGTCAAACATAGAAGTGACAGTTATAACTCTTTTAATAAATATTTTTATAGGAAAACGAAAAAAAAATTTTACCTTACTTTTTTTTTAATATAATAAATATTTGATGAAAGACAACCGGGGTGATAATTTTAAAATAAGTTAAACGGCCGATATTTGTGTCGAATAAATATTTTTCGAGGTCAATAGTATTTCTATCGATGTTCATTGTGTATAATTTCAATTACTTTCGGCATGGGAGGGGAGCACGCTTATGGTTTAACATAAAAATAACACAACAGATTGGAGTCGAATCCGGAGTTATGGATGTTGCTGAGTTTTATTATGAGTTTTATTATTAAACCTGCTGTTTAATCCCCACGGGCGGGGATGGAAGGGATAGATATTTTAAAAATGTTTAACAGCCTATATTTGCGTTGAATAAATATTTTTCGGGGTCAATGAGGTAAATAGCGTTTCTTAAGATATTCTTTTGTATAATTTCAACAACTTTCGGCATGGGAAGGAAGCATCTTTAGGGTAGGGTGAGGAGGGGCGTTAGATAAAAATATCGCAAAAGCAACCAAAATTTAAGAAAAATCGGGGGTTGTAGTCATATGACAACCCGGGCAACGTCGGGCACCCAGCTAGTAATTAGATAAAATAGCCAAGTGACTGACGAAATGAAGTGATCATATAAATACCACACAACGTTTCGGAAAACTTTGGCACCCTAAGAAAACACTAGAGACAGGAGTGACACAACTGTACTATGCGGCTGATTTACTCCTGGTGTGGTGTTTTTTAATTTCCTGACGAAATGTACAAAGTTTCCTGAAACATTGTGAGGTATTTATATCATCACTTCATTTTGTCTGCCATTTAGCTATTTTATCTAATTATTGTGTTACATTAAATTGGGGAATATTTTATTAATTTTAATATTTTGTTAAATTCAATAATAAATATTTTTCTTAAATTGTCACGATTTGTTATGTTTAATATGAAGTATATTATATAATCTTATATTAACTAAAAATTTGTGTTGCCAATTTTCAATCCTTTCATTAATTTTTTTTTGGGGGGGTGCGAGGCAACAGGCTACATGAGGATAATCCACGTTAGGCAACTCCCCTTTAATAGCATAGGAAGGGATTTGAAAGGGGGATGCGGAAGGGTAGAGGAATGTAGCCAAGGGTTACTAGGGCCCCCGGGCTATATTTTAAGGGTCATACCCGGGATTCGCCTAAAAAATGCAGGGAAAACGGTAGAAAAATCTGTTTCAGGTAGGTCGGGCACTGGGTACTTGTCCCACGCCCTTCCGATAGCAGGAGAGGAGTTTGCTGTGGGGACGCAGCATTCCATTCTCCGTGCCTCGACCAGTTTAGTAGGCAGCTGGCCGACTATTCCAATGGGAATAGCGGACAACGCTTACCGTATGCCCAAGGCCTGTGACCCCGGAACATACACCTCTCAAAACAGGCCGAGGTGCCTCGGCTTGTGGGAACCTTAGTTCAAAAACGGAGAGGAAAAGGCATCCCCAAAGGTAGCCCCTTCGTATGTCTACTACAAGGTTCTTCATTAATTATTCAAGCCCAGATTATATTAAAATTACAAAAAATTTGATCAACTGTGAGACAAGGTAAATTAAAATTAATTTAAATAATTCAAAATCTGGTTTTACATTAAATAGTGGAACAACGTGGGACTTCAATTTCTCTGAATTAGTGTGGAAAAATTTGCATAAAACTTGACGGTAACATTGTAGTAGTATTGATGGAAGTAGTTAGTAATTTTGCATGCAATATTTTGCTATTTTATGTAAGTGCAAAATATAATTATATGTGCATTGCAATTAGGAATTTTTTGTGTTAACTTTTTTTTAATAAGAACATGGATTTGGAAGAGGTTAACAGTTCTCAAAGAAATGTCATAGGGAAGAGTGAATTTAGAATTATATATATATATATATATTGTAATGCCAATTAATTAAGACATTAAGTGTGAAATTGAAAAAGATAAATTGTTTGAGAAATCCTTTGTAGTGGCAGGAGCTTTTGAAATAACAATCTGTTCGTTTGTTAGAAGGTCCGTCAAAATGGCGTATGCGCACTCAAATTGCGAGACGACAGTTTAGTTCGCAGAGAGATCTGTTGAGAGACGGTTCACGGAAAGACCTCGTCGAGGTATAACAGTTTTGGAAGTAGAATTCAACCGGGTTGGCAATTAGTAGGACAGAGTAGAACATTCATAAAATTATAACGTCGAAACCTGCTAACAAAAAGCAGTTATTGTGTTCATAGCCGGCCAGAAATAGCAAAAGTTTCGGTTTAAGTCCGGAACAATAAAGACTACCTAATCGACAAAGCGCAGAATTCACCTAAGGCGAGCGGTCCAGCCGACAGATGACGAAAGGAGGCTCATCCGAGTTCCTGACGACATATAAAATTTTGGCTTAAAAATTTGGTGTAGAATCTTTGAGCTTAGAAGCAGTGTAAAACCTACAATAGTGTTTTCGAAAATTAAAGGTACGCTGGAATGCTGGGCAGACGTGAGTAACAATTTACAAAACAATTAATTATGTAAACGTAATTGAAAGATAGCCGTCAGATTTCGTTCGCTTTTTGATTAAAATTGTTAATCAGAGTCAATCTTTTTACTTTTAATTTCGTTCACAATTAAATTTCGTTCTAGATTAATTGACGAGTAAATTTCTTTTTCTTTTAAATTGTAATTTGTTGATGATAAGATTAGAAATATTATTGATTTGTCCATTATCAAATCCAGTGAAGACCCTGAGAAATTCAATATTATAAATTTGTAATTGTTTGAGTTATTGTCACAATAAATCTTTTGTTTGTAAAGTTTATTAATTTTTCATTTAAATAAAGCCTTTATTTTGTATATTACAATATATATATATATCATAGGGAAGAGTGAAGATTACAAAAACGTCAGGAATTAATAAATTGTTTGTTTAATTATTGGCTGCGTAACTTATGGAAGCGGCCTCGCTGAACACGAATCCGTTCTTTTTAAGCCTCTGACTCAAACGGTTTAGGAGTTACAGGCGATTTTATGTTTTTTCGTCAATTGTAAAAAATGCAAATATTAAGTGTCTTTTCTTATGGAAGCGGCTTCGCTGAACACGAATCCGTTGTTTTTAAGCATAATTTTTTTCAAAAATATCCTATGTCTCAAGTACCGATAAAGAAAAAGATTTCAAAAAGGTTTCGTCGTATTCAATAACCATGTTTCCATAAAATATTTACTCCATTTACCTACTTTTACAATAACAGTATTATTTGGCAAGAATGCAGAGACGATAACGGTTGTATTATCGAAAAGGCATATAAGACGCTCAGAACTTTAGCAGTGGCTAGTTACTCGGATATTGGGAGAGATTGTGTTTGGGAGCAGAATGTTAACAGTTACTTGGAACAGTCGGAGTGTGTGTGGAGGTCCTGACGAGATAGTCAGAAAACATTAAAATGTAAAGCAGTCAGGCAGATAAACAGTCACTCAAATAGTCAGAGAGCAGAAAGTGTGTTTGGGAGGAACGGCCATGGTGGTCCGAGCTCGTGTATGTGTATGTGACGGTCATATTCAGCAAAGTATGGGCTGAATAACATCTATTTTTATTGAAGATTCCCCACAGACAACATAGAGCGTGACAATACGAATTCAGCGAATCAGAAAGGTGCCGAAAATGTTGCAAAGTGTTGGAAAGTGAGAAGACAATAAAATCAGTGCTATGGCCTGTTAGTGATATTTGGGTTGCATAAAAATTAAAATAAATCACGTGTGCACAAACCAGAGCAGCTCAAACGAAATGGTATAAAAAATACCCTTTCTTCTGACAACATTTCCGTAAATATCGTTTACCGCCAGATTTTTAAAACTTTGCTAGAATTATATAACTTTTCGGATTTTTAATAGTAAGTTTAAGTTCATTTTTTTACTGACTTTATTAGAGGCTCGGTAAGCGGCGCTGAAATTAATATTTCTAATAAAAGCTGAGGCATTAACTTAAAATGTAAAATCAACGAAGACCAAATTTGTAAAATAAATAATTTTTATTATCTTTTTAAATATTTGGTTAATTTCGACTTTCTTCCGTTATTAATTTAATTAAAAGTGCTTACTAAAATATTAATTTGTGAATCAAGTCTCATTCAAGTGACAGTGAACTCATACTTGGGCCGCTAGTTTAGTTGTATGTTACCTTAAATCTCCATCTTGGCCGCAGGATGCAGATACTGTAGGCAGTTCTAAAGCTTTGGTAAAATATTTTACGACTTCTGATGAAACGTCAGACATTGTTGTGTCAATTATAACATGCGGCGGTTTCTTCTCATCAATTGATGAATTGTAAACTTGACACACTAAACGTGACCAAATAAAATTTAGTATGACACATGCTTACTCAAATTATTCTTGGAGCATATTTCTTAGTTTGTGAAATAAATGTTTTATTTATAAGAACATAAATATATAACATATATTATTATAAATAGAATTATACTTAAGACATTTATTTCAATGATTCAAAACTCACTTACATGAATCAATCAGGCCTTGAGCATCTGATCCATTAGCAATAACTTTATTTGTTGCACCAAATTTTATATTAAAATCTGACATTTTTTGTAGTTCAGAAATAACAGTTTTCAAAGCTTTGTCAGCTATTTCATTTTTCTCGTCATTTACATGCACTGAAATAAAAAACAATACAATGTGAAATTAATTGAAAAATGTAAGTAAGTATAACATTGGAAGTTTGCTCGTGTCTGGCATGTGGCACTGGATCTTTAAGGACGCCAGTACTCTGTTTCCAGTCCCTAATAATTATATGAATAAAGCAAGGAAAGATAATGAGTTACTATGTCAAATCAATTCATTTGGATAGGAAAGAGAGATTGAGGGCAGCTGACTTACCTTGCATTATCAGGAATTACTTGCTGTTTTGTCTGGAGAGCAAGATTTCACATGTGTTTCGGTGTCGCTACATCTGCATATCGTTCAAATTCATGCGACACCCATTTCCGATAGTTTGAAGATTTCCCATGGCAAGTAGGAGCATATATATATATATATATAGGCTGGGCTATTATTAGAAAAACAATTGGATATGAATAAAGAGCCTCACTTTGCTTCATCTTGTTCCATGGGCTCTTCTGAAGTTTCTCGTGAATGGGGTGGAGACTGTAAACTGTTGGATTAATGTTGCATAGAAAGGCTAGCCGTTGCAGAAACTGTTTCCGATTCTTCACTTTCCTTTTGAGCAGCTTCAATAGCAGACCACATTACTGTATGAGCAGTCCGTTTTATACATGGCCAATGGCTCAGTTGAATTGCTATGGTTTTCTGAAGAGTATCAATGGCATTTTGGCATGGAGGTCTCCTCAGCTCATCTTCTCTCATTGGACTTGGGTTATCACCAAGCAATGCACGCACACACTCTTCAGCTGAGTCACATATAGATGGAAGGTCATATCCTCCCTCCAATGATATATATATATATAATTAGAGGCAATTAGAGAATTAATAATTGGGCAATATGCAGTAAATTGTTATCGGCGAGAATATAAACACAACAATGTACAGGCCTTTGTCGGCGAGCGCTTCAACCCCGGGCAGTTGCAAGCAGGATTTCATTAAGAGCAGTTGAACACAGAATTTGATCAAGTAAGAGTAGTAGGAAGAATGTCATTAACAGGAGTTGCACACAGAATTTTATCGAGTAAAGGTTGGACATAGAATTCGATCAAGTAAAGGTCGCAGTAAAAATTTCAATAAGCAAAGCTGCGGGTAGAACTCCAACAAGTAAAGACAGTTATAAATTTCGTCGAGAAGGAGTGGATAATATTCTGATTGACCCTTAATCAGAACGAGAACTACAATATTTGCTGGAGAGAGAGAGAGAGAGAGAGAGAGAGAGAGAGAGAGAGACTTAATGCAGAGGTCCACAGTGTTGAACATGTTCCAGGTGAAAGATACAAAAGTTTTGGACAGTGATTTTGAAACAAATTAAATTCTGTGAAAGAATGGCCTGTTGTATGTGAATAGTGTATAGTGCATCAAAGAGCCCAAACGAATGCCTGGCACCAGTAAAGAAAATTGTAAGTAGAGAGGGAAATTATTTTGTAAACGTTAAATAAGGATCAAATCGTCAGATTTCGGATTCATGTTCATTTTGCTGTTTAATTTTAATTATTTTGAATGTTGCAAATTTTGATTGTCAATTTGAATGTAAGAAAATGTTTTTTCTTTATTTAAAAGGCCCAATAAACGACCCTGAGACGAGAGTAGATAAGTTTGTAAAATAGTAAGGGCACGAATGTAAATCAATTACAACAAGAAAATTTGCACACAGAACTTTGGCGGAAACCATTCCGAGTGTTTTGGGAGCCTGAGGAGGATTGTGTTGACGGAATAAACGTTGATGTTCGTAGAGAAGTCGGTATTGGGAATTCAGCAAAGCATAGGCTGAATATCATCACATTTTTTATTAAAGGTTTTTCTACAGCAAAACTTAGGGTGACAATAGATGCAACAGTAAAGTTCGTGAAACAATAAAGTAGAAAGGCGCCGAAATTGATATGAAGTGAAACTATGTAGCAATCAGTGCTATGGCCTGTAAAAAAAATATTGTTCTTTAAAATAAAAATTTCCACGAGTGCAAAAACTGGTACCAGAGCAGCTCTGAATAAAAATGGTATGTAGACACGTAATTTGGTAAATCTTTAAGTAAATATCATTTACCGCCAGATTTATATAGTTTTGTCAGATTTCTCTAGTTTTTTTTTTGTTGTTAGTTTATTTTATAAAATTTTGTTTATTATAAATTAAATTCATATTTTTCTTTTGTAACTTTAGGGTCAATTGCAAACACCATCTTTAGAAGAAGCCCTGTAATCGGCCCTGGAGTTTTTGATTCTCATTAAATCTGAGGCATTTACTAAAAACATGAATATACAAAAATCAATGTAAAATAGCAATTGTAATTAAATAATATTTTGTTATTTCTTTAAAATAATTTTGGGTCAAAGTAAAATCCTGATAACTTTCTTCCTTTATTTAATTTAAGTTGTATACCAAATAACGTGGTGGCTTATTTTATTTAATTAAATTGTATACCACATAATTTGGCTCTCTAACGTGAAGCTTATAATTTCAGTAATATTTTGGACATTACAATATATATTGTAACTTGACAATAGGTCATCGACTTTTCAGATATATATATATATATATATATATATATATATATATATATAGTAACATGCCAATCGGTCATCGACTGACTCTTTGTTATGTTACGTTTGCTTTGTCGGCACCCTTTGTTTGGGTATTGTGGTGTGGTTGCGTCATACTTTTGGCGAAAACGCAGAGAAGTCAGTTGCCAGGTGACACTCGTACCGAACGGAGCACATAGTTTCCGATGGGAACTCACTGAACGTGGAGCATTTAGTCTCCGTTTGAAACTCACAAAGAGCGGTTAGCAGTTGTCTCCGAGAAGAACTCGTAGGAAACGGACGAATGTAAAGGTACCAATACTAGTTTTGCATGTGAAAGAAAGATCGCGGAGTTGTCAGTCATAAAGTTGTCACAGCAGTTTAAAAGCCATGCCCTGAGATTACTGTAATTTCTCATGTCTCGAAGACAATAAAGTTATGTTGAATTTAAGTTTTGATAATTTTTCTATTAAAAAATTATCTGTCGCCCTAAAAAAGAATTATTCAATGTGAAAAATGACCTATTCGTCACAATATAAATGCAGTAAGGATGTGACATTGTCAAAATAATTGAGATAATTGGTATCGAAAGGAAAGAGAGATAGTTAGTGGCTTTCCTGAAAATGAAGCTCGGCGTAGCCATTCGGGGCAGCCGGATGATCTTATTGTTTTCCGAGGCTCTCAGTCCCCTTCTTCAGGAAAGAGAATTGCATTCCGTGCACCGACCGGCTGCGGACTGTAGAGTATTGACTGCAGTGTGGTTAGCTGTTACCCATAAATAAAATGCATCTCTCTCAAGGGAGGATATATTGGTACAAATGTTCCGTCACATGTCTCGCATGAGTTCGCGGGTCATTGTGGACGTCACGCACTCTCGAGCTCTGCTGGTGGAGCTATCCGCTTGGATTTTTTCTTCGGCCACGAGGTGCCCCCGACATCGCGCTCTGCCTGGGAGAGCGGAAGCTACCCGTGAATTCCGGCGGAGTTTTTGTGGGGGTCAGGTGAGGCTGGTACCGGGGACCAGCGACGAAGCGAGCAACACTCCGTCTGCCCTGCGCTGCTTCCAACACATCGGCCGGCCCATTGTTCTAGTGAGTCGAGGCAGAGAGGCATCCTCTATCGTTTGGGAGTAGGTCGGTGACGTGGGGGTCATCCGGGTGCGAGATCCGGGCACAGAGAACGGGACACACCCTGTTCGTGCCACGTGGTGGCCAGGCGCACGTTCGAACCACCCGATAGATTTTTGTGTTTTTACAGTATTATTTTAATAGTGACACCGTAAAATGAAGTACTTTTGTTTTATTCTTTTTAAGCATTTCTTTATTTTTTAAAAATGTGTTCTGAACCCTACGAAACGCACAACAAAACATCTGAGTTCCGTTACTACACACTCACACTCACACAGAGAATGTTGAGTCCAGGGTTGTGACTGGACAGTAAGACATGTTGGAAGGATAGTTCCCACAGATGAAATTCAGCCGCTGGATGAGTCAGGGTGTAGGGCTTTAAGGATGCTAAGTGTAAAACATTCGTCAAAATTGTTTGTGTTATGGCTTCGGGCGTGTTTTGTTTTTAGATTTTGGTTGGATTGCAGTCCATGCACAGAAGTGAGCTATTTTCTTTGTAGCCCAGTAAAGGTTGTGGTTAGGAATGGACTACGTTTTTTGTTTTGCTTGTACGCCGGGAGTATGACAATGTCAGAATTGTGTTGGAGGTTGCGGAGGACATGGCGTTGGCCATAGGTTATGTTGGGTTGCTTGGGAAGAGAGTTCAGAAACGATCGTGAAGTAAGATGGGAGACAAGAATTGTGTTGAAGGTTTGAAGCGGGTGGTTAGGAGGGAGTTTCGGTGGTGATAGTTCAGAAGGTTCTTCCAATTTGGAATGACGGAACAATAGCGTTATATGGTTAATATGGGGGTTCCTAGTAAAATGTAGCGTCCACTGTACTGATTCTCAGAATTGTAAGGTGTCGCGGGTGAGTCGAAAAGGATCCATGGTGATTTTGGTGTGAAAAAGAGGCCCTTATTCATAAAAGAGATCTTATCATCCGATAGGGTTCTGAAAAAGAGGTTAACGATACTACTGACGGGAGATTTTGGAGTTTGAGTAGATACGGTTAGGTGGGAATGTGGTGCCAGTGAGGTGGGTTTCGGTAGGTTGAAGATATCAGCCAGGCAAGATTAGGACGAGATAAGGGTAGGAGAGGGGAGGTGTTTGAAGAAATTAAGTTTGGCTATGAATTTGCACGCCAACCCTCCCAGTGTTACAAACTAGGTTACGGAAATTGTGCAGGTGGCCTTGAGAAGAAACGCGCTTCAAACTCGTTGCGTGTTGGAGAATTGGCGATGAAGAGAGGAAACGGGGGAAAAAAAGATTGTTATTCTGGAAAATGTTTTTGAAGTTTACACCTTCTAAAACTACGAATTCGACACGTATTAATTTGGTTAGGAGAAGCGAATCAAGGAATGACTACTTGTGAAGGACTTTGGTGGACTGTAGTAGGTTGAAGGATATGGCAGACATAGCACCTATTTCTGTCACAAGGTTGGCAATCCTGTCTATGTGGGGAGTGTGAGGTTGGAGCATACAAGGATGGACAAGAATGTTCCGGAGGCTGATAAGCGTTGCCTGAAGGCAGCAACTGTCGGGCAGGCGGGGTATTATGCGAAGGATGCTTTTTTACATCTGGTTTGGATTGCAGTCTTGTGGAGGCAAGTTGAAGAATAGAATTAAGTTTTTCTTTTAGTTTAAATAGGATGTGGTGAGGGGTGGATTACGCTTTTATATCACGGTCTATATAAATGTACTTTATGTATATGTTATATCTATTATTCAAGTTAGTCTTGTGCATTTACACGTGCGTGTTTTTGATTCTCGAGAGTGGCAGATATCCTATCAAGAAAAAAACTCGCAAGTGTAAAGAAAGGTCTCTGAGAGTTCTCAGAGGGAGCTCCCCGAGATCTGCATTGTTGCTTCATTCTCGCCAGTGTAAACGTTTTCTCAGCGTTCTCGGCGAGTACTCTCAGGCATTCAAGAAACTTTGAATTAGCTGAGAGTAATATGGCCAAAAACAATATAAAATTACCCCACGAGGATGTTTGCAAGCTTTATTCCTCAAACAAGTTATCATTTTTTTTACCAACATTTACAACATTATCATGAACTAATTCAATTTCAAATTATGTCTCTCTTTGAGCGAGGGTAATTACTAAGGTGAATAAGAATTTGTGTAGACATGCAGCATTCTGTTGGTTCAAACTTCTTTACTAAACACATTTTCTTTGAACGATAAAACAAAAATATTCTCAGAACAAAAGATAATATACAATTTTATTAAATATATAATGCAGCTTTTTGACCAATTCCAGACAATATTTTTATTTATTTATGTACGACAACGTTTCGGTACGTGTTTGTACCTTCCTCAGGTCTTCCTGCGGAGAAATGGTACAAAATAAATTTGTAGTATCAAGAAGCCAGTGAATTTATAAAAGTGGTTGAACAAAAAATATTATACTATTAACAGAATGAAACTAAGAAACACTCACTTAAATATGCTAAATATTGAAACCTGTTTTCACATCCTGTTGAAAAAATACAAACTTTAGAAGGCTGCTGCGACCGCACTTGTATGTAGTTTGTGAATAAGTGCCACGGAAAAACTTCTAAAGGTTTTTTCAATAGGACGATGTGAAAATAGTACAATTTTATATAAATTTTATATAAAAATTTATATAAAAATTTTATATAAAATAATATTTTGTACAATTTCTCCTCAGGAAGACCTGAGGAAGGTACAAACACGTACCGAAACGTTGTCGTACATAAATAAATAAAATTTTCTGGTATTGGTAAAAAAACTTCATTATTTACAGACGTAAAAATCCAATCTTTATTAAATATCGTTCAGAGATAACATTGTACCAATGTCCAATGACGTCATTGCACCTCGCAGTCACTGCTCACAGAAACACTGGATTTTGGTGACCGAGAAAATATTTTTCAGTTTAATCAATACCTACATACATTATCAATCCTTTATAATAATCATGTTTTCATGTTAATTACAGGGTTCTCAGGAACTTAAAAAATTAAAAATAAAAAGTGCGGAAGTGGAACTGAAGATATAAAAAAAACTAAAAAAGCTGCTGGTTCTTCTCTTTTTCGTGTTCTTTCTTTAGAGTAACAGGCAACATGAGGGTAATCCACCTGGTGGCAACTCTCCATTAGTAGCATAGGAAGTGATTTGAAAGGGAGGGATGCGGAAAGGTAGAGAAATAATGTAGTCACGGGTCCCCGGTCTTAAAATCACTCTCAGAACTGACTGCGTGCGTGTAAACGGTCTGAGAGTACTCTCGAGAGTTGACACTACGAGTTGCTCTCGGAGAGTGAACTCGGCCGAATTTCACTCTCTCGTGTAAAAGGCTCCGATAGTAACTCTCGAGAGCTTCTTACGTATAAACGCACCTTTAAGCTATCATGCCTTGTACAAATATTCATATAAATAAACCACCACTACTACTATGTAAAATTCGGATTTTCATTTTTTACAGTTTCATGTTCGAAGCACGAAAAGAAAAAATAACATTTACAAATTTTTATATTCATTGCAGCAGCTAAATCTTTAAAGTTGCCCATCACACCATCCTCGGTAGGATAATAGTAGCTTATGAAAGAAAGATTGACGGTTTATAGCGATATCTGACAATACTTACGATAATTTATCTCCACTTCTCCCAGGACTTCTTGCAGAACACAAACATAAACCAGTAGTCCATAAATAAGCATTGTCTTGCTGCCTGAAATATAAAGAAAAAGTAATATGAATAAGGTAACACACACACACACAAATATATATATATATATATATATATATATATATATATATATATATATATATATATATATATATTGTAATGAACATTTCTTTAGAAGCGCGCTATTTCGGACGATAGCTGTTGTTTGTCCATATGGCGGACTCTGATGGAGCTCTAGGACTCTTTTCGATAATAAAGGGTACAAAGAGGGCTGACAGCTCCATGGGACGCCAAATTTATTAGCAATGGGTAAGTGAGCTCCTGAAGCTTAAAATATATTAAGCTGACGGGCGTACAGAATAAAAAACATATGCCGGAGGAGTTTTGGTGACTTCGAGAAAGCAAAATCAACAGTTAGTAACCAGCCACTAGCTTGAGCGATCAGTGAGCAGACTCAAATCAAAATTCGACAAATCCTGGAAATTTGTGGGACTCACACGATCCATCGGCAACACCGAGATGCGCTTGGAGATCCCAACACGAGAATTGGACATTTGCACTGCCACAGGTCTGCACCAGTTATAACATGACGACACGGTGTCGATTAAATGGTTTAAATACATTATCGTAATGCGAGGTTTCTCCTTTTTTTACTTTTAATTAATAAATTCATACTTACACTAATTTTTTCATGTTTTAGGTTCACCCTACGGAATCCTTGTCAGAGAGTCCATGCATCATATATATATATAGTAATAAACAGAATAAAAGCTAATTTTATATATTTTGCCCCACGTTGAAGCACCAATTTTTTAATAAACAAAAATAAATGTTAAAAATGAAAACAACAATTTAAATATATAACAAAACAAATTTAAAAAAACAAATTATCTTTACAATATTGTTGTGCCACGCTTAATTTTCAGGGCCAACCTATCGGGCCTCCAATAAAGATAGTTACATAAATGACAATTACATCTTACAAGGTAAAATTATTCCTGACTTAAATTATATTTATTTATTTTAAATGAAATGATTGAAATTTGAAATCTGTCAATATATTTACACTACAAGGTTTAAAATATTATTTTTATTTACTTTACCCTTGTCATGTCATCTGAGCTCGATCTCACTTGTTTTCTTAAACACATCACAAAAAGGCCGCATTTCACTGCATTTAAAGATACAATCACAGTTGATAACTTTGTTCTCTAGAACTTTGATAATTACTCGAACATGGCAATAGACGAAATATAATTCCAAACTGGCGACTTGCAATTCCAAAACCGAGGACTTTTAATACAACATTTATAAGGTTCCAAATCTCACTTTCTCAGTCGTGGTCCCAGGATCTCTGAATACGGACTCCCCAAAACATACCTTCCTCAATCCTCCTCCGAGAATCTCTCAAGTTCTGTACGTCTCAATGCTACCTGAGGTAAGCAAGCATTATAGGCTCCATATTCTTGTAGAAAATCCTTAAGCTATATATAAATTGCCTCATATTTACGCCGCCGATAATGAAAAAAATAAAATTTTATTTATTAATAATTACATATTCGTAATTACCACTATATATATATTGTAGTAATTGGTAATTAAGACATTGTTCTAATTGGAAAGTTGGATTGTAGAGGACTCATTATTAGTGGATATAGAGCGGACGCCGCAACAATCCGGCGAGGCAAAGAAAACATTGTTGATCAGTTGAGAGAGTTTACGCGCTCAAAATCTACGAGACGAAGAGTACAGTCGGGCCGTAGGCAGCGAGGAGAAAAGACTAAAATTCCAAGTCATGAAAATTTGAAAGTTTTACAGTCGGGCAGTAAGCAGCGAGGAGAAAAGACCAAAATTCCAAGTCATAGAAATTTGAACAGTACAGTCGGTCAGCAGACAGCGAATAGAACGGACGAAAAGAACTCATTGAAAGTTTTACAGTCGGCAATCAGAACGAAAGATTGCGGCCCAGTCACAAACATGCTTTCAATTATTAAAAAGTAAAGCAATATTCAGACAAACTAATGAAGTCCATTGTCAACTAAAGCCACGAGATCTACAAATCCAGGTTGCAGTAAAGCATCGAGAACCAACCAATTTGTGTTAAACCAACTAACAAACAACGCCAATTAGAGTCTGTGAGAACTTAGAATCAGTGATGTCCCCAAAATTGTGCACGAAAAACTAAAAATGAGACCTGGGCGGCCGTAAGTAGAGAAAACTTTAAAATTATTTGTAAACCGTGTTTAAAAGATAAAAGTCAGATCGTTCTTTGATTATTTAATTATCGATAGAATGAGATTGTTAATTCTTGATAAAATTGAAATTGTTAAATTCAATCTTTAGTATTATTTCTTCCGCAACAAATTTCGTCTATGTTCAGACGCTTTGATTTCCATAAAAGGTAAATGTAATTTTGATTATTTAAATTCTGCCATTTATCAAACCCAGATCAAGACCCTGAGATCCCAAATATTGTGTATATTTTATAATTGTTTTTAAATATGGAATAATAAATTTTGTTAGTTCTTTAAAGTTATTAGTGTATTTCATTTAAGCCACATTCATATATTATATTTAAATATTACAATATATATATATATATATATATATATATATATATATCATACTCGGGCATATTGATTGACTTACTTTTTTATGCCTGGCAATAAAGAGATTTTGTAAGTGATTGAATCTTTAGAAGAGGAGAGACAGCCCAAGTAAAGCAGAGGGTCACTCGATGTTGACTTCTGACATTTCTTCCGCTACCACTATTCAACCGCACTGATAGTTTCCGAATTGGTCGAATACGAACTGTTAGTATTGCCTAAAATTGAAGTGGAAATACTAGGTTTTGAGTTGAGTTTCAGTTTTAAGTCACAGGCTTCCTGTTGGACTGTATTTTCCGAACGAGTGTGCACACAGAATCTTCTAGTAGGTGGAGCCTAAAAGCGCTGAATCCCTCGACGTTATCCGTGTGTAAAACAGCATATTTTAGAAAACTACAAGACGATCCAACTATCAAAATCTATGCAAAATTATTTCAACAAGTATTTCACGCACAGCTAAGTAGCCATTTTCAATAGTCACTCTTACCCACATTACCTCTTAGAAATAATCTCATTTTGTAATTACATATGTCGGAATTAATCACATTTCATTATATAAACTTGTAGATTAAATCTCCTGGCACCCAAATAAATATACATTTGAAAACATAACAGTCGAGCGATTGAGGGCTCTGTTGTTTTGTATTGAAGACCGGCATTGTTGGCAGTGCGGCGTGGCTTTCAAATGAGCGTCAGTTTTATCGTTGCGGCAGGAACTCGCGGGAAGAAGACGCTTCTCAGCTAGGAGCGAGTAAAATCGCAGTAAGATTCTACATCAACGTGTCATATCGGTTAACAAATCACGTCATGAGACAAAGTGTACATATCATGCCTAGAATTAATAAAGTTATTTAATTGTATCAAAATTGTATCAATTTCTTCAGTTTAAAAACTTTTTCTGGCGCCCGTTGAAAACTGAGCTAACATCTAGGAAGAGTGTGAAAGTGAGTCGCTGAGTCTGGCTCAAATTTGCTATGTCGTCGCAACAAAGATTCGGAAAATCGACGGACACGTGGATGCACGGTATGACGCGTGCCACATGGGGCCTGGACAATTGAGGGATACGCGATGTAAACTGAAGCATCTTACAAATTAGTCGTCAAAGTTGCAGTCAAAAATATGTTAAACGTATGGCTTTATTTTGCATTTATGTTGGTTAATTTGTGATTTTTGAAAAATGACCGAACAAGAATATGTTGTAGTCACGGGAGTAGGGTCTGAGTTAAAGGTTTATGGTGCGCTTTTCGTTAGCGATTTGTACAAAATATTTTTTTATAACTGTTAATTACTGCCTGGAAGCATGGGAATGTGGCTTGCCGGGGTCGAGCAGCAGACACAAGACAATGGCGGGGTGGGTTGGAAAATCCGCAAGTCCCGCAAGCAAGGTCAGGGTCGGCCAAGGAAGGGGTAGATGACCGGAAGGCTATGGCCCTAAAATAGATGGAAGAGGGTCACGTGTGCACAAGGACCAACCAGGAGAGAGGGTTTTGAGGAGGCAGAGAAAGAAGTCTGCGAACAAGAGAGTGGTCGAAGAGATGAATGTGGACCGTTGATGAGAGTGGACAGAGAGATGAATTTGGACCGTCAGTGAGAGTGGTCAGGGAGATTTGATCCTGAAAGATTTTGGTTCTGCACGTGGGTCTCCGGTCATCTTCTGTGAATGCTGATGAGACAGATAGCCGCCAACGGGAGTCGACCCTGTCCGAGCTGCAGACCTGGTAAGTCGTGTTCCATGCTTCCGGGTATCGCGTCGGTTTGCCACGAGAAAAACCACGGTTAATCTTGAGAAAGGGAGGGGGTTACATGCATCCCTGGCAGGCTGGAGAGCTTTTCGTTTTGTATAAATTCTGAGAAAATGAATTATTGGTTTTTTTAATAACTAAATATTGCATTTCCCTTTCCTGCAAGAACAATTCTTGCAGGTGGCGCCCAACAAATAGTTAATTTAACCGCAAGCTCACCACAGGTTTATTATATAATTATGGTTATTATAAAATTCCAGTTAAGCACCAGCTAACAGAAAACAGAGATACATATCAGTGTGATTGTGTGACAAAGGTTTGAACATTAGGACACCAAGGGTAAAACGTAACATTCCGTACATTACCCAAACTGGTAGTACGGCGGAATTTGTCATAGGTGAGGTTTATCTGCTGATATATTGTGGCCAGGTCAACGATGTGCATAGCAGCTGGATTCTCCGGTTGAAATTCAACTGGTGTTGGCCGTCAATGATCATGTTCTCCGCGATGACACGGGGGTTTTGGTGGCGGCACGACGGAGTAGTTAGTCGTGCAGCTTGATAATATATTGGAAATTTCAAAGCCGACGTATTTATAACTTTTAAAGAAGTATACCATCTTTGGCTATCCAGGAAAGACTGATATTCCTCCCCTACTTCTTGTTCAGCATATCCAAGCTCCGTAACATATCACCCGCCCCTCACGGCGGCGCAAATTTTAGCGACTTCTTCTGAATTTGCGGATATTTTTCCGCTTCTTCCGATTATTTAAACGTGAACAGCTGCACTCCATATATTCTTAAATTATTCCTGCTGTCGTAAATTTTTTTTATCTTTGGTCAACTTAATCTTTGGCAAAACTAATTCACTTGGCGCGGTGAAATTTTGGGCGTCACTTATCGTAAAAATGGGTGAAAATACTGCTGTAAAAATATAAAGGTATCCGGTCTGTGTATTTATGATTCCTTAGTTTTCAAAAGGCAGGGTCTTAATATTATTTACGGGTTTTCAGCACGAAGGGCTGTGTTTCATTTGTTATTAATGACAGAAGGGATACTCGTTGTCCAAGGCGACAGGTAATTATTTATAATCCTTGTATTTCTTGAATCGCGTTTCTTTACCACAATTATTGACGTCACCTCACGCTTTATCGTCTGGCTAAAATTACTTACCAATCGGAAACATTCTTAATTTTCTCTTTGTTAGAGGCAGACCGCTTTCCACGGATAATAAAGAATATAATGATAAATAATTTTTCATTTTTTTTCAATTTTCTGTAACGGTACAGAAGTACATTACACAATAAATCCCAAAAAAAATTTGATGCGTCTGCCCACGGAATCGTTCGTACGTGGACGTCACTATAACATTCTGACCTCCCCCCCCTACCCCCACACCAACTTCCCAACCGATACAAGCTCAACTCTATTCAAACTAATGTCGAAACTGACACCTTGTTAGCCTAATAAACAACTTATTACCAAGATCAAGCAAGCAATATCCATATTGAATCGCAAATGAACCAGATCATGCACTTCCCTATAAGAATTGGCAGTTTGAACCTTAGATCCTTCAACAATAAGTATCATCTACTTGTTTAAATGAACAATTCTTGGGCTTCCACCCGGGTAATAGTAGAACTGAACCAAGCCGTTTCGATGGATGCTACTTTTACCTGGGTGGAAGCCAAAGAATTGTTCATTCAGCATATTCAGCGGGTAAACCTACGATCTTCAATCTACTTGTTTGTTACTTTATAATGAATTCATTGACGTGCTTCTACTTTCAGAAAAGACACTAGCAGTTGAAATTCTTGTACTAACTATACAAACCTCTCCAACTTCCTCTCAGATTTGACCTAAGCCTGCGAGAGAATTCTCTCGCAGGTGAACCTTCCCAGAGAGCTCTGGCGGAGGCTACGTTTGGGGATGCCTTCACATCTCTCTGGTTTTTTTTTAACTAAGGTTCCCATATGCCGAGGTACCTCGGCCTGTTTTGAGAGGTGTATGTTCCGGGGTCACAGACCTTGGGCATACGGTAAGAGTTGTCCGCTATTCCTATTGGAATAGTCGACCAGCTGCCTCCTAAACTGGTCGAGGCACGGAGAAGGGAATGCTGCGTCCTCACAGCAAACTCCTCTCCCGCTATCGGAAGGGCGTGGGACAAGTACCCAATGCTCGACCTACCTGATGCAGGTTTTTTTAGGGTTTTCCCTGCATTTCTTTAGGCGAATGCCGGGTAGGATCCTTAAAATATAGCCTGGGGGCCCTAGTTACCCTTGGCTACCTTCTTCTACCCTTCCGCATCCCCCCTTTCAAATCCCTTTCTATGCTATTAAAAGGGGAGTTGCCCAATGTGGATTACCCTCATGTAGCCTGTTGCCCTAAAATAAAATAAAAAAACTCTCAGATTTAAAAAGCATCGCCATCCAAGAAAACCCACAAGAATTCACTACTAATACATTCATCGAGACTATTCACAAGCTTCAAACTCGTACGCCCGGAAAAAAGATAGCATTGGCATGGCTCCAGCCGTAATTAATTCAAGGGAAGCTCTCCGCCGACCAGATTGGAAAATCCGCCACACTTTCTGCACCCTCCCAATTGCGCCAACTCATTCCTGACGTTTGCAAATTGGCACTATCCAAACTATTCCGCCTCTGGAATCAAAGTTGGCATAATACAAAATCCAGCCTTACCCATAAATCAGTCAGTAACTTCCAGTCCAACAACGTCCCTGCGGAGGTATCCAGAAGAGACCAAGTGGTCCATTCAAGAATCAGATCAGGCCACTCCAGACTAACCCAGGTCCCACATACTTTCGAACAGCCCTCCTCCAATATTTGATCTCTGCATGAATGTCATCACCCTGGAGCACCTGATAAAACAAGCCGAAAGTTCAAGACGACGCCGTATTCTGGGACGACAAACGAAACTTGATCAACTACTATATGAATATCAAAAAAGAAGAATAAACTTCTTGACGACAATTAACTGCTATGAATATATATAATCAACTATCTAATATCTCAAGAATTCAATTGTAACTTATGTAACCCCTGTACGGCCCGGTCGCTTGTGACCTTAATTGAAGCTATTAAAAAATCTACAGAGCTGTTCACTCAAGAGGTTCAAGAAAATGCGGAGCAGCAGTATTTACTACAGTGAAAGTCGTCTGAAGAAAACATCCATATTTCATTCCGCCGTCAATTCACTTGCTAAGTCGTATGTCTTAGGATTATGATTACCTGTCGCTCATACAAAGTATCAGCATTTTATTATGTCCCGAAAGACTCGCTAAAATCTCATGACTCTGACTATTTAATTACAAAAAAGTTAACCTATTTTGTAATTGGTGGTGGTTTCAATTGCAAGCATACTATGAGGGTTTCAAGTCCGCTAGGATATGAGTTACACAAACGATCCCTTGTACCCATCATAAACCTACTTCTCGGACTTTGCTCACATACCAGATATACCAATTTCGTCACAGGAAAAAGAGTTTCTTCATTGTGTTCAGTCCCAGAAGTTATTTATAAGGTTATTTCCTACCACTTCCCGGGGAATTGGAGAAAAAAACACTGCACATTCCTTTAAGGATATTTTCTTCCTCCTTAATTCAGTACCCGTTTGATTTGGACCTGAACTCAAGTACCATAGATGAACTTACAGACCTGTGAATACTTCTCAAGGAAAGATAGGACAATGATGCTTCTGTGCCAGTTGTTACAAGAAATCTTCAAAAGCTGCTAGTAACAAAACTAGACACAGCAATACGACAAGATTCAAAAACATAAAGAAAACTACATTGATTAAAGTAATTGATGAAGCTAAAAATCAAACTCGAAAACCCTGGTTCAGAACTCGTTATCCACATAAATCGGTTTACAAGAAAGTGTTGAATGAAGTTCAGCAACTGAGCATACGCTACTCTAGTGATTACTTCTATTTAATCTGTCATCCAGCAAAAGTAGAAGACAGAGTTAAACACTATCATGCAAAATCAAACTACCCCATAATCCAGCAACGATGCAAATTTAGGGAACCTCTACAGTTGTCTCCCTCTGCTAGTTACTTTAACCGATTACTTGAACAGATAAAATTAAAGTTAGTTATACAGTCCTCTAAGACTTACATAAAGAAGTAACCAATTGCCAAACAACAATTAAGTGATAAAATAAATACCACACGTTTTCAAAAAACTGATTTCTGTAGCATGTCTTTCTTACGGTTCTTGCGTTTTTTGAATCACTTGACAAAAGCATCAAGAATTGCTGAAACGTTGTGTGGCATTTATTTTATCACTTAATTATTTCTGTTATCTGACTATTTCTTAATCTAAATAGCATAAATCTGAAACAGAGGTGCTCCAGGGTGATGCAATTGATGCAGAGATCGAAGATTGGACGAGGGCTGATCGAAAATATGAGGGACCTGGGTTAGTCTGGAGTGGTCTGATCTGATTCTTGAAAGGACCACTTGGTCTCTTCTGGATAACTCTCCAGGGACGTTGTTGGACTGGAAGTTACTGACTGTACGTACTTATAACGTATATTCCAGTATTCCTCAGGGAATCATCTTTGGTCCGTTTTTATACTTGATATACTAGCAAAAATTAACATCTATGCATTTAGTTAAAATAAAACCATACTTCAATACTTCAATTTTCGACTAAAAATGTATGAACAAAATTCATTAATTGATAAGCGAAATAAATTGGTAAAAACATGTTGCTGTCTTGTTGACGAGTCATACTTAAAAAGTTCGGGTTTAATTGAATAAAATAAATGACTTTATCATTTACAGTTTGAAGAAGCAATTAAAATATTGATTTAAATGTAGATAATCTTACTAATCACATTTCGTCTTTAATAGATCTATCATCGGTACAAAAACTAATTGATAATTGCGTAGGAAGATGAATTAATGTCAATCGAAAAAATGTTTTATCCATAACTTAATAAAACCAATGCAATATTGTTTTATGGTGCGCCTTATTGAGTTAGGTGATAAAATGATAATTGTGTTTTATTACAACCAACTATGGAGGTATTTATTAAAGTGACGAGAAAAATATAAGTTCTATTTCTCTATATTACAGTCAAAAATTATTTCTTTATTTTTATTATTACGTGCAACGGCCATTCATATCTGAAAAAAAATCAATTTTACCATAGAATAATCCAAATCTGACCAACTTCTCAAATGTTACAGAATTTTAAACGGAGAAGAGAATAAGAAACATTCGAAGGTATCGTCTAAGAAAAGTGAAAATCAATACTCTGAAGTTGTTTTGATTTATAGTAAAGAAAATATTCGTACTAAAAAGTTCGCTTGGACAATGCAAGCAAGTGGCTCTCTGTGAAATAACAGAAGATGCTAATTTACCGACATCTGGGAAGAACAAATATTTCTTCGGAGGCAAGGAAAACGACGGCTGTTGAGAAGTTAACATGAACTTTTGATATAAAAGTTTGCACGAATGGGAAAAAGTTACGAGTACATCGTTTACATTCAGAAATATTAGCATATCTAAGAAATAAACTAAATTTTTTTAAATTTTTTTCACAGATTTTAACTTATTAAATATGTGAGAACTCCGAATACCACATTATTAATATGTAAAATGCCAGGAGATTCACGAAAGCAAGCTGTCCTTTCGTTTTTAAATTAATTAATCAAAACACCGAGTCATTTGTTACTTGTAAATTTTTAACTAAATTCAAAACGCATAATTAATGTATGGTAAAATATATAATTTATAATCTTAAGAAGAATTGAATTGAATTTTGACGAAAGTTAATTAATATTCAGCCTTCTTTTCAATAAGAAATTGGTTTGACTGCAAACACTTAAGAAGGAAAAGGACAATTTCATTTCATTTCACTACATAGTTTCGTTTATATTGAGCTGAGATTATCCATTCTGTGCTGAAACTAACTGAAAACAGATATTTTTTGCCTTAATCAGAAATGTTTTACCTGTCTACTGGCGCGGAGCAGAATAACAGAGTTTAGCTAGAGTTCGTTGGTTGTCAATAGACACGGTTTGTTGTCTTGGTTGGCTGGGTGAGCAGCACGATAAACAAATCGATCAGCAATTGGCCCACTTGCAATCCAAGATCCGTTTCTAATAACATCAAGAAAACCATATAAAAAACTTAGGCTTTCATACGTCATTTTAACAGTCTGCACGCCCTAAAGAAAAATATAATCTTTCGTAAATATCTTTGCTTTTATATTAATATTTTATCATAAATCTACCATAAACTCGTAAATTGAGAAGATCGCAGATTTAAAGGACTTTGCAATGTAGTAGAGCGTCTGCCTTGCTGCCACGTGCAGCTGGTTCGAGTTCAATTCATACAGCAATTTTATAATTTATTCTATTCTTAACGACTATTCATTTTATGAGTTTATTTATTATCCTAAATCATGATTGAATTTCTCGTGTTTAAACGATACTTTTGTATGACATTTCTAAATAAATAAAGTTTTGACGCCAGCCATGCGATGGTAGAGATATGTCACGCGGGATAGTATCACCAGAAAGATGGACGTTGATAGACAACGGTGTAGTAGTCAACCGGAAGGTCTAGTGGTGTGAAGCCCGTCTCCGGGTAATAAGTGTTAGGAAAGAGTGTAGAAAATAATTGTTCGGGATTTTTAGATTCGTGTTGCAAGACAGTGAGGAGGGTGGACAATAAATCAAACAAACTTGAGAGTTCAATAGAGTTAACAAATAAGTTATTTCGTACAGTCGGACAGTGGTCTGAAAAGTTTCCGACCTAACAAAGATACAATTTTTTTATCTACATAGTAAGTCTCCACGCTTCTCCCAGTGATGCTCCCATCTCTTTAAGTCGTCCAAATAGTACTCGGCGTCTTTCTCTGCAAAATAATTGTTTACGAAGGTGATGAGCTCCTCATTTGACGAAAATCCATGTCCTCCGAGCTTAGGGAACAGAAAAAAATCGCTTGGGGCCAGATCTGGTAAGTAAGAAGTTCAAACCGTGATTCAAGGATTTTCGCCATGGCAACCGCTGAGGTGTGAAGCGGCGTATTGTCTTCGAGAAACAATAGTTTTTCCATTTTGAAGATAATCGATTAAGATAACTCCATGACTCCCCCAGCCGAAAAAACAGTTTTGGCTTTATTAGAGCTGATTCCCACTTAAAAGTTCACTATTTTCATTGTATTTTTGTTTCTGGGGTATAATAGTGTATCCAGTACCTCCAGTAATTAATCGGCACCGAAACTTTGATTTATAGCGCCTAAAATCTTCCAACGGAGCGTTGGAAATGTTCACTCGAACAAGTTTTTTTTGTCTAACGTGAGCCACCGCTGCACCCAACGTGCTGACAGTTACTCATATCTAAATGTTGATTCCATATTGGACAAACATGTTCTTTGGACATATTCCTAGTCTCTGTTATCTTTTTCATTTTAATTCGGCGGTTGTCTAGCACCATTTGTTGAACTTGAGCGACGTTATCGTCAGTGGTTGCAGTTTTTGGACGTCTCGAACGTTCATCTTCTTCCAAGATGGTGCAACCACGTTTAAATTCAGCTGCAAAAAATTTCACGGTGGTAAATGATGGTGCAGAGTCCCCGGACACAGCGTAAAACTCGTCTTTGATTTGCGTAGGCGTATTGCCTTTAAAAAACAAAAATTTAACAACAGCTCAATACTTGATTTTTCCATTTTCACAAAAACGCTCACATAGAATCATTCAAACCATTGTCAAACAACAACTGCGCTTCTAAAATGGCTGAAATTTTGGTGAGTACCTTTCAAGACATGTGCAAACACATTTCCTAATTTTTGTTGAAGAGTGCTGCTATCTTTATGCTGAGGTCGGAAACTTTTTACCTCGTAATAATTGCCACAACAAAGTAGTGAGAAGCTAACTGAGCGTCGCAGAATTCCTCCGCGTTTGAAATGCAGAATCCATAGAGAAGATACGTTCGCTGGACAGAGTCGTGAGAGAGAGAGAGAGAGAGAGAAAGAGAGAGAGAGAGAGAGAGAGAGAGAGAGAGAGAGAGAGAGAGAGAGAGAGAGAGAGAGAGAGAAAGAGAGAGAGAGATATATATAGAGAGAGATAGAGAGAGAGATAGTGAGAGATAGAGATAGAGAGAGAGAATACTGCTGTATCTGTGGTATCTGCTGAACGAGAATCAGCGTGGATCATTGCGGAGATCGGCTGGTCATTTCGTCTAAGGACTAAGGAAATTCGACTTTGTATGGCCGAATGAAGAAGAGAATTAAAATTTGATATCGCAAGGAATATAGTAATATTGCAAAAAAACATAGCCGATATAAATATAAAAATGAAAAATATTAGAGAAGAGGATCAAGCCAGACGGAAAGTGTCGGAAAGTCAATCAGAGAAACTGTTACAGCCGAGGAATATGACTCAGAAGGAAATATTAGGACAAGTTAAGAATAAATTAAAAAAGGAACTACAGTTGCATAAAAATGCAATTGAAAGTAAACTGGAAGAAAATCGGGAAGATAAAACGTGTAAAATAAATCAAGAAAATAGGGGAGAAATCTATTGTAAATGAGTGCAGTTGTGTTTCTCTAGGATCTTCTTAGCACCTGACGAAAAGGACAAGGATCCCAGAAACGTTGTGTGGTATTTATATTACCCTTTTTTGTCTGTATTAGCTATCTTTTTTATTCATAAACTAGCTGGGTGCCCGGCGTTGCCCGAGATGTCATTTATCTATAACCCCCGATATGACGCCAATTTCGGCTGCTTTTGCGCAATTTTTATGTAACGCTACTCGAACCCTAATCATTATAATTAACTCTGAAAAATATTTCTTCAACGCAAATATCTGCCGTTCCAAAATTTGCACCCCGCTACCCCTGCATCTGAGGGGTAAATGCCAATTTGAATGTCGTAACTAAACACAGTGACTTCCATAACCTTTGATTTGACTCCAATCTCGGTTGTATTCGCGTTATTTTACTGTAAAGCATCTCCACCCCAAACCCGAAGGGTGTCCTTTTCACAGGGCGTAGGGGATGAAAATTATATTCAGATAACATTGGTAGAAACACTATCAATATCTTTGACCCCTAAAAATATTTATCCGACTCAAATATCGGCTGTTTTAGTATGTTTAAATATTTCCACCCCCGCTTCTGGGGGTGGAAGACGCGTCTCACACCCACAGTGTTTGTTTCCTGGTCGCAAAGAACACGTGTACGAAATTTGGTGAAAATTGCTCGGCTGGTGTATATTTGTATTTTATTTATAAAATGTTTGTATGGGAAATAGAAAAGGGCTGTTTTTAGGGTTTTCCCGGAAATTATTCGATTTTTTCTCGCCTTTTAAACCTTTCCGAGACCTCCACGAACATTTCAAGACTAAGATAAGATAAATCCGTTCAGCCGTTCTCGAGTTTTAGTGAGACTAACGAACAGCAATTCATTTTTATATATATAGATAGATAAACATGTTCGTTACGTAGTATAGAAAGTCTATTCGGTCAAAGAATAGAGATTCTATATTACTCAAAATAAATTTTCTGTTGGGGGGGGGGGGGATAACGTTAATTGACTACAAATACTCAGGAAAGTAGCGAAAGATTCGGTGCGGGCAAGAAATATACGAACTGCATTGTTTCGCCCCCCTGACAAAATATAAATGATTCAAATCCAAATACAAGTTAAGTGCGATATTTCTCATTTTAGATCAATTATTATTTACCTTAGATGAAAATTCACAACAGTTTAGGTCAATTCAATTATTTTGGGCTAAAGATAGTTGTAAATAGCATATTGTTGTGCTGAGATATTCGGTGTGAAATATGAGAGATAGTAATGGAAAAAAACTGCTGTATCTAGAGGGATATATTCCCAGACTGTAGTATCTGTGGAGCGCGGAACGAGGAGCAGCACAAAAAATGTCCCGAGTGTACGAGTCTCAATTTAATATTTTTAAAAATTTAATGTGATAATGATTTTATTTGCATATGTTAATTTCAGTAGTAATTTTACTGTAGATAAATGTGTATATTATTTAAATTAAATATAGTTTCTTTTTATTTAAAATAATCTTATAATCCCCACACATAAAGCAATAATAAATATTACAGAGGATGCATTTCACTTTAATTGCATTTAATGTCTCGAAAGGCGTATGCAAGCATTTAGTTTGTAGCGTCTTAAATATATAATTATCTATCTTTTTTTTAAAAAAAACACTACATGATTGAGTGATAGGTGTTTTGAATTGTATTATTCCTTTACTGTAACAGTTTCCATTAAAAAAAGGCATTGATTTACACACTTTATGTGCTGACAGAAGCTTATTCATCTCTTCAATGACAATAATATTTTGTGTTGTATTTCAGTAACATTTTTTTAAGGACAAGGTTCACAATATATCGCACACATGGTCTAAGATAAATAAATGGTATTACGTACATTACTAATGCATCATTGAACAAATGACAACTAGGTCCATTAATAATTCTGGCCTCTACTGACTATCTGCGGTAAGTAATTGTTATTACTGTGTGCTAAATCGATATTGATATCGACCGTTGAATTTTAAATTAGACCTAGAAAGTTTGTATCAAATTTTGTTTCCTGAGTTTAATGTTCGGTATATACGTATGTATATATATATATATATATATATATATATATATATATATATTGTAATGCCTCGTAATTGAGGCATTGTTTCTGATTAATGGTCTGGGCTGTCGGAGGAAGTTGTAATGTGTTCATTTAGGACTGGTCTTGAGAATTCGGAACAGGCATAGTTTCTGATTAATGGTTTGGACGGTTGAAACGGCAATTTTTGTAGCGTGTTTATTTAGGTCTTGAGGGTGCAGTTTGGGCGGTCTGGAGAATTTGGAACCGCGCACGTGCGTGTGGGGGTGAGAAGACAAGTCCAAAGTAATGGAGGGTCCTGTCTCGATTGTCGGCTTTTGGACAAGACAGAGTAGATAGCTAAGGAACTGAATCTGCATAATATAAATCTCGGGATAATGGAAGAAACTGTCAGCGGGCATTTGCGACGAAGTTTGGAACAATGGACAAAGGAAAAGACTGGGGGTATATAAGGGAGAGATAAGCGTTTGAAAAAAGTTAGTGAGAGTTAGAGGGTGGTGCTGTGATCACCGAGACTGGAGGAGTTGAGTTAGTGAGTCGTACGGCGAGCACCGAGACTGGAGGATTTGTTAGTTAGTTATTCTGCGACCACCGAAGAATGACTAAGACAGACATCGTTTAAGGGAGGAGAATGTTTTATAAGTTGCAGTCTGCGAGAGAAATAGCAAAATATTCATCAATAAACATTTTGTGTGCTGAAGTCTAATCACAAAATTAGACCACTGTCTTCGATTGTAGGAGACGAGGACACTGCATCCTGCGTCGAGTAGTCTTCAAAACGAGCAAGTGATATGTCCTTCACGAATGGAGAACCAGCTTTCGTCAAACCAACCGTGTGTGTTAGAATCAGTCCCCATGTGCAAATCCTACGGAATTATGTCCTTACAGGCACAGGAAAGTGCGCAACATTCAGAGATATAATTTTGAAATGGAAAATCAAGGCGGTGAAGATTTTCCAGGGTAATGTCAATAGATGCACGCTAGCTGAGGATCTTATTGAATCAATAAAAAAAAAGCTACCACATATTTTTTTAATCTGCTGGAGAGGAATGACGAATGGTAGTTTGGGACAACATTGGCACTACCACATCTGAATACCAACCTCGAGAGAGATTCCCCGCAGAGGAACCTCGAGAGAGATTCCCCGCAGAGGAACCACGGCACAGGTGATTGTTTTGTCTGAGCGAGGAGTTATGTAATCACGTCGGCTATCAATATCAGTGCACAGGTATTGGCCATACATCATTCAGACTAAAAGGAAAGCGTATTCACCAATAAGCCCCCCCCCCCCCCGAAACGTGGCTTGACAGTGATCATAATTGGATATTCCCTAGCATTTCAACAGACCGGTTGCAGGGAAACAATCTAGGAAGTATCGTTCATGCCAAGGGGAATAACATCAAAGTTCTATAACAGGCAGATCGTAGAGCTCAATATACAAAGTAAACGATACAAACTTTAAGGTACTCGGCAATGACATCAGGCGGGCGAGAAATAGGCTCCCCTCTGCAGGATGGAATGTCGTCACCCTGTGTTCCAGCATGAAGAACGTGCACATAATTTCGAGCTGGAAGGAATGGTGCAAAGGAGATCACACAATGCGAAACAGAATGTGTGTAATGAATCCATGCTATATAGAACCAGTATGTATGAGACATGTAATAGTGGATTTTCAAAATTACTGGTCTCAGGAGAGACCGTCTTCACCTAAGACTCGTTGCACACTTACCTGACAACAGTTTGAACTATATTTTAGCAGGCCGATGCACAAAATAGATAGATGGCAAGTCTAGATCGGTGTTTCCCAATGTAGGTCCTTTGCCCCACATGGGGGTAATTCAATTGTTCAGTGGGGCATTCTAAGATTGGCTCATCCTGATTTTGAAAACCACCATCCATGATTTAACTTGTACAAAACGAAAAATTATTGGTATCTTGATTTGAAATATACATTTGTGAAGTTCTGCTATTTAATTTGAGAGTATTGTTTACTATGTTTATTGGATTATTTCTATGGCATCAGTATGTCTACTATAGTCTACCACGAATTGTGCATTTTAAATCAAATATCAACTTAATTTCATGCAAAAGTTTGACTGGGCATCCTTTTTGTGATTTCCAATCTGGATGATGTAGCCAATGTTAGCGTTTGATGCTTAAATTCCCAACAAGTCTCGGAAATGCCAAATGATGTGTTAATTAAAACTTTATGCAATATAAAAGACATGACTACATGACTTTCTGATGAAACAGAAATGAAATACTCAAATTCAACAAATTTTGCCAAGAGCTACTTTTATTGTTTGCGTCTTTGTATTTAGCTGAATGTGTATTTAGCGTAGTAAATGATTCACAAATAAAATAAATTGACTACGTAGCATTAGAAAAACTTGGGTGGGGCATGGTAAAAAAAAGGCTGGGAAACACCTGTCTAGATGATTTGTGGAACACCACAGGCATACGCACTTTCAACCAAAAAGATACAAAGACGCAAAAATGATACTTAGCAATAGCAACAAGAAAATTTGTCAAACGTTGAATATCAATTATGATCTCTGTTGACTGGGTCACAAAATTATCACCAAGAATCTGGGAGTCTAGTCAGATAAACAGATTGATTCACAATATATGCCCAAGATAGTGGAAATACCATTTACAGATCACCCCATGACAGTTGCAATCTCTAACAGCTTGCAGCCACATGAAATTCCATATTTCAATGCAAAGGAACTATTAAAGACAACAAATAGAAAAACACCAGGGCCAGATGGAATACTAAGAGGTTTTGAAAATCAGTGACAGGAATGACCAGACCTAATGATTGATATGTACAAGGCTGTATGTAATGAGAATGTTTGCCAGGCAGAATGGTTACAATTTTAGTAATTTATTAAACAAAATATTAATTTTTGGTTGACCAGCAGACTAAATTCAGGTCTGCTAGAATAAGACACACACACTCATATATATATACAGTCATTTCCATTAAGTCCCACAATTTTTCCTTTGTTGTAACCTTTACTTGAGTGAGTGTTAGGTGGGTTTTATAGATATGGTTTGTTGCTATTTAAAGGAACGTTCCACCTATGTTTGAATTCAACACTGGGTAATCAGACGGTATGAGATACAGACCTATCTCCTGAGTAAAGAAAAACGCCACAAACAAATTAACCATGGAAATTAAAGAAATCCATCAGAAACTTACTTCAACCAGAAAATAAATTATAGTCATCTAGATTCCTGCCCATCAAGGAATACAAGGTAATGAAATAGCCAGTCAGGAAGCTAAACTGACTGCCAATTAAACATATTTCACTACATAGTCAATAGCATTGATTCTGTACAGTTGTGATGTTGAAAAATATGAACTTTGATTCTCAAATTTCCTGTATTTATTACCTTAAAATAACTTTTCTAAACTATATATAATGAAAAAAACATGTAGTTGTTTAGTAAAATTGAAGTGTAACAAAACAGACCATACATATCGGATATAGAAAACGATCTATTTTCAAGGATTGTATTATTTGCTGTGAAACACATTAATGAAGATATCTATTTGTCCAACTTGATTGAGAAAAATTATTATGAATAAGATGTCCTTGGGATTTCACCCAGGTCAAAGTAAAATTAAGTGAAGATGTTTCATTGGTAGACTCAGCCATCTTCATCAAGTGAAACTTGAAAACTTACTTTGATGCAGCTGGAATCCCAAGAAATACTTATCCATCCATATATTATTAATAAATATAATTACATTTGTTCATTTAAAATAATATTTTGATATAAATATGATAAATCTATATAAATGAACATTCAAATTAATTAAATACACTTTCAGGTACAATAAATATAACTAAAGAATAAAGTCATGATTCTGCACTTTCTTTTCTCGTATCAATAATACTGTTAATGATCATTAAGAAAAATATTTGCCATATTTTTAACAAAAATCACTATGGTGTCAATTGCACTGTTATGAAAAGGTAAAAGATATTATTCAGAATTGAAGTTTAGTCAAATACTGGTATATCATCAAAAGAATAGCCAGGATATTGACGAAATGCACAATAAGCAATATGAATGTGGTATGCTCCAGGTAAAAACATTATTGAACCCAAAATTATTAAAGGCCAAGTTCTGTCTGCATACTGAAACAAAACAAATTTAGAAATTAATTTGTTATACATTCATTAAAAATGTTTAAATTTTGAACCAATAGCATTATGAACCAAGTAATATAGTGGAGAAAATGTTATATAAAAAACATGAAAATATTATGGATTTAATTCTTGATATCTATTGTTTTTCTTCATTTTCTATTTATAGTCTTTTGGATTGGGTTGTGAATCAAGGATCTCCATGGTTGTTTATCTCTCCACCACTCCCTCCCTTCATGCAAAATATTTATTTTATTTTTCCTCCCTCTTCTTCTAGTCTCCTTCACTGTACCTCTTCCCCATTGTCTTGTACTGATTACTTTTACTGCAAATACTTCTTTTAGAACTCTATCTTCTATAGCCTTTGATCAGATTACACTTAATATTCATTCTTCAACGAAGTCCTAAAATTAGACCAAGAAGAATGTGATCTAGTAAATTGGAAGGTCAGTCTTTACTCAGGCTTATCTAATGGATGAATAAATCTTGCACATCATGGGGAGTTGACTTGAATAGCTCAGATGGGAGAGCACCCACATACCAAGTAAGTGGAGGTCCCAGATTCAATTCCCAGTCTGGTTGAGATTTTTTCATCCTGATCCTTTAATTCAGTTTCAAGCCCTATATAACAGAGATATATTTGAAAAAAAAATTTCTGTTCTTGAATAAAGTTAAATTTAAATCAACACCACTAATGAAAATTTTGTTTGATGCCTTAAATGTGCATCATGTCTACAAATACTAAACAAAATTAAAATGAAAAAATTTATGTCTGATTGAAAATAATGAATAAGAAAGATAGCCAATACAGACAAAAAAGGGTAATATAAATACCACACAACATTTCTAGGATCCTTGTTCCTTTTGTCAGGTGCTAAGAAGAGCCTAGAGAAACACAACTGCACTGGTCAGTTGACAACACTCAGTGCAGTTGTGCTTCTCTACACTCTTCTTATTACCTGACGAAAGGGGCAAGGATCCCAGAAACATTTTGTAGTATTTATATTACCCTTTTTTGTCTGTATTGGCTATCTTTCTTATTCAATAACCAAATTGATATTACTTAAATTAAATATATTTGTAGTTTTTCAAGATTTGAAATAAGTTATTCTCAGTGTTTAAGGCATTAATTTGGGCCTTGAAGAGAACTTGCAAGCCAAGGTTAATAGAAATTACAATATATTAATAAATATAAGGATGGTGGGAATGCCCTTCTATACCTCCTCCTCCCCATCTATCTTACCTTCTTCCCGCCCCTCTTCTCCCTACAGATAATGATGTTCCGCAAGCACAATAATTCATACTGATATAAGGGAGTTTACCTGTTACCATGCCAGAAAGATAATGAATTAAAATTACCAAAAAAAAAAAAAAAACAGTTCCCTTTAGCCACTTAAGCTATTGACTCCAACTTCAACTTCTCGCTCACTCTTCTGAAAGATCTGCCTACCAATTTTGCAAGTGAAATCTATCAATCTTATATTATTTCTATACATCTTACAGAATACAGAAAGCCCAGGACGAACAATACCCAAATGTTTCACATTCTTCCTTCACATATAGATAGTGCAACTGGGCAGAACAATGTTCAGCCCTGAATTGTTGTCCTGAGGATGGGGCTCAGGCACTCGAAAATTTGACATGCTTATTGCTACTAAGTAAAGTACACCTGGGTATGTTCTTCCTGAAGGGGGAGGCTGATGCCTGCAAAACTTTGAAGAGCTGCCTCCTGTTCTGATTGGTGACACAGAACTTCTATTTCAGATAATGCATGCACTTTCTCTTGTTCATTTTCATACCAGTTATTTTGACCATTCCCCTGAGAAGCAATAACATGTCTAATTTTCTTTAGGACAGGACTGAATGTCATGCTAGCCAGTCACAAGGTGTTGAATACCAATCCTGGTGCACCAGCCAATAGATAGCAACAATCTATCTATTTCTCCCAATTAAAGGTATGATAATGGAAAAATAAAGTAGTAATAATACATACAAACATGCATATTACATACTCAATATACCCAACCTGTCCAACGGCTGTCTTCAGGTGCCCTCCCAACCTGTACAATATCCTTATCCACCCTTGCAGGCCTCACCCTAAAACTCTCCTACTTAAAGTGTGTTTCAAACCTTGTGGTATGAACAGGTGCCACATCTGCCCTATCCTATAGCCCATTACAATCCTGCAAACTACTCCACAAATAGTCATCCACAAAATCAAATCAAACATTACCTGCCTCTCCTCCCACATCATTTATGAAACATTTGGATAGGAAAGAGGACCAAAGCATTAATAAACATCTAAAATTAAAGACAATTATATTAGTATAGGTATAAACATAAAAACCCATCAAGTTCTATAATATAATAGTGAAACATACACAATATGATTGATATATATATATATATATATATATATATATATATATATATATATATATATATAGATATATATTGTATTAGTAAGGATTCGACATTGTCAAAAATAATTGCAATATTGGTATGGAAAGGACAGAGAGATAGGTTGTGGCTTACCTGAAAGTGAAGTGTGGTGACACCATGAGGAACTGAAGGTTGTTCTTCAAATTTTCGGAGGCTCTCAGCCTCCTTCTTCAAGAAGGAGTGTTACACCATTCCGTGAAGTGACCGGCTCTGTCCTTTCCATACCATATTGCAATTATATATAGATATATATAAAAGATTAGAATAAATTATTAATAGCTTTTCAGGTTGACCCGGACATTAAACAAAAGCTTTAGTAGAGACTGATTTATAAGTCCCGATGTACATTCAGGAAGCGTTACAGATTCTTGAAATTTTCAGGCAATTGGTGCCATACAAGTGCTCAAGTCTTTTAAATCCTTTTTCATAAATTAAAATATTATTTTCCACGAAATAAGTATATTTGATAACAGAGAAAATTGCAAGTTTAATTACAGAATTAATAACCAAAAGTTCTAAGAAAATGAACTTACTTTGGCTTCAATATGGCCACTGACAAGTAAACTGCCGATCAACAAGAGAATACTGCCACCAACACACAAAATTGAAGCTAGAATAATAGATTTCCAGGGAATCTCACTTTGTGGGCATTCAAACTGCAGACAAGAGTTAAATGACATGTTTATCAAAATATACCAATATTTAAAGTTTAAATAGTTAAGTGGTATGTAAAAAGAAATAAGAAATTCTGGGAATTCTACATAGTTAAAATTATGATAATGATTTTGTAATTTCTATTATTCAAGTTAAATTTGAAATAGTTTTCCAGCTATAAATTTTGTTAAACAAAGAGAAATTCTTTAACCAATCAAGTATATAAGGCTTTCAAGAAAATGATGAGAACACACACAGAATATTTAATGTAAATAAATAGTTATTATAAGGATGATAATTTACTTGGGCATCCAAAAAATCAACATTTTCATTTGACCCTATTTTGTGGTATCCAACATTAGTAAAAGTTGCAGTTTTTCTGCGAGACATGTTGAATCTTTCTGTGAAGATATTTCTGAAATTAAAGACAAGTTCATCTTAATTTTCTGTAACAGCACAGTTAGGACTAAGAAATGGTGAAGGAAAATAACAGTATTCATAAAAATTCAATCATCAGTTTTTTGGTTAAGTATAGTTAAAGTAATGGGACTAAGCAACAAGGATTGCAGGAATGTTTTGAGGTATTTATTTGTCAAATGATTATGTATGTACTAGCTTTTCATAAACTATTTAGCAGAGTAGGAGTGGCTAAGCATAAATTGTTTGAGCTTACTTTTGAACACGGCTACACTGTTCTTTAAATCATTAATGTAATCAGGATGTTTTTTAAAAATTTATATTCTTGTATATTCTAGCTACTCAGTTTTGTGCAACTTACACAGACTTAAAAAGTTTTAATGTAAATTTATTGTACTCAGTTTATGTATTAAGGAATTGGTCCCACATTTATGATAATTATAGATGACAAATACCTTTACTAAATAAAAATATTAACATGACACTTTGTAAATTAGCCTAATTAAATGCTTTGTGCTATAATGATTCTCTATTACTGTTGAATTCCCCAAACAACAGATTTTTTCTTTTGTTAGTCTCTCATCATCGAGGAAGTATAATCCAACTATAATATTTGCAGTGGGTCTGATATTTTTCACCATATTTCTCAGCATGTATACATAAAGTTACATCAATAACTAATTTAATTGTGGAAGTTTCAATTGCATCTAAAAGAATGAATTTGCATATGAGAACACAATGACAGCAAGATTTCTCTGATGTTTCAAATGTCACTATAAAATTAACATTAGATAACATATTGTAAGAAAGAAATAATTTTAGGTTAATAGTGTATTCAACATTACCAAAAAATTAGCTAATTGATATTTCTAACCTCCAAGACAACTGAAAGATACTGAGTTTATCAAAAAAAATAAGAATAACATACAGATTTTAATATTTAAAGATCCATAAACAGGCAGACATTTTTGTTTACAGTAAAAGTTACTGAATAAATCAAGAATCCGTCTGCTTCTTTGCTGTCAAGTTCTGTTTTAAATTAATCGGTTCCGATGTTGATATTTCGATATATCGATATAAATGTATTTCTCATAATCTTTTTTATTTATACCAAAATTTGGCGGAATATTCGAATATCGATTACTTACACTTAAGAGGAAAAGAGACTCGAGGAAAACTGATTTACCAAATTCCAGCAATACTATAATTATAAAACTAGTGTATGCGGCATATTTACAGTCTTTAATGTCTTACGATATTACATTTTGAGAGAATTAATCAGAAAAAGTCTTTATAATCCAAAAGCAGGTTAATTAAGGTAATAAAGTAATTTATAGAAAGTTAATGATCGACGTCTTGCAGAGTACTATTAAATAAATTAAGCATATTCACCGTGTCATGTTAATTGAGTTATTCAGTAAAGGTAATCAAAATTCCATTATACACTAGTTAACTGAATAAAATAATTAAAATAACTGAATAAATAATAACTTTTTAAGTCCGTGTAAGTTACACAAAACGGAGTAGTGATAATGTACAAGAATAAAAAGTTTTAACAAACCTCCTAATTGCAGTAATGAATTAATAAACCCTATAGTCGTGTTCAAAAGTAAGCTCAAACACATTATGCTTAGCTACTCCTAATCTGCTAAATAGTTTATGGTTTGCTAGTACATACATAATCATTACATAAATAAGCAGACAATTAACAGACAAAAATAAGTACCAAATTAAATACCACACAACGTTTTTGCAATCCTTGCTCCTATCGTCTGATGATTCAAATACGCAAGAGCCATCAGAACACAACATACAGCAAGGATCAGGTGACTAACTCAAAAAAAGCATGTACCAGAGTGTTGTTAACTTTCAATATGAACACTTTAGTACTATTGTATAAATCTATTTTTAATATTTTGATACCAATAGAAGTATTTATTATGTTACATTATATTGATACATATATAAATATTATATAGGTACAATAAGCTTCAGTATTTTATATTGTGCTAATAATTACAGATCCAATACCAATGAATTTCTATTATAAATGTTTCTGTTTTTTTCTATTCCAGTATGCTAACTATCCAGTTGTTTTCTTCTAACGAAATATTCATTTTTTTTGGAAGGGGGCTTAGATAAAGAGAGACATTCCTGTAAAGTCACTTATTCACATCCACTTGGTAGACGGGGTGAGAAGATATCATTATAAAATATTTTAAATGAACGAGAGATTCTTATCGAATTAAATCGGTTTATGGATCTCTAAGCTGTTTGGAAGAAGTTCCGACTCAATTTATATTGAATTTCAGTCCCCTTCGGCTTTAGGATCAATATTAAAATAATAATTATAACAGTCTGATTTCATATTTAAATTAAATAATAAAAATAGCAGCCTGTTAGTCAGAAAAAATTATTTTAAACCTAATAAATATCAAACAAGACGTTTCGCACCTGATTGGGAGCTCTTCAGGTGTAAAGATGTTACATTCAATTGTAATTTATTATAAGAAAATTTAAGTTGACAAAATTTCTAACGAGAGATATACACACACGTTGCAGCCGAAACTTAATTTGCTATTTCATCACTGAATAAAAATTTCTAGATGTATATGAGTTAATAAGATGTAGAAAAATGTAATCGAAGCGACTGTCTGAAAGGGAACGAGCGCGTATGACACTATTTTATCCGTCGAATACGTCTTTTTCCCTAGTATCTTACTTTTAAATTCGAGGTCAGCATGTTTCTTCCATGGATAATTTGTTGTTTTCTGTTGGATAATTGATTTATTCTTGGCCCAAGAGCTAAAGCTCTTCATGTACCTTGAGAGTATAAAAAACATTCCCAGTACCATTGAGAGTAAAAAGTATTCTCGGTAACTTAAAATAATCAAAATTATTTGCCATGCTTTAAGAGAGTCCAAAGTACTCATAGTCTAAGAGAGTGAACATTACTTTCGTTTCCTTACGAGAGTTAAAAAAACTTCCTCTAGGTTAACAGAATCAAAAATATTCACGGTATTTTAAGAACGACAAAAATACTTTCATTACGTTAAGAGAGTTAAAAAGAGTCCTCGTATTCTAAAAGTATAAAAAATACTTCCGGTTTATTTAGCGAGTCAAAAATACATCTGGTATCTTATGCGCGTTATAAATATTTTTATTATATGAAGAGAAGCAGACGTATTCCCTTTAGCCTAAGAAGGACAAAATTACTTCTGATACCTTGAGTGTGTCAGAACCGTACCGTAAGAACGTGATAAATATTTCTGGTACCCTAAAAGAGTCTAATATACTCCTGTTACCTTATTAGGTACTTAAAAATACTCCCCGAAATTTAGAAGACCTTTAAAATGCCACATCCACTTCTATAGGTGGTAGGGGTGTTTTACAGATCCAGTGTTTGTTTCGTAACGTAAATAACATCTGTACAAAATTTGGTAGAATTCGCTGCACGGGTTCAAGATTGAATGCAGAACAGTTTCCCCCTTCCACCCCAACTCCTAGGGGTTGAAGTACAACTTATCCCGCCAGTTTATTGTAATAATTAAACTCAGCGACATCCGTAACCATGGATTCGTCACCAATCTTGGTTGTTTTTCCAATATTTTCACGTAAAGGCCTTTACCCCTACCTGTAAGGGTGGTTAACTTCAAATTAACCGGGGAATGACTGACGGTAACGTAATCAAGTCAAGAATTCTTCTGGTACATCAAATAAGAACGGTAATTAAAAGTCTAAATAATTTTCGTGCCTTATGAGAGTGAAAAATAGTCCTGGTATTTTAATGGGGTAAAAATGCCACCGGTAACTTTAGTGCATAGTGTAGCATATATGCAACATAACTTTTAGTATCATTCCAGAGGCGTCTGTTGGTTTCTGAGCGAGCTAATTTGTGATGCAGATATGAAATAACATGCACTTAAGGAAATGTGAAATTTATGGCATCCGCGGACTTGTTGAAACATGCATTTCCTAGCTTTCTATGAATAAACCTCTTAAATCAGAATATTTAATTATGTGTTTTTTTAATAAAAAAATTGAAGCTTCATTCTCAGAGTTTTCCAATTGCACTAAATTGCACCTATTAATGTGAATTATTTATAAATAAGACTTAATTATAGTTACAGTAAATATGTGCAACATCATGAGCCAAATTGACTTTTTCACGTGTGATATTTTGTAGTTTATTTCCGTATTGTATTCACAAATAACATTTTAAAATTTAGTTAAAAAATACAAAAAATCATGCACTAAGGGGTTAAGGGAGCCAAGACCACGGGATCTTAAAGACGTAAAAATAGTCCCTTTACCTTAAGGGACTACAAATTACTCCCTTTTTAAGATAATCAAATTGCTTTCTGTTTAAAGGAGTCATGATACTACTTCTCGTACCGTTAAGGAGTCAAAATAAAAAAAGGAGACCAGATACAATTGAGGTATCCAAAATTCGATATTTTGTTTTTCATTGTAATTCGTTCTAGTAAGGAACATACTCATATAATTTTTGTTTTGAAGCTTTTAAAAGCCTTTAATTAATATTTAAAAATGGCTTTTGTATAACCACATTCCTCTCCGCACAACTGGGTTTGTGTTAATTAGATAATAATTTGTATTTACATTAATTGTTGCTTGGTGTACTATATTTGTAAAAAAATACCGCCACGAAAAATAAGATCTTGTGAACAGTTGACATATTCTATAATAGTTCTCTACTATGGTATTCGAGTTTGGATGGGGAAACGTGCAGGTTATGGGAGAAGATTGTTTGTTGACTAAATTAACTTTGGAAAATAATATAGAAATGAAAGGAAAATAAATTAGAGGAAAAATTTAAAGAAATTTCATTGGTCGTTTGATTTCGTAGTAATGTAGTTAAATTGGTAACCATATGTGAATGTGGTAAGTAGCAAAGGATAACGGCAAAGGCGGCGAAGTCCCATTGACCCGTCACACAGATTATTTACTACCCGAGAGATGCCCCGAAATAAAACTAGCGTGCCGGCATTGTCATTCATCGCACTATAATATTTATCTTTAGTCTGAAGTTCTGTGGCATCTGAAAGTCTGGCTTCGTCGGCAATTGTTGTTTCGTATGAGAGAACTCGTTTAAATAGTCAACGCATTACTCCAAGGGTTTTAATGAAAAGTTGGAACTAAGAACTTAGATCGTATGATGTTTAATTGTCAATTAAAAAATCTCTCAATTAGTACACTAAAAGTGGGGAAAAAACTTCTGACACCTTTATGTAACAAAATATTCTTGTAAAAAATTACAAGCGTTGTTTAGAAACGCATTATTTTCCTTAGCACCAAACCTCCCCGTCCAAAACAACGAAATATCTTATATTATATTCCCCAGGTTCAACCAGAAGTAGAACGATACGAACAAATTGGATAATTATATATTTAATATAATCAATAGGCATTTAAAATTTATTTTATTGAGGGCCCGCTCTAGGGCCCGACAACCCGGCGCCAACCGCGGCGCCAAAATTTAGGAATGTCATTTTGCCTGAGTGAGAAAAATATTGATGTGTTAAATACCCATTTAATAGAAAATTTGTCTACTACTATATTCATTTTCAGTACGTTTAATTATTACGGATTTAAATGGCGTACATCATGTAACATTGTAAGCTCTGAAAGACAGAGATAAGCCGTCTGTGCACTGATACAATAACATACAGGGTCTAAAATTCTAAGATGTTCCGCAATTATGCCTCAGATTTTTTTTTTCAAAATTTGTGTGCATAACTACCATGGTATGAAAAGAAATTTTGCCGATATCTAGATAGTAATTTGCCATAGATGGAAATAGACCGCGACGAAAATTCCATTTTCAAGACTGCAGAATTGTGGGTAACTTTAATAATTTTTATGTTTTACAAAACTGCAAAACATTTTTTAAGAATCTTCGATCGGATTTGTACTTCGAAGAAACTATTATCGATGCAAAAGAACTTGCTACCGAAATTGACGTAGAGACTAATTTTGGATCAGCAATAACACACGTTAGAAGAAGAAAAAGGAACTTTTCATACGAAGCACAAGATGAACGCCATCACAAATCCAATAGAAAAATATAAAACAGACTACACTAGATACTGGATTTGAACAACTTAGTAATCATAGTAACTATTTTCAGTTCTTATATAATATATACGAAGTGGCGGTTCGTGCGTATGAGCTCATGTGGCACAGCACATCAATTAATTTAGGAAGAAATAATTTTTCTTAATTTTAAGAACCTTCATAATAATTGAGTTTTAACACTGCCGAATCTATATTTCGATATCGAAGACTTGAAACTCTCCGTCTTGCGGCGCATAGCTCCTTAAGCAGCCAGCTGAACAGCGAGTGCATTTCCAGTTACAGCACCGGATTCGGTGATTTAGTCACAACTGCGCATGCGCACTTTACTTTTTTACCCCCTGCACTACCCGTAAAGCTAAAAAAACTACTAGCCTTGTGTGCTACGATACTAAGAGTACAAGGAAACGTAAGAGGTCCCCACGCCCACCCCCGCCCTATGACACAGAGCGAGATAACCAACGAAATCGAAATAAATTTGAACTATTCACTAATTATAAGTCTTATTTTATAGTAGTTTATATTGTCAAAACCAAAATAATAATTTTTCATTTTTGGTAGAATAAAAAAATCACAATCTAAGGTTATTTTAAAGAACATTTAATAGACATCATAGAGCGAAAAAATACCGCCCGACCCGGAATACAAAACTTCTCAGTGGCTTGTTCTGAAAATTAACTCTTAATAAAATATTTACTTAAATACTTTCGTGTTAGAAACGGTAAATTATTCCGCGTTTAAAGATTATATTTTATTGTAAATTATGTAGACAGAATTTGAAATGTAGCATATTACGTGTCGGGCCAGAGTATTGGTAACACTATCACTCACGTAATTTTATTATTTTACATAGTTATAATCGTAAAAATGTTTTCTTGTGGTGGTGTAGCACATATCTTTAAAAAAATCACTGTATATACGATTTAAAAATCATGTCCAAAGAAATGCTGCTAAAACACTGGAAGAGTTTAAAATGCATTTTAACTGTTGACATAAATGGGGCTGAATTACCACAAGAAATTTAAGCAGTATCTACGCTTTTGGGCAAAATTAGAAAGCCTTAGCAATGAACTGAGATTAATTTCCCCAAAATTTTACTATTGCTTTAAGAATATTGCTATCAATACCAATAACTGTAGCAAGTGGCGAAATGAGTTTCTCTACGTTAAAATTAATTAATAACTTTTTACTACTACAAAAAATCGCGACTACTACAAAAAATCGCCATAATTAATTTGTCATTTTGGAAATTGAACATGAAATTGCTGAACAAGTTAATTTAAAAAATGTAATAAATTAAGGTTTTTTTTTGTAATTTATCGTAGTTGGTTACCTTGTTTTATTTCCAAATATTGACATTTTGATTATTTGTGCAATAATTTACATTTTAATAGTGAATTTAAAAATGGAAAAATTATATGCTTAACCATTTTTGGCTAGGTACAGATATTTCTTAATTAATTTCTATTGTTTTGTTCTGCTTGATTATCAATGTTATATTATTTGCTTGTTTCTAAATATATGCTTTTATTAAAATTTAAATAAAATGATTTGATTTTTATTAAAAATAAAAAATATGTACCATTATATATATGTAACATTCTTTAAGGGTCGACAATTTGTCTTTTTGGTCCGAGGCGACGTTACCGTTAGAGCGGGTTTTGATTTTATTGTAACTTTCTAGACGTTATGTAGCCATTATTGACAAAACTTGAGATCGGCGGTTACCAGAGTTGGATGCTGCATTGCTGGTGTGAGCTATGCAACGGAATCTGGAGGCAGCATGAAATGGTCAACTAGATTGGCCAACATTTCGACGTCGCGAAATGTAACAACTTCTGTGGTTGGCTAATTGGATAGAAGGTTCTGGAAACTATGAGTCAACTTCACTCTGGGGATAGACGTCGACGGGTTAAGCCATGTTCATTGCGTCAACATATTTAGGAAAATTACATTTTATTAGTGAAGAATTTTATTGAAAAGTAGGAAATTTACAAATGCAGATTGTAGAATCTTTTTTCCAAGCCATAGGGCTGGAATTGCAACCATGCAGGACGCCTCGTCGGGAGCTGGCTTGTCTGTTCGAGATTAGAGCTGTGCGAATCTTCCGTTTTCCTTCGCAGCCATGAAACCAGAGTAACTTCGACGGACTTGGGAGCTTGAGATCCTACAGCCAAAATATTCACAGGATCCAGTTCGCAACCGTTGCTAAACCAAGTATATGTGTCGAGATATTTACGAGGACAATCGATACAAACTGTAAGATAAAACATATCCAATTTTTTATAAGTTAGTCAGTTCTGTAAAGTACGTTCAAAATTCTCTTCTATAATAAGTGTCGTGTCTAAAACTGTCAGTTTTCAAAATTATCAAATCTTAGACCCATCATATCCTGTACGATAAACAGAACTAACAAACTTCACAAGTTAATCATTGTTAATCATTCTGGTGAGTATTAATGTAATTAAAATAATTGAAGAATATATAGCAATAACACTGATCGCTTCATATAATTATTATTGTTTAAAATCTTATGTACTCATTTAATTAATTTAGTTCAATTTGCGACTTAATAAATTGTTAGTTAAATGTTAGCGTCTGTGTTTTTTTAAAATAAAAACTAGTAAAATAGTGTTAGTATCAAGATTGAGCGTAATTTAATTTATGATAATTTTTAAATTGCTTTTATTAGTAATAATAATAATTAATAATAGATTATATTATATTTGTTATTGATAACTCAATTGTTTTAATAATTGTGTATCCCCAGTCCATAATATATAATTTAAATTTTTTCAATACGTTAAACTAAATACAGTTCGCGATATGATGTGTCATAACTAATGTAACCAGTTATATATCTTTTTTAAAATTAGAGTAGCCGCGGAACAATAATAATATAAAGATATAACTAATGTATGGAGATAGATATCATTCAATATTATTTTAAAATTAGTGTAGCCTCTGAACAATTTGTAATACACGTTATTTTGCGTTATAATGGAATGAAATCTTAATAATAATTATAATACTAAAAATAGCCAAATGCAGACTAAATAAGTGATGATATAAATATCACAGAACGCTTCTGGAAACTTTGATCCTTTCTTCAGGTGATTTTTTTCCCGACGAGAACGAAATGCTTTGTTTATGATCACAGCGGTTAGAAAGGAAATGTCGTCAACCAGTGTAAATAGTTTTATGAGAAATTTTGGTGATTACAAGTAACAAAGGCTTGATGAAAGTTAGTTTAATTGTCTTTTATACATTCAACTCAGTTTATGTTGAACATTCATGAATTTAATTGTAGAACTTGTGATATTTGTAAATATTCATTCGTCATGAATTTTAAAATATGAATGTGGATTTTTGTAAATCTATATTATAAAAAAGTATATATATTTGTTTGCACGTATATTATTCGCAGAAATGTAAACGGATGGACATATTTCAACAAAATTTGGCACATATTCTTAAAAATATGGAGAAAAACACTGTGGGGGTGAGACACGACATCCACCTCTAGAGGGCGGGAGAGGATGGCACGGAAATTTTAAAACATGCAAAAACGGACGATATTTGCGTCGAATGAATATTTTTTCTTGATTGATAGTGATTCTTCCGGTGTCGTTAGTGTAAAATTTCAACCCGTTTTGGCACGGGAGAGAAGACCCTTACGGACGGGGATGTAGGGGTGTTACATAAAAATAACACGAAAACAACCGAAATTGGTGTTAAATCCGAGGCCAAGGAAGCCGCTAAGTTTAATTCTAACATTCGACATGACGGTTAGATTGCAGTTCAGCCCCTAGGTGTGGGGATGGAAGTTCCGAAAACAAAATTAACTGTGAAGGAGTCATTTCTTCCTAACTTTGTTACCTACGATACAGGAACAAACACTGTTCGGGTAAAAAAACCGAGCACATGTAGATGTGGGGGTGGAAGGACATGAAATTAAAATAATGCGAAAACTACCAAGTATAGTTGCTGTCTATAGCAGTGAAGTTGTAGCTCAGTTGGTAGGGATAGGGGAGGAAGGGATGAAATGCATTATATAATTATAATACAAAACAAACCATGGTATGTGTCGAATCGTCGTTAATAGAAGTCACTGATTTTAATGCTGACATTACACGTGCAGGTTAAGATGTAGATCACCCATGGAGTGGGTGTGAAGTGGAGTAAAAAAAGTTCACGTATAAACAGCGCTTGGAGTAGTTTCTATCAAACTTTGTACAATTACGCTTAAAAGAAAGGAGAAGGAGTAGACAGGCTATGTATAGGGTAATCCACAAAGTGGCAACTCCCCTCTTATAGCATAGGAAAGGAAGTGAAAAGGGGGGATACGGAAAGGTAGAGCAAGGTAACCCCGGGCTATGGTTCAAGTGTCCTAGCCGGCAATTCACGTAAAAGTGATGCAGGGAAAACCTTAGAAAAACCTGCAATAGATGAGCTGAGAGCGTTAGTATTTTTAATTTTTTTTAAGGTAGCGGGAGTAGATTTTATTCTCTTAGCGTACCGGTAGTATTTAAGAATCTCCTAAGTAGATTTCTTGACTTGACTAATGTACTGTGAGTCATCATACTGGTATGATCAAATTATATTGTATTGTAAAAACATTATATTTCGTTTGCATAGGTAGTGTAGGGGGCGTGAAAAAAAAATGTTCAAAAAGTGACGATTTCGATGTGTGTTAAATCACCTGTTGACGAAAAGATTAGTGTCTAATTAAATACTTTTCCGAGCTAATTTAAATAAATACCCAGGCGACGGCTGGAACCCAGTTAATACGAAAATATTGAAGTCAGAACCATAGAGGTTCAGTAAGGGTGTAAAACTTAAGAAAACGTTTTACGAAACAATTTCATTTATTCAAAAATGAATTCATAGGAAAGATGAAGTGGGTTTTTATAACCCCCCACGTTGAAGTTAATCCGACAATTTGCTATAATTGAATATACTTATCATATCTTTCAGATTACCGAATATTGAATTAATAGCAATCCAACTAAACATTACTACTTGGATTTTGGAGCATTTCTTTACTTAAAACGTGCTCACTCAACAAATTAATTAGATTTGAGATTAAATGAGATTAAGCTCAGAGATAGTTATTTATACTACTATAGTCCTAGTGTAGGGCAGAAATGTTTATTTCTTTAATCATAATTATTGGAAAGCATGTTTCTTACAGAAAACTCCGTTAAATGACAAATAATTGAACGTAGTGAATTTCTAATACTAATATAAAAACTGTTTATTATTAATTACATCCATTTAGTAATTATCATTACGATATTTTGATGTTCCTACAATATATTGCATTAAGGTTTTCCCTCTCGTTTTGAATTCCTTGCTAACATTAATAAATAATTTTATAAATTGATGTTTATACCTACATTTACAATAAATTATTTCACGCTATTGATGTAAATGGAAACGACGCTGTAAAATATTAATTGCGTTTGTACATTGCTTTACTAAAATAAATGTTTGGCCATAAATTCCTGAAAACGTATAACCTGGCCAATAAAATAAGCTAGACCAGAATACTTTTTTATTTACGGGTATTACTTTTTCGTAAAACATTAAAGATGACTTTTCAGCAATAGAAGACATTTTTGAATATTTTTTATTGAAAAGGGTGAAAACAATTCTGCGTAATTTTTTTTATTCTTTTTATTTTATGAAAGTCTTTCCTTTGTAATGATTCCCTAGTCTTGGTTACGCTTATACGACTTAACGTACTCAATACAAAACTCATTGCACATTATTTAACGATCTCTGATGTTTGATGGTTTTTCCTCTCCCTTGAGCCGATGTTGGCTATTTGAATATAATTTTCAACACATCGGTTCAAATTTGAACGATTTAGAATAAAGAATAATGAATAGGAACCATTCAGACAAAAAAGTGATAAAACTCAATAGCCAATTTCGAATAAATAATCAGACGAAGTTATCTTCAAACATCTATACATTATCGATTTTGGTGTCGAGGAAATCGTCTAATTTTATTAGCTTGATTTTATAATTTTTTGTTATCCTATGCAAATGTCTCAGTCTTATGTAAGAATTTAATTTCAACCGTAAAAAAATAGACTAAACCAATATTGAGTAAACATACAACTTAATCGTCTGTTAGTCGATTGAATAATGAATATTTCTTTTTTTTAGGATTGGGGTTCTAATGAGTACATCACAGCTCATTTTTATGTGTAGGGAGTAAGTGTTACTGTTACCAATACAAACAACTGCCCTAAGATAAAAGACTACACAACTCAGTTACCTCGTATAAACTTTCCCGTGACAACGTACCCTTTTAAAATAATTTACAAAACATGATATAAAAGTAAGTAACGTAAAATAAAGAAGAATCGAGGGTTGCATTCTCATAAACGTCCGTTTTCCATTTCTGGCTTTTGTGCTTACCCTACATGGGTACGGCGTGTATTTATCTCTGTCCAACAATGCGACCCTGCCGGCAACTGACAGATAACATTCTTGTGAACGCCGGGACGAGTGATGACGTCAATCATGGTCGAACAATGGCCAGCTCTGATTGGTTCCCGCGACGCACAAAGAGGCTGCCCTTTAAGCAGATGAAAACTGAACAATGGAAGCGCTGCAGGGAATGGCAGTCCTCGTCCTCATCACCGTGAAAACCACGAAGTCTTCTCACTTTCTACGACAAGCAAGATGTCATTTCAAAACCTCCGTCACATGGTACACTCAAGTCACCGCAAACCGTTGAATCATTGTGATTGACAGCTTTATTCGTGGACACCGAGCAATGGATTATGGCATCATCATTGAGGGCCCAGTATCGTCGTTAACAATCCTAACCACCTACATAGCTGACACACACACGCTCACATATATAACATTATATAACACATCATTTTCACTCCTCAGCCTGAATGGACCAACTATTGATTTCAGGTATGTCGACTTCGCTCTCTGTCTCTGTTTCCTATCTGAATGTGTTATTTAATTTGACCTCGTCAAACTTTATATATATATATATATATATATATATATATATATATATATATATATACTAGCTGGGTGCCCGGCGTTGCCCGAGATGTCATTTATCTATAACCATCCATAAGACTCCAATTTTGGTTACTTTTGCGCTATTTTCATGTAAAGCTCCTCGAACTGTATCCCTAAATGTGCTCACCTCCCATGCCAAAGGCGGATGAAGTCATTGACTAAATATAACGTCCGTTTTTACATGTTAGAAAACGTCCACCCCCACAAATATGCGATAGTTAAAAAGAATATATTCCACGCAAAAATCGGCCGATTACATTGTCTGAAAATTTATTCCCCCGCCCAACACCTCCCAAACCCGTCGCGTTACCCAGGTTGTCACAATTAGATTCAGCGACATTCATAGTCTCGGAATTGATTCGAATCTCGATTGTTTTTGCGGGATTTTATTTAACGTACCTCCACCCCACCCCTAAGCTTGCTCCCCTCACAGGGGTTAAATTATACACAAACAACATCGGTATAAATACTTTCAAAGTAATTAACCCCAGAAAATAATTATCGACCGTTTAACATGTTTGAAATTTTTCACCCCCGACCACTCCCGCTTCGGGGACTTAAACGGTCAAGTTTAATGTCATAATTAAACTCAGTGACAATCCTGATAATTTCTGGTTTATTTTTATCTAATGCTACTTCCACGCCAACTCCTAAGGGTGCACCCTTCCGAGTCCGGAAGGGGTTGAAATTATACACAGAGAACATGAAGGGAAATTTTATTAATCTAATTCATCCCGAAATATATTTAATTGACGCAAAAAGCAGCCGGTCAACTCATCCCAACCCAGCCGATACCCGCGCGTTGTCCAGATTGACATAAATAAATTCAGCAACATCCATTACCTTCTATTTGACTCGAATCTCGGTTGTTTTCCCGTTATTTTTAAGGAAATTAATTAAACTCATTGACAATCCCGATAGTTTCTGGTTTCTTTTTATGAAATGCTACTTCACGCCCACCCTTAAGGGTGCACCCGTATGAGTCCGAAAGGGGTTGAAATTATTCACAGAGAACATGTAGGGAAATTTTATTAATCTAATTCATCCCGAAATATATTTAATCGACGCAAAAAACAGCCAGTAACTCATCCCAACCTAGACGATACCCGCGCGTTGTCCAGATTGTCATAAATAAATTCAGGGACATCCATGACCTTCGATTTGACTCGAATTTCGGTTGTTTTCCCGTTATTTTCAAGGAAATTAATTAAACTCAGTGACAATCCCGATAGTTTCTGGTTTCTTTTTATGTAATGCTACTTCACGCCCACCCTTAAGGGTACACCCTTATGAGTCCGAAAGGGGTTGAAATTATACACAGAGAACATGTAGGGAAATTTTATTAATCTAATTCATCCCGAAATATATTTAATTGACGCAAAAAACAGCCGGTCAAATCATCCCAACCCAGCCGATACCCGCGCGATGTCCAGATTGTCATAAATAAATTCAGCAACATCCATGACCTTCGATTTGACTCGAATCTCGGTTGTTTTACCGTTATTTTCAAGGAAATCCCCTCCAGCCCCACCCCTATCATGCCTACAAACAACATCGGTAGAAATACTATCAACGTCAATGGTCCCGGCATTTATTTATTCCACGCTAATATCGATGATTTAACATGTTAGAAAATTTCCATCCCATCCACTCCCGCCCCTTGGGGCTAAATGGCCAATTTGATGCTATAATTGAACTGGATGACATCCATAACCTTGGATTTGACTCCAATCTTGGTTGTATTCGCGTTATTTTATTGCAGCGTTCCTCCACCCAACACCTAAAAGTGTTCTACTGATAATCCCGACCCGCTTCTGGGGGTGGTAGACGCGTCTCACCCCAACTGTCGGTAGAAACACTATTAATATCTGTGACCCCTAAAAATATTTATCCGACTGAAATATAGACTGTTTTAGCATGTTTAAATATATCAACCCCCGTCCACCCCCGCTTCTGGGGGTGGTAGACGCGTCTCACCACGAAAGTGTTTGTTTCCTGGTCGCAAAGAACACGTGTACGAAATTTGGTGAAATTTGATCCACCGGTATAGATTTGTATTCTCCACCCCAAACGCTTGGGGTGCTCTTTCCCCAGGGTGTAGAGGTTGAAAATTATATTCAGATATCATCAGTGGAAACACTATAAATATCTTTGACCCCTAAAAATATTTATCCGCCTGAAATATCGACTGTTTTAGCATGTTTAAATATTTCCACCCCCGTCCACCCCCGCTTCTGGGGTTGGTAGACGCGTCTCACCCCGACAGTGTTGTTTTCCTGGTCGCAAAGAACACGTGTACGAAATTTGGTGAAATTTTCTCCAGCGGTGTAGATTTGTATAACGAACATACAAATATACAAACATACAAATATACAAACATACATACATACATACACTCATTTTTATTTATAAGATTAAGTGTAATTATTATTTGTATTAAGCCCTTTCGTTCTGGTTGAAAAGGGATTATTAATGGATTGATTTATATGGTTTAGGATTTTGAGAACAATTGTTCTAATAATGTAGATTACGTGGATAATATTTTCATTGAAGTTGTAGTAAACTAAATTATAAACTACGTTAGCATGTAGAGTTTTTGTTAGATTTATTTGTCCGTGATTATTTGTTGCTTTATTTCTTCTCAATAATACAACTTAAATTACGGAATAAATGTAAAATTATGTTTATAACAATTTATAATATAAAAACTTTGTAAAAGAGTATAAAAAGCAATGGTTCTGAAACACTTTTACTTTTGATTAAACGTCGTTATTAATGGAAACAACATAGGTTAAAATAGTATAAACAACACCACCCCTAAATCTGCTACTTTCCCGTGGTGGAAAGGGTTGAATTTTTACTCATATCACATCGGTAGAAACACTATCAATCTAGTTTACCCATAAACACATAACATTTTGGCAGTTTTAGAATAATATACAATTCTCACCCCCAGCCCTAAGCAAGCTCACCACTAATGTCTAAAGGGATTTATATTTTCAACAACATCCGTTGAAATAGTATTCACGTAATTCTCCTCCAAGAACGCGCAAGAACTGACTATTTATCTTCCCTTCAACCCCCACCCTTTCGGGTTAAATGGGCAATTAAAAATATTTATCCGAAGTAAACTCACTGACATCCATAACCTTCGATTTGACTCCAAACTCGGTTGTATTCGCGTTATTTTTCTGTAAAGCAACTCCACCACAAACCCTAAGGGTGCCCTTTTCCCAGGGCGTAGGAGATGAATATTATATTCAGATAACATCGGTAGAAACACAATCAATATCTTTGACCCCGAAAATATTTATCCAAATTTAATACCTGCTGTTTTAGCATGTTTAAGTATTTCAACCCCCGTCCACCCCCGCTTCTTGAGTTGGTAGACGCGTCTCACCCCGACAGTGTTGTTTTCCTGGTCGCAAAGAACCCTTGTACGAAATTTGGTGAAATTTGCTCCAGCGGTGTAGATTTGTATTCTCCACCCCAAACGCTAGGGGTGCTCTTTCCCCAGGGTGTAGAGGTTGAAAATTATATTCAGATATCATCAGTGGAAAGACTATAAATATCTTTGACCCCTAAAAATATTTATCCGACTGAAATATCGACTGTTTTAGCATGTTCAAATATTTCCACCCCCGTCCACCCCCGCTTCAGGGGGTGGTAGGCGCGTCTCACCCCGACAGTGTTGTTTTCCTGGTCGCAAAGAACACGTGTACGAAATTTGGTGAAATTTTATCCACCAGTATAGATTTGTATTCTCCACCCCAAACTCTAAGGGTGCCCTTTTCCCAGGGTGTAGGGGATGAAAATTATATTCAGTAAACATCGGTAGAAACACCATAAATATCTTGGACCCTTAAAAATTATTATCCGACTAAAATATCGGCTGTTTTAGCATGTTTAAATATTTCAACCCCCGTGCATCCCCGCTTCTGGGGGTGGTAGACATGTCTCACCCCGACAGTGTTTGTTTCCTGGTCGTAAAGAACACGTGTACGAAATTTGGTGAAATTTGCTCTACCGGTGTAGATTTGTATAACGAACATACAAACATACAAACATACAAACAAACAAACAAACATACAAACAAACATACAAACAAACATACAAACATACATACACTCTTTTTTATTTATAAGATTGTGGTAACTTTTCCAGATTCTCATGACATTTTCTTGAATCTTGAATCGACATATAAATTCAGCAATCCGTTATATAAACTTAATCTATCGACAGGTTTAGACCACAAAAATAGATATTGTAATATAAGTTATACAAATTTATTATATCAAAATTTTATTGTTTAAAATTTTATATAAAAATTTTTTCACGGTTTTTATTTATATCTCTAGGGTTGATTTACCGGGCCTCAAAACAATTATACTAACTAACACAGTGTATATTTCATCAATCGATCTTTGACATCACACACCAGTTTCTTGGAGTCTAAGCTCCGCATAGTTTGAATCAACATGGAGACTCACTACTAACCGCTCTCGGTCAGCTTCCAATGAAGACTGAACATTTCGTCAAAGTTTTCAACGTCACACACGCTCTCAAACCGGTACTCAAATCCGCCATCCAATCTGTTAAATTTTTTTATATTCTGTCATATTTTTCCCCAAAACATTCCACTATCTTTCTAACCGAGCTATTTCTCCTCATATATCTTTGAAACTCCTTAATATTTTCCTTACTCCAATTCATGTTCTCTAATGTTGAATTTAATTGTCCATTTTCCACTTTGCCTACCCCTTCCAGTGATTCAAAATTAATAAGATTTTCTCTCTGTTTTCCTGGTTCCATTCTCTTACTTTCTGTTACATCGAACATTCCTTCCGCTAAATCGGCACTAATGACTTGCCCATATTGAAAATTAAATTTACTGAATCCATTTTATTATTAAAATAGTTAACACTAATATTTATGACCACAATGCACATATAATTATGCTATGCACTAATAAATCAAGAGTCATTTACACGCACAAAAAGAATTTAGCAAAATATTGCATTCACGATTTTTCTACCTACTTGCAACGATATTGATACAGTGTCAGATTTCATGCGAATTACACTTATTAAGAGAAAACGTAGCCTCCACGTTGCGGCTAACTTTTTCGGCTTTACCGGAATTTTTCCTGAATCTACATTTAAATTCATCAATCCGTTATATAAACTAAATCAATTGACATGTTTAGAAAAAAAATGATTATTATTACTAATATAAGATGTACAACTTTATTACATCAAAATTTTATTGTTTACAGTTTTATATAAAAAATTTGTAACGGCTTTTATTTATGAGATTCTGGATATCTCTAGGGTCGCTTTATCGGGCCTCAAAACAATTATAGGTACCCGCAATTAATAGTTAATTTATAGAAGAATGCAAGAATGATGACATGAATTTTTAACAAGTTTTAATTAATTTTTCTAAAATACTCAAAACAAAATGAAATCTGACGGCATGAAAAATTATAGGATGTTTACAAAGTATTAATATTATTATGTTACATACCAAATGTGGGAACAGTTCTCGTAACAATCCATTTTCCTTCACTTCACAATTTTTATCTACAACATTTATTGAATTACTTTTGCTTTTTTTAAAAAATGGCCATAATGTGTAATATTTTCCACACACAATTTATACTTCACACTTCACTCGGCATACACAATTAAATCTTTCGTCCACCACAGACGACCATTGCAGGTGATTTCCAACATTTCGACGATCAGTAATAATGTCTACAGCAAGGAAAGTTTAATTACAATTTCCAAATATCAGTCAGATTCAATTCTCAATAAATTGTACCGTTGAAATCAATCCAACGGCTGCCAGTAAAACTTTTCCTATAAAAACTTATTCGTTCGTTTCCTTCAATATCTGCAAATGAGTTAACTATCCCTTGAACGGCTTGAACTTTGATAATCTATCGTTACTACCACTGCTTACCACTAACTATCTCCACTAGCAGAGTATACATTTCATCAATCGATCTTTAATATCATACAACAGTCTCTTCCGCATAGTTTGAAGTCGATATGGAGACTCACTGCTAACCGCTCTCATTCAGTTCCCATCGGAAATTGAACATTTCGTCAAAGCTTTCAACATCACACACGTTTCCGACAACAATACAATATATATATACATATATCACTACATGAATGTGATGTTCATTGAAATGTAGAGCAAAATGTATAACAATAGAAGAGTTCGATCCAAATGTATACCTTTGACCACTTATAAAAAATGGATGCTGAACAACAGAGGTAATAGAAGAATAAACATTTTATGCAGAATATGTAGAAACTCAATAATATTCAATTTAAAAATGTCGATAGAATTAGAGAGTTAGTCTCAGACATGATGTCGGCTGAAAAGTTTGTACGTTACATTGCTCGATTGTATACATAATCCAGATAACAAAGATGTATGGAACGGCCATGATAAAGAGCAGAAAAATTCGCTTATCTTGTGAGAAGTAGAACAAGAATTACAGGCTAACTGAATAACAAGCGAAATCTGAAATGACAGTGGAAAAAACACTTTGTCAAGATGAGTGCTGCACCGGGGCAGATTTTAACTGAAACACTTAATGTCACAAGCAGTCAAAAGAACGGTCATGATATTGAAAAAATATTACGGAGATGTTTAAGTAGATGCAATTTGCCTCATCTGAAAAACACCTGTACAGTATATAAATTCCGAAATATGAATTTCAATAGTTGCGTATTATATATCCGAAATATGAAGGGCATTGGTCAAAGTCAGTACCTCGCATCCTGCATAAATGATGTAGTGAACGTTTTTTCTTGCATTTTTTCACGTGGCGAATGTGTCAAGTGCGAGTACAACACTGAAAATGTGGAGGAAGAAGTGTATTGCAAAAAGGATTTTTGTCTCATGAACCATTTGCGTAAGATGTTATTCAAGAAAGATTGGGTGAAATATAGAAGAAACCACGCTGCATCGACATACCGTCACCCGCACGTATATTAAAGTTATTTTTTGCAATTGCAATTGTTATAAGAACACTTGTTGATGCTGATTAAACATGTTGAATAATTCTTCTTTGGAGATATTGAGTTGAGTTGAACGCACAAATAAACTTCGACGCGCATATGGCGTGAAAGATAATTTTCATCTAAAAAATCGTAGGCGTCGCACTTCTTCTTCATCTGAATAAGGTGGTGGTTCTAGCCATCGAATCGTTGTGGTAAACAAACGTCATCACCCAGTTGAAATACCGAGAACTCTTCACCCAACTTACATCTATTTTTTAGGTTCAATTCTTATATTTGGACACATGGAACTACTTCAGTTTATTTAGTACTAGCTGGGTGCCCGGCGTTGCCCGAGATGTCATTTATCTATAACCATCCATAAGACTCCAATTTTGGTTACTTTTGCGCTATTTTTATGTAAAGCTCCTCGAACCCTATCCCTAAATGTGCTCATCTCCCATGACGAAGGGGGATGAAGTCATTGACTAAATATATCGCCAGTTTTTACATGTTAGAAGATGACCACCCCCACAAATATGCGATAATGAAAAACAATGTATTCCACGCAAAAATCGGCCAAATACATTGTCTGAAAATTTATTCCCCCGCCCAACACCTCCCAAACCCGTCGCGTTTCCCAGGTTGTCACAATTAGATTCAGCGACATTCATAGTCTCTGAATTGATTCGAATCTCGATTGTTTTTGCGGGATTTTATTTAACGTACCTCCACCCCACCCCTAAGCTTGCTCCCCTCACAGGGGTTAAATTATACACAAACAACATCGGTATAAATACTTTCAAAGTAATTAACCCCAGGAAATAATTATCGACCGTTTAACATGTTTGAAATTTTTCACCCCCGACCACTCCCGCTTCGGGGACTTAAACGGTCAAGTTTAATGTCATAATTAAAATCAGTGACAATCCCGATAGTTTCTGGTTTCTTTTTATGTAATGCAACTTCACGCCCACCCTTAAGGGTGCACCCTTATGAGTCCGAAAGGGGTTGAAATTATTCACAGAGAACATGTAGGGAAATTTTATTAATGTAATTCATCCCGAAATATATTTAATCGACGCAAAACACAGCCGGTCAACTCATCCCAACCCAGCCGATACCCGCGCGTTGTCCAGATTGTCATAAATAAATTCAGGGACATCCATTACCTTCGATTTGACTCGAATCTCGGTTGTTTACCCGTTGTTTTCAAGGAAATCCCCTCCAGCCCCACCCCTATCATGCCTACAAACAACATCGGTAGAAATACTATCAACGTCAATGGTCCCGGCATTTATTTATTCCACGCTAATATCGATGATTTAATATGTTAGAAAATTTCCATCCCATCCACTCCCGCCTCTCGGGGCTAAATGGGAAATTTGATGCTATAATTGAACTGGACAACATCCATAACCTTGGATTTTACTCCAATCTCGGTTGTATTCGCGTTATTTTATTGCAGCTTTCCTCCACCCAACACCTAAAAATGCTCTACTGATAATCCCGACCCGCTTCTGGGGATGGTAGACGCGTCTCACCCCAACAGTCGGTAGAAACACTATCAATATCTGTGACCCCTAAAAATATTTATCCGACTGAAATATCGACTGTTTTAGCATGTTTAAATATTTCAACCCCCGTCCGCCCCCGATTCTGGAGGTGGTAGACGCGTCTCACCCCGACAGTGTTTGTTTCCTGGTCGCAAAGAACACGTGTACGAAATTTGGTGAAATTTGATCCACCGGTATAGATTTGTATTCTCCACCCCAAACGCTAGGGGTGCTCTTTCCCCAGAGTGTAGAGGTTGAAAATTATATTCAGATATCATCAGTGGAAACACTATAAATATCTTTGACCCCTTAACATATTTGTCCGACTGTAATATCGACTGTTTTAGCATGTTTAAATATTTCCACCCCCGTCCACCCCCGTCCACCCCCGCTTCTGGGGGTGGTAGACGCGTCTCACCCCGACAGTGTTTGTTTCCTGGACGCAAAGAACACGTGTACGAAATTTGGTGAAATTTTCTCCAGCGGTGTAGATTTGTATAACGAACATACAAATATACAAACATACAAATATACAAACATACAAATATACAAACATACAAACATACATACATACATACACTCATTTTTATTTATAAAATTAAACGTCGTTATTAATAGAAACAACATCGGTTAAAATAGTATGAACAACACCACCCCTTAATCTGCTACTTTCCCGTGGTGGAAAGGGTTGAATTTTTACTCATATCACATCGGTAGACACACTATAAATCTAGTTTACCCATAAACACATAACATTTTGGCACTTTTAGAATAATAGACAATTCTCACCCCCAGCCCTAACCAAGCTCACCAGTAATGTCTCAAGGGATTTATCTTTATAACAACATCTGTTGAAATACTATTCACGTATTTCTCCTCCAAGAACGCGCAAGAACTGACTATTTATCTTCCCTTCCAACACCCACCCTTTCGGGTTAAATCGGCAATTAAAAATATTTATCCGAAGTAAACTCACTGACATCCATAACCTTCGATTTGACTCCAAACTCGGTTGTATTCGCGTTATTTTTCTGTAAAGCAACTCCACCCCAAACCATAAGAGTGCCCTTTTCCCAGGGCGTAGGAGATGAATATTATATTCAGATAACATCGGTAGAAACACAATCAATATCTTTGACCCCGAAAATATTTATCCAAATCTAATACCTGCAGTTTCAGCATGTTTAAGTATTTCAACCCCCGTCTACCCCCGCTTCTAGGGTTGGTAGACGCGTCTCACCCCGACAGTGTTGTTTTCCTGGTCGCAAAGAACCCGTGTACGAAATGTGGTGAAATTTGCTCCAGCGGTGTATATTTGTACTCTCCACCCCAAACGCTAGGGGTGCTCTTTCCCCATTGTGTAAAGGATGAGAATTATATTCAGAAAACATCTGTAGAAACACCATCAATATCTTGGACCCCTAAAAATTATTATCCGACTAAAATATCGGCTGTTTTAGCATGTTTAAATATTTCAACCACTGTGCAACCCCGCTTCTGGGGGTGGTAGACATGTCTCACCCCGACAGTGTTTGTTTCCTGGTCGTAAAGAACACGTGTACGAAATTTGGTGAAATTTGCTCTACCGGTGTAGATTTGTATAACTAACATACAAATATAAAAAAAAAACATACAAACAAACATACATACACTCTTTTTTATTTATAAGATATAAAAGCTTTTTAAAAGAGTATAAAAAGCAATGGTTCTGAAACACTTTTATTTTTGACTAAACGTCGTTATTAATGGAAACAACATCGATTAAAATAGTATGAACAACACCACCCCTAAATCTGCTACTTTCCCGTGGTGGAAAGGGTTGAATTTTTACTCATATCACATCGGTAGAAACACTATCAATCTAGTTTACCCATAAACACATAACATTTTGGCAGTTTTAGAATAATAGACAATTCTCACCCCCAGCCCTAAGCAAGCTCACCACTAATGTCTAAAGGGATTTATATTTTCAACAACACCCGTTGAAATAGTATTCACGTAATTCTCCTCCAAGAACGCGCAAGAACTGACTATTTATCTTCCCTTCCAACCCCCACCCTTTCGGGTTAAATGGGCAATTAAAAATATTTATCCGAAGTAAACTCACTGACATCCATAACCTTCGATTTGACTCCAAACTCGGTTGTATTCGCGTTATTTTTCTGTAAAGCAACTCCACCCCAAACCCTAAGGGTGTCCTTTTCCCAGGGCGTAGGAGATGAATATTATATTCAGATAACATCGGTAGAAACACAATCAATATCTTTGACCCCGAAAATATTTATCCAAATCTAATACCTGCTGTTTTAGCATGTTTAAGTATTTCAACCCCCATCCACCCCCGCTTCTGGGGTTGGTAGACGCGTCTCACCCCGACAGTGTTGTTTTCCTGGTCGCAAAGAACACGTGTACGAAATTTGGTGAAATTTGCTCCAGCGGTGTATATTTGTACTCTCCACCCCAAACGCTACGGGTGCTCTTTCCCCAGGGTGTAGAGGTTGAAAATTATATTCAGATATCATTAGTGGAAAGACTATAAATATCTTTGACCCCTAAAAATATTTATCCGACTGAAATATCGACTGTTTTAGCATGTTCAAATATTTCCACCCCCGTCCACCCCCGCTTCTGGGGGTGGTAGGCGCGTCTCACCCCGACAGTGTTGTTTTCCTGGTCGCAAAGAACACGTGTACGAAATTTGGTGAAATTTGATCCACCGGTATAGATTTGTATTCTCCACCCCAAACTCTAAGGGTGCCCTTTTCCCAGGGTGTAGGGGATGAAAATTATATTTAGAAAATATCGGTAGAAACACAATCAATATCTTTGACCCCGAAAATATTTATCCAAATCTAATACCTGCAGTTTCAGCATGTTTAAGTATTTCAACCCCCGTCCACCCCCGCTTCTAGGGTTGGTAGACGCGTCTCACCCCGACAGTGTTGTTTTCCTGGTCGCAAAGAACCCGTGTACGAAATGTGGTGAAATTTGCTCTACCGTTGTAGATTTGTATAACTAACATACAAATATAAAAAAAAAACATAAGATATAAAAGCTTTTTAAAAGAGTATAAAAAGCAATGGTTCTGAAACACTTTTATTTTTGACTAAACGTCGTTATTAATGGAAACAACATCGATTAAAATAGTATGAACAACACCACCCCTAAATCTGCTACTTTCCCGTGGTGGAAAGGGTTGAATTTTTACTCATATCACATCGGTAGAAACACTATCAATCTAGTTTACCCATAAACACATAATATTTTGGCAGTTTTAGAATAATAGACAATTCTCACCCCCAGCCCTAAGCAAGCTCACCACTAATGTCTAAAGGGATTTATATTTTCAACCCACCCCTAAATCTGCTACTTTCCCGTGGTGGAAAGGGTTGAATTTTTACTCATATCACATCGGTAGAAACACTATCAATCTAGTTTACCCATAAACACATAATATTTTGGCAGTTTTAGAATAATAGACAATTCTCACCCCCAGCCCTAAGCAAGCTCACCACTAATGTCTAAAGGGATTTATATTTTCAACAACACCCGTTGAAATAGTATTCACGTAATTCTCCTCCAAGAACGCGCAAGAACTGACTATTTATCTTCCCTTCCAACCCCCACCCTTTCGGGTTAAATGGGCAATTAAAAATATTTATCCGAAGTAAACTCACTGACATCCATAACCTTCGATTTGACTCCAAACTCGGTTGTATTCGCGTTATTTTTCTGTAAAGCAACTCCACCCCAAACCCTAAGGGTGTCCTTTTCCCAGGGCGTAGGAGATGAATATTATATTCAGATAACATCGGTAGAAACACAATCAATATCTTTGACCCCGAAAATATTTATCCAAATCTAATACCTGCTGTTTTAGCATGTTTAAGTATTTCAACCCCCGTCCACCCCCGCTTCTGGGGTTGGTAGACGCGTCTCACCCCGACGGTGTTTGTTTCCTGGTCGTAAAGAACACGTGTACGAAATTTGGTGAAATTTTCTCCAGCGGTGTATATTTGTACTCTCCACCCCAAACGCTAGGGGTGCTCTTTCCCCAGGGTGTAGAGGTTGAAAATTATATTCAGATATCATTAGTGGAAAGACTATAAATACCTTTGACCCCTAAAAATATTTATCCGACTGAAATATCGACTGTTTTAGCATGTTCAAATATTTCCACCCCCGTCCACCCCTGCTTCTGGGGGTGGTAGGCGCGTCTCACCCCGACAGTGTTGTTTTCCTGGTCGCAAAGAACACGTGTACGAAATTTGGTGAAATTTGATCCACCGGTATAGATTTGTATTCTCCACCCCAAACTCTAAGGGTGCCCTTTTCCCAGGGTGTAGGGGATAAAAATTATATTCAGAAAACATCGGTAGAAACACCATCAATATCTTGGACCCCTAAAAATTATTATCCGACTAAAATATCGGCTTTTTTAGCATGTTTAAATATTTCAACCTCCGTGCACCCCCGCTTCTGGGGGTGGTAGACATGTCTCACCCCGACAGTGTTTGTTTCCTGGTCGTAAAGAACACGTGTACGAAATTTGGTGAAATTTGCTCTAACGGTGTAGATTTGTATAACGAACATACAAATATACAAACATACAAACAAACAAACAAACATACAAACAAACATACAAACATACATACACTCTTTTTTATTTATAAGATTGCAGGATCCTTGGAGGCGTAGCTGAAATCTTTACAGATAGACCTTAATTATCTAATATCACTTACTAGCAATTTATTAAGGATTTTTGTAATCATATTACTCATTATATTGCCATATATTTTTTACTCGAGTTACAATAAATAAAAAGGATTAATCCATTTTTTTCTAAGAAGATTTCCTTTTTCGTAATATTATTTTATAAATAATTCCACAATGTAAACATACAACATATAACAATTTTATAAATATTGTTTTGGAAAAGGGATATAATGCCGAAAGCTCCTTCTACAAAATAAATCGTTTGTAGAAATATACATTTTTATTATTCTGGCTGATGTAAAAAATATGGGGATATATAAATAATTATATGATCTTAGTTAATAAATCAAACACGAAATATATACTTTATATTAATTGTTTTAAGCTATTTTGTGTGATTAAAACGACTGTATTAGATTATAAACATATTTCAGATTTATTTTTTAATCTCTATTTGGTATCGCTACAAGAATTAGAAGGTCCCCTACTTTACAGTTTTAATCTGGGAATTCTTGTCGCTAATACGAAACTCCGACCTCTAGTTTTATGAATTGATTCTTTAGATCGAACGAATTATATTGTGATTATTGTTCCTTTAGAGAATGTTTGTCCTTGTAATAAACCTCATGTTCAGATTGAATCGGAATAACTCGTAATTAAACTCATGCCATTCGTTACCAAATGTGGCATTTGCAGAATTTAGTTTTCGAATACGTGGAAAGTTTCTGGAGCGACACAGACCTAGATATGGCGATCGTTCTTATAGCACGAGAGTCGAATTAAAAGGAGTCTGCATGGCCAATACTTCAGCTTATTAAAGTCAGTGGCGGATAAATTAATTTTTCTTAATTTTAAGTGTAATTGTATTTTAACAGTGCGATGTTTTGGTTTGATATCGAAGATTTTAAACGGCCCGTCTTGCGGCCCACTCTCTCCCGCTAATGCAGCCAGCTGCCCATGCCAGTGCTACAAGCGGTTGTGTACAATATTTCTGCGCATCCGCAAGCTTAGTATTCCTCTTCACCCCTCTGCACCATACGTAAAGCTCTCAGTAACATGCCTCTTCTTGGTGCTACCGAGTAAACAGCAAGTAGAAACTGAGCCGTTCCGTGTAATGACACAGAGACGGCCCGTATCAGGTGGCATAAGCAAAGGAATCTAAATAGAATTCAACCATTCAGAATATAATTTTAAAGTTGTTTATATTTTCAAAATAAAAATAAAATTAATATTTAAATTAAATAATAACAATAGCAGCCTTTAATCAGAATTTTTTAATATTCAAATTTTAAACCAGACGTTTAGTTCCTGATTTGGTTTTTCTTCAGGTGTATGCATATGCAATTATCTAAACAAATAAGTTGAGAAACAAAGTTATTAAAAATAATAATTGTCTAATGTATACATTTAAATCTTTAATCTCATAATTAATAATTTGTGTTCCAAGAAAGATAAATTTTATTAAATTTAATACTAATATGTTTCTTGAAGAAACTTATCTTTGAAGTATTAAGATTAAACTATTTAAAACAGTTAGAAATTAAGTCACATTTTCTACAATTCGTGAGAAATTATCGTTGCAGTTGTAAAAATAAGAAACATGTCCATTGAAAGTTATGAGGACTACTTTGTGAAAAACTATTAAAATTTAGAGTATAAGTAAAAGAGTGTTATAAAATATGATCATTTCTTAAATTCCCCATATGGTACCAACTTGTTTCTTGCCTTTATTTTCTAAATGTTGCTTTTATACAGTTTACCTAGGAAACCAGATGACTAATAACCTGCAAATTTTTTGGTCAATTTCTGTAATTTATAATTAACCCCTTTAGCGCGATTGTAAACTCGGATGGAAATGAGCATCTGACAGAATGGGAAACAATTACCTGCAGTGTCCATCAAGGCTCAATTTTGGGACCCTTACTTTGCATCATATACATTAACGGTCTACCGAATTATTTAGATCCTTTAAAATCAGTACATTACGCTGACGACAAAAATTTAGTAACCACTTGAAGCTACTAGGAAAAGTTGCGTGAGAAAATAGAGGTTGCGATGAGCCGTTTCAATCTGTGGTTCACTGCAAACAAGTGACCTCTTAATCTAGAGAGAATAACATCGTTACATTCACTTCAAACAGAAACAGTTTAACTTCTAATTCGGAGAACATTTCGGAGCACGCACCTTTTCTTGGTCTGTTGATTGACAATAAATTGAAACGGAATTATCACATAAATAAACTCTCGGGAAAGCTTGGCAAAATTTGCTTCACATTAGGAGTGTTAGCTCGGGAAAGTGATTTATTTACATCTAAAATAGTATATCAGGCATTTCCTACGGCATAGAAAAATTGGGTTCGTTCACATCCCACGTTTTAAACTTCACGAACCATATCGGATCTCTTGGGATTTTAACATTGCCTGGTCTAGAAATTTTAAACTTTGTCTGGAGAAACATCAATTTATATGCCCCAAACTGAGCACATCATTTATACAACACTAGAAATCGCTCTCAACTCCGCATAGAAAAACATCGCCTAAGCCCTTTTCAATCAAGCATTCGTTATTCCGGGATAAATCTATACAATAGTCTTCCAGACGAAATAAAAACTTTAAGTATACAAAATTTATTTATAAAGAGTTGTAAATCTCTGTTAATTAATGGAGTATATTACTAGCTGAAAAAGGTCGTAGAAAGGAAGGACAGATTAAATCCTCCTTAATAAAATAGCCTGCTGGTATCCTATCAAGTTATGCTATTATGTTTTCGATTATAATATTCTAGAATTTAACTGCTGACTTATTTTCTTTTTCATGTTCGACGGGAATCCGTGTAAGATTTTCTGCTCGAAACTCTGTCGAATGAAAATTGAAGATGAATTAAAACACTTATCATTTCTTTATATGTTATATATATATATATATATATATATATATATAAAACGTAGTTTTTAATTATATATATATTTTTGTAAATTACTATGTTTGTTTTTATACTTTGTATTTGTAATAATTATTATTTCCATGTAATATTATATTATGACGCATCCTATTTCCTCGACCGAGGACTAATGGAAAGAATGATTAATCAAATCAAATCAAACTCACCGTGTCGCTCCTGGGTCTGAACACGTTACAAGCGGGTTCAGGAGCGCACTGTAAATCTCAGCGACACGGGGGATGATAAATTAGAAATTGATATGGGGATTTTGGACAAGATTTGCCCTTCTCCGTCATTTTGGCCAAATCACAATGATATTCTTGGAATTTATGGGCCCGTACGGGATTTAAAATATTGGAATTAACTATATATTCATGGGACTGTCTTACATTACAGTTTGTTAAATTGCAGTGTTTGAAGCCACGCGTGATTCTGCATAAGCTTAGGACTTTGCGTACATCGTCAAAGTTAACAAAATAAGGGAGCGTTGGGTAATTATGTTTATTAATCTGTGTTTTGAGTAACCAGTGCCAGATATATGGTCAATTTGCAGATCGCACCCAAAAAAATCTCATACCGTAAAATACAATGGAGATAATTCCAACAGATTTCGGCGATTGGAGGATGGATGGAAAAATAATGGAATTAGCGCTTACTATGAGGTTTCAAAGTTACTTTTTTGTCACCCAGATATTCAGCTGTCTTATTCTACGGCTGTATTGGACTGTTAGTAAAGGCGACTGTTTTATTACAATTTAAAGAAATCTGCAATGCATTAGTCCACGGTTGAAAACTATGTAGATTTCTGACTGTTTGATTTAGGTTACTATGTGGAACACTTAGCGCAAAGTTTAGTCTACCATTAGGGACGTGTCATCGTCGATTTGCAGAACGCATCCCAGACTTCGCAACCGTAATAATACTGCCAAAAGGTTTATGTGCCGAAAGCTCATAACAGAATATATTGTTAAGACTATTTTCCAGTTTTATATTTCAATAGACTGATTTGAAAAAAAAATTGAAATTATTAAAATACACCAAATAAATTGTATGGACATTTTCAATAAATGTATAACGTAATTTTTCATATTATCATATTGTTTTCTAACATTATTACACATTCGTAATGAAATTGTGAATCACTTAAAACTTGCACCGCAAATATTTCTGAAATTGAAGGTGCTATTGATGTGTGGCTTTCACAAAATTGAATTATAGACAATGGCTCATATTTGCAACAGATATGAATAATTATTAGAAAGTGATAGTTTTTAAAAAACTTAATTATTTTAATGGATCAATGACTGGAGAAAACGGATGAAATTAATGTTATGACTGCTGTTTCAGTAGATTAATAAATTAATTCCAGTGTAATCGCAGGAGGAAGTGGCATCAGTCAGGCAAGTGTTCTACTCATTTTCCATCGTCGTAAGTTGCATCCCTATCAAATCTCTCTCCAACAAGATCTGCATGGAAACGATATTCAGAATAAAAATGAAAAAAATTACGTCTTATTGAAAGTTATGAATAAGAAAGTTAGCCAATTACGACAAGTAAGTGATAATATAAATTCCACACAACGTTTCTGGGATCCTTGATCCTTTCGTCAGGTGCGCCGAAGAACCTAGAGTGACACAACTGCACTAATCAGTTGACAAAACTCAAAAGCGACGAAAGCTCAACGACAACGGGAGAGCCGAAGTGTTAGCGTAATAATAAGGGATCATAGCAATTATTGAGTTTCATTGTGACTGTTTGTACATTAACAGCTGTGATGATTGATTTAATGTGAAGCATCTCTGAAATGAGTCTGAAATTGTACCTGGTGTCAAAGTCTAAAATTTTTCCAATCAAATTTATGTTCAGAATTGATTATATGTTGGAGCCTACAGATTGTTTATCAATGGGAAGTTTGATATTATATATATATTCCTTGATACGTATTTTAAGGGAACGTTTTGTTTGCCCTATGTAGCAGGAATTACAATTAGAGAAAAATATTTTGTAAATAACACAACGTTTGCTCTAGGTGTCAAGTGGGTCCTTGTGGTTTTTTATCAAGTAGGAAAGAGTATTAGTGGATCTGTAAATGAATATTTGGATAAATTTGTGATGTAGAAATTTGTAATAAGGGAGTACGAGAAATTTGGCTTGAGGTGTGACAGTACGATATTGGATTTTGTTCAATCTGCCGTTTATGTGTTTAATAATAAAATTTAAAGTGTACTCATTGGAGAGTAAAATGTTTCGGACAATATTTAAGTTGTGTTGATGGAACCATATGTTATGAAACTAATTAATACTATTACCAGCGTTGAAATTTCCGCTGAAATGCTAGACCGTGTGCCGTAATCTTTACATGACAGGTTGGAAGCTTTTACTGAAGCTGGTGGTGGACATCTTGAATAAACCTTTGAAGGCTAATTTTCTCTGTACTTGTCAGAATCCACTATCACTTTTGTTTTTCTTCAGTTTACGCTAGTAAATAAGTCCTACAAATGTATTGTGTTTACAGTTGTCAAAATACTATATCTCGTAAACTTTTTGCACTAGAATTCTGCAAAACGCCACTGACATTCTAATTCAGTCTACTTTTATTTTTAATGTCCTTTTAAAAATGTACATTTTTAAAAAATATCATTCTTAATAATTTTTAAAATGTGTATGAGCTGAATATACCAGCCATTGTTTGCAATTTAATCCTGTGAAAACCGCACATCAAAAGCATCTTCCATTTCGGAAATATTTGCGTTGAAAGTTTTAGGGAATTTACTATGAATTTGCAGATAAATAATTCAGGCACCATTAAAATAAAGTTTTGCTACATCTGTTATTGTTTTCTCTGCTTTATTTTATGACTGATCATTTTTGGACAAAACGTGGCGCGGTGATCATATCGACTCCGAGGTCGATGAACTCTACTCAATTAGGGGCTAATTTAGACAATTAGAATACGTTGCCTAATCAGTTTCTGCATTTGAAAATTTGTTGATTCAGTTCTAACACCTACATCTATACTGTGCAAGTCAATTAAATTTAAAATATTTTCTATTTTGTTGACTGTTCCACTGTCATTTATCTACAAAAACCAATAGTCTGCATCTGGTTATCTATTATATCTATTTTATTATGAAAAAATATAATAGACAATATGTCAGAAATTTAATAAATAAACAAAACAGCCAATATGTCGAAAAAATGTGTACAATTAATTAAAAGAAAAATCATTACAATACGCGTTTCGTCCTTAGAAAATTGTAAGCAAACTATTGTTTTAATTAATTAATACACGGTTTCCAACTGTTGACTATTATGATTATTATCATATTATAATAAATATTAAAAATTTATTTAATTAGTAACATTGTCATTGAAATTTATAAATTTGAAAAAATATCCTTCGTTCAGTCCCTAGCTCATGAGGTAAACATAATAATAGTAGAAAATGATGAAACCTTAATAATTAAATTTTTGTAATAAAAATTTCTTCAATGATGTTTAATTTTTGTACTAATCTGACTGTATAAATTGCCATGGCTGAAATGAACACGCGGCGCGGTGACTTTTGATAGGGTCATTTTTGCACATAATAAACCAATTAGAAGGTCAAAATTTAATATTTGAATAAAATTTTTGATGGTCTGGCTTCCACGCCAGTTATAACCGAAATGAGATACGATGCAGTTTTTTTCAAAACTCTTTAGTATTAAATAATTTTGATACATACTAATTGAAGATCTTGCCACTTTATACAACAAAATTAATTAAAAATATCAAAATTATTGGATAAAATTATTTACAGCTATTATTATGTTCATCAGGTGAAGTCTCAAATTTGGTACTAAACGTAGTGTTTTTCATTAAATTTCAATGTCAATGTAACCATTAACTTAAATATTTAAAATTAAACATATTCTGACTTATTAGCCGTTATATTTATGTATTTTGTTATTATACGTCTGATAAGATATTAATTTTAAATATCGATTATTGGAAGCTGAAACTGCTTAAATCTGTAATACATTGGTGGTTCGTAATTGCATTTCTACGAGATTAAAACGATTTTACAGTTGTGTTCCATAGTCGGGCATCGTGAATGTATACGTGATGAGGGAAAGTACCTGAATAGCGCCATTTTTGGAAAACAGTTATTGTTTTAAAATTTTCTGTAAATATTACGGCTTCCAGCAATAGATGGAATAGTTTCAAAGTTCCACTCTACTAATTATTTTAATATAATATACACAATTAGAACTGATTTGAAAATGTTATCTATTGTGCACCAGCGGTCAGGTGTTAATATTCTGAAAGCTACACTTTACAGTCTGTTTAGTTGTTATTTCATTCCCCCAACTTTCCAGCTGTGAAGCTGTAAAAGAGGAACGTTAAATCATATTTTGTGGCCTCAGACGTTCCTAACGAATGAATGCCACGTCAGTATATTATATTTAATTATGTGCGCATGAAGATTGCTTTATCGTTTAAGTGCTTCCTAATAGGTTGAAAGAGAATGTGATTCTTGAGAATAGGCATTAAGTCAAATGATAAATGTATATATTCATGTAGGGCAGTAAAAATGGGGGCCTCGATGGAAGAAATTCTTTGAAGTTATCTGGGAACACGCGGCGCGGTGAATTTTAATAGGGTCGTTTGTGCACGTATAAAACGATTATAAACGGCCCCACGATTGATGTTTTTCCCGCGATATTGGCATCGGCGGTCGTAAATCTGTCGTCGATAGCATCGACTAATGTGATGTGAATGGCGAGGTTGCTCATCACTCATGGGCCCTGCGCAACAATCGAGTTATTAAGGTCTTTCTTTGCAAAAATGGAGCCTGGAAGTAATTACTTTAGTTCAACTAAACCTTTAATCGAAATCATTCACTTAAAGAAGTAGACGGTACGAGTGCTGTACTAATTAAAACAGCTGTGTTAATTGATACACATTTATTCATGGTTTCGAATATTAATCACTGCTTAGAAGAATTAAAGCGTCTATGACCATTCTCTTCATAGTAATAGATCGTAGAAAGATCAAAATACATTGTCATGAGAGCATTTAACGAAAAATTAATTTTATTAGCTAGCAGTTATTACAGTTGATATTTAGTGTGGTAAGGTTGTTTAATGAGACTATATTTAATAAATAATATTTTAATTTATTATAAATTTTGTTTGATATTTCATAACACAAAATTTATTTGATAGACAAATTATTGATGCCAAAATATTAAACAATTCTTCCACATGTTCAAAGTGCTCACTGTAAATTAAGAAATATCTCAGGGTGGAATGTGAAACAATCTAGCTTGAAAATGACAAGTGAAATTGTTTTATAAATGTAATCAAAAAACAACCACGGGATTTGCTTACGTAAAGTTTAGCTGATGTCATCGGGAAATGGCGATCGACGTTTCTTCCTGTGTTGTCTCCTACAGAAAACTTCATTCAGACCATATTTTGACCTCTTCCTAAAGTCAATTTTACCCACACGACTTTCTCTGTAGGCTTGTTGCAATTCGTCGCATTCAGAGCTTATTTGAATTGAAGCTCTGCAATCCTCAATAATCTAGATGAGCATTACAACATATTTTGTCTGGATCCAGACGCACTTTGCCAAATTCGATCTACTCTTTCCGACCGTCCAGTCCGTTTTCTGACATGCAGTTTACTTGCTGTCTCCATGAAAAATTGCACATCTGCGCTGACCCTTTCAGCTCCTATCACCACCCGCTGCGTGGTCGAGACAAAAAACCTGTCCCTCCTCAGAATCCGCTGCCCAGTACCGCACTTTGTTTATGAAAGCAAATTCTTGTTCCATTATGGAAAATTTTATTCTCCAAAAATTATAAACGAGGGATACTATCACACCACATTAATAACAATTTAACGACAAATTATAGAAGACAAATAATATTTTTACATTTAACTTAGCTCATCGAAATTATTAATTTGAAAATTTAAAGTAATCAAATAATTTACCTGTCTAGTGAATGGCTTGATGCTACTTTTATCTTCCGCTGCCATGGTCCAACTTCTTCCGATCACAGTATCACATTCAATCATCGTGATCTTTCCCTTTCCCTACGAATCTTGGCCTTCCATCTCTGAGTAAACTAAACCAGTCCGTCGGAATATGTTCCTCGCCAAATTGGGTTGTCTTTTCTTTGGTGTGTTCCAATGTCTTGTTCCTTCGTCGATACTTTCTAGCTTTATCAGTCCATTTTAAGTTTCAACAACTGTCTGTAGCACGATGTTTCAAAATCTTTTAGTCGACTTCTTTCTGATAGCCCAATTTTAACAGTAAATTTTATCGCAGTGACTTCAAACATAAGTTCATAAATAAATAATCACAGTCGAATTGTAGGTAAGTACTCAAACTATCACCTAACAGACTATATATAAATTTAAGAATTACCTATTGTAATTTAAGTTTAAGAATTTAAAAATATTCCCCTGGGAAGAGGGTTTGTCGTTTGTACTTTGAAAGGAGTACGGGACACAGTAATGTTCAGAACCCCAGATCAGCGCAAACATTCACGAATTACAGAACGATTTTATTTTATACTTTTGGTTTCTATAGAAGATTACTGTTCGATATTTTTATTCATACTTCGAATACTTTGAAGTGAATTAATTATCTGTTCTACATATTTATACGTAAATAGGAAGCTACATACTGAGCGTAAGAAAACTTAGAAGCCAGCCGTTCTATGATATATATTTCAACATACAAATGATAATATAAATCTTTAAGAGTATGTATGATCGATTTTGAAATTGAAGTTAATTTTTTTTAAGAAAAACACGTGCAATATTTTCCAACTTCTAGTTCGATCTGGAAACAATTAATTGATGAATCTAAATTTGGTGGATCTGACATCTCATCAGATTATTTTAGAACGAAATACAAAACTATGATAGAAGAAGAAGATAAGCAGAAATGTTTGTCTTTCCTCTGTGTATCAAGTCTCTCACAAATTCAGTGAATTATTTAAGATCTCCTTAAAAACTTTGCTTCCATTGAATATATAATTCACTTTATCGAATTGCGTTGCGACAAGCAATACTTCCCCATCCTTCCCAAAAAATTAAGACATCTAATTAGGAATAAGTAGGATTTTAATGCATTCACGTAAATGAATATAACACGATGTCTGCCTGAGTACTTTAATCAATTTCTTCACAGGTTAGTATTTTCTTTTTTGAAATTGCGAGCTATTCAAAACCCGTGTGAATTACGAGAACTATTTATTGAACAACTTCACCGGGAAAGACTTCAATCTTAGAACTGTAATTATTAAAAAATATTGTATTATGGATAAAATTTTTTCTTAATTTCATTACGACTTTTTATTTTCGACTTTAATCAAGAAAATTTTGATTTATTATACTTAAAATTATATTTGATTTTACTGTAGCCAAATTTGATTTACAATTACAAAAAAACTTAAAAACTAGAAGTTATAGATTATGATCATTCATATTTATAACCTACAAGTGCATGATGTTTCATATTTGCAAAATAATAAAAATGTTGATATAAAATTATAAAAATTTCCAACATGTTTTTTTGGTTATTTTTACCGTATTGTATCCACAAAAATACATATTTAAAATTTAGTTTTAAAAAATCGTGCAGTAAATGGTTAATGACTCGATACGAATGGTACGTATTTTTTTTCTAATAGCAATACATTTTTATAGCAATGCGCGATTATTACTACTCCTCTTATTAGACAAATAATAGATAATATTTATTTAATGTTAAAACCAAAACAAATTGTATAAGCAATAAATTTCTAATTTTAAAAATTAATCTCCAAATCGTTTGTCCAAAAAGTTTCTTTTTGACATTTAATTAGCTTCAATTTAAGTTAATAAATATGACCGAACTAGCTATCTGCGAGGGCTATTCTCTCGAAGGCAGTAACTGCGAGAGATGTTCTCTCGCAGGCAGAACCTTGTAGGAGAGACAGTAAGGGGCTACCTTTGGGGATGCCTTTTCCTCTCCGTTTTTGAACTAATGTTCCCACAAGCCGAGGCACCTCTGCCTGTTTTGAGATGTGTATGTTCCGGGGTCACAGACCTTGGGCATTCGGTAAGAGATGTTCTCTGTTCCCATTGGAACAATCGGCCAGCTGTCTCCTAAACTGGTCGAGGTACGGAGAAGGGAATGCTGCGACCCCACAGCAAACTCTTCTCCCGCTATCGGAACGGCGTGGGACAAGTACCTGATGCAGGTTTTCTAAAGTTTTCCCTGCATTACTTTTAGGCGAATGCCGGGAAGGATCCTTAAACTATAGCCCGGGAGCCCTAGTTAATCTTTGGCTACCTTCCTCTACGCTTCCGCATCCCCCCTTTCAAAACCCTTCCTATGCTATTAAAGGGGAGCTGCTACCATGTAGATTACCCTCATGTAGCCTGTTACCCTAAAAAAAAGGCCTATTCCTCTCTCTGGTATGTTGAACTAAGGTTCGTACTAACAGTGGCTCCTCGGCCTGTTTTGAGAGGTGTATGTATGTTTCGCTGACCTAGGTCATATCGTAAGTTGTCCGCTATTCCTCATAGAATAGTCGGCCTCTTGCCTCCTAAATTGGTCGAGGCACGTAGAAGGGAATGCTGTGCCTCCACAGCAAACCCTTCTCCGTTTATCGAAAGGGCGTGGGAAAAATGCTCAACTTACCTGATGCAGGTTTTCCAGGCGAATGCCGCGTAGGATCCTTAAACTATAGCCCGAGAGTCCTAGTTAACCCTTGGATACCTTGCTCTACACTTCCGCATTCATTCCTATGCTATTAAATGGGAGTTGCCACCACGTGGATTACCCTCATGTTGAATATTACTCTAAAACAAAATAAAATAAAATAATAACTGTCATAAAAACCGAACATTAAATCAATTATGACAAAAAATTGAAAAACTTGAACCTAATAATTGAGTAAGGATATCGCCGCTGCAAATAAAGCAAGTTTTAACGAATTTAGGAAAGAGATATCTAAGACATTAGAAATTAATAACAAGAAAATGGCATAATTTAAAGATGAAATTAAAGAAGATAATGCCGCGATGAAAGCATACGTTTTGGCAATAAGAAAATCATTTAAAGCCGATTTAGAGAAGTCAAAATCTGTAATAATGAAAGAAGTTGAAGATAGGAATACAATTTTGGAAGAGAGAGTCTGAGAACAACTTACGGGAGTTCAGATTACAATAGAGAAAAATTACAAGGAGCAGACTAATTGATGGAAGGAACGGATGAAATTTAATCATGAAATTTATATGTTAAGGTTAAGGCTTGAAAGCGTATACAATTCCTTTATCATTGGCAAAGTATTCTCATTGTTCAACTGCATACACCGGGAAAGCCTCTGTCCGAGGATCCTTTTTCATTTATTACAACTTCTAGTTACCATAGCCGAACAGCTAACTAGAGCAAAAGTTTAAAATAAATAGCATGTAAGAGTTTAGATGATGCTGTTAGCGAATGCAAGCTCGTTTGTCCCGAACATTTATATTGCTATAGTTTTAATACCTGACTGTCAACATTCCTATCAGTCCACTTATCACTTAAATTTCTTCATATAACCATTTCGGACTTTTGAGGTTCCTAATGCCTTTTCACCGTCTCAGGAGGATGCCCAACGATGAGCCTTTCCGTGTCCTTCATCCCATTAATGTATTCTAGTTACGTCTGAAGCCAGAAATCCAAAAAGATTAGGCCAATCACACAGCGTTGTGGGAAACGGAGCAGAACACAAGGTCACGCAGAATGCACAACTATGGTATACCGCGATCGTTCAGCGAGCGTACTACCTAATTACAAATATTTTCGACCCAATAGGCGCTCCGTACAGCAATGTTGCACTAACGACGGTCGTTATCACTCCGAAGATTCTGTCCAGTGACTTGCCCGGTTCATAATAGCTGTGACTCATCTGCGCTGTCTCTGACAATATGGAGATACTCGTTGAGCCATTGAGCCCTTGTGTCTTCAATAGTTTATTTATCTATTTTTGACTACTAAAGTCATATTGCCCTTCTAAATCCTTACTCTACCCTTCCGCATCCCACCTTTAAAAACCCTTCCTATGCTATTAAAGGGGAGTTGCCACCATGTGGATTACCCTCATGTAGCCTGTTAGCCTAAAACAAAAAAAAGTGTTGTCTACCTGGTCGTTCAACGCTCGGGAAGGGGTGGGGCTATTACGGGTCGTCTGGTGGCTCTGAAGACGGTCGTTCATAGCACGAAATCGAAAATTGCATGGGACGAGAAGCTTTATTATGGTATATAAACGTTTACTTCTTCTAAATATTTTTATTTGTTCCAATTAAATAATTATTATGCACATAAATTGACATAAACGTTCCATTTCAAATGCGCTTCTTGATACTTTCCTTAATAATTTAAATAACTTGTTTTCATATTCATAAAAAGTAATTTGTCAGTTTTACTTACAATAGAAGTCTTTTGTGATTTTACATAAACAAATGTTATAAAATATTTCACCATAATATTTTAAAGTCCAAAGTGATTTCTGTTTAGTATAATTCAATTGAAACAAAAAAAGCTTCGATGTTAAGAACTGAACCTGCGAACTCGTGTCAGTCTCAAGCTGTCTTAAACCATGCAGTAACACTTAGTTGGTTGTTAATAAAATCGTCAGAATTTAATAAATTAACCAATTCGAGACTCATAAATTGCTGTTTTATAATTCGTTATTTTGAAAGTCTAATTCAGCATTTTATGTTAATATCTCTAAAATGGGAACAAAGGAGGCAAATAAATATGCGAATTGAGAAACTGTGTGATATTAAAAATACATTATAATTGAAAGAGCTATTTTATTTTGTAGCGAATTTTGGTCGAATAGACACACGGGGCAAAATATTAGTGGCGTGTTGCATTCAGAGCGACGAACATACTTCAGATCTAGAATAACAGAATTATACATAGATATATGGATAGATTAATTAATTGCATTAAGCAACGGCGGAGGCACTGTTTAAAATACATGCAATGTTTGTATTGACACTATGTAAAAACACGAGCATAAAATAAATATAGAAAAAGTAGTTTCATTACACCTTTGTAGTTAATACTATTAAACATAAACATAAACTATCATTGAGATTGTAAATGGCGTCCTACGTTTCTCTACACTTATTCTCACTTCGTTTCACTTTCCTGTAATGCCTTAAAGATTAAACTAAATTTAAAAAACCATACCTTTATATGGTTTTATTTTCAACTTCACTTCACTCAATTTTGTTAATATATATATATAGGTATATTTATTTATTTATTTTAGAGTAAGAGGCTACATGAGGGTAATCAACACGGTGACAACTCCCTTTTAATAGAATAGGAAGGAATTTCAAATGGGGAATGCGGAAAGGTAGAGGAAGGTGACTAAGGGTTAATTTTTGAGAATTCCCTTCTCCATGCCTAGATAGTTCCAATGGGATCAGATAACAACTTTTAGCGTATGCCCAAGGTCTGAGTCCCCGGAAAACCCACCGCTCAAAACAGGCCGAGGTACGGTGGCTTGTGTGAACATTACCTCAAAAGCAGAGAGAGAAGAAGGTATCCCCGAAGGTATTGCCCCTTGGTCCCTCCAGAAAGGTTATTCCTGCGAGAGCTAGTTTTTCTGGGTAGCTGAGGTTAATAGTGTTACTTTAGATGTTATGTGAGTCCAATTTCAAACCATGTTACAATGGGAGAGTAGGGGTGGCGGTGGAATGGCGTGCCATAAAAGAATCCGTCAACGACCTACATTAGTGTCAATCCACGGTTATGGCTTTCTGAGTAAAATGTTGAGTTGCACCATGCCGGTTAAGATGAAGTTTATCCCCCTCGGTATATGAGTGGGGGTGGTGTTAGAATGCGGAAAATGTTACAAAATTGTCTAAATTAGTGTCAAATGCATTATTTTCGGAGTCGTTGATTTGAACTTATTTTGAGGAAAGGAAGGGTGTAGCATATGTTAAAATGAGAAACATTAGTGGTCAAATAAATACTTTTGGGATCTCTGAGCTTAATACTGTCGTTATCGATGAAGATAATGTCTAATTTCACCTCTAACGACATGGAAATGAATCACACACAATGGTGGAGTTGAAAGCGGATGAAAAAAATAATACTAAAACGACTGAGACTGGCGTCGAATCCATCGCGTTAAGGGTCACTGAATTGAATTCTGGAATTCAACATGCAGCTATGCCTGATTTCAACATCCTTCTGGATAGAGAACACTGTACTGAATGGCCTATATTAGCCTGAATTTATAATTTTCGTTGTCGATGAATAGTTACTCTCCTGATAGTTTTATATTATATTATATTCTTAGGAACGTGCTCATCTATATGCAGTGGGGTGACATAAGGTTTAAAAAAATGTCGATTTAATTCCTCTTTAAGTCTAATATAATTAGACAGTCAACGCCGAGCAATAAGATAATAATAAATTCAAATTTAATCATTGATAAAACGAAGAGTAATAGTAAGAGATATTTTAATATGAAACTGTTTGAATTATCAAAATTACTTAATTTGCCGTATGGAGCTTTTTAACTAAACACGATACAGATACTGAAAGAAATGGATAAATTATCTTTAATGGAGAATAACAATGCTCTCACCGGTCGAAATATTTTAATTTAGAAATTTGAGGCAATGGCGATGAAAACATAAACAGTGAATTTTTTCGTTTATTCGTATTTATATTAGCTTGAAGACGAACTGAAAGTCTGATTTTGAGTTAATGAGGATCAATTGTAGTCAACTAATATCAGAAATAAATGTTTTCAGGAATGGAGGAGAACATTATCCCAAACAACATAATTCAGTCTTTCACAAGGTTATCTGACTGTCACGCTATAGTATTTTACCATTCCACCAGACAAACAGCAGTCATTTTGTTCAAATTTATGGTCTTACATCCTTACAATTCTTATCTACGAAATATTCCTCGATTCTTGTCTACCTCACAGTAAAAATATCTCTGTAATTTAATTTTATATTCATCATAAAATTAAATTTTATCAGGTCTCTTCACCAGGTGAAATAATATATAACAGTAAATTTCTTGTTCAATAACTCAGACCATAAATAATTAAATAAATCTGAAAGAAGACAGCAGTCATAATGATATTTGCTAAATTATATCAGGAATATCATATCTAAAATATCAAATATATATATACTTCAAATGTCGAAGAGTAAATATTAAGATTGTACCTAAGTTTAAAGTTCTACTCGTTCAACCATATCCATAATACATATATCAGAATTTTTAAATATATTGTGGTAATTAAGAGGAAAATATTAATTAATAAACAAAAATTTGGAATCTCATTCGTAGCGGCATAAAACACACAAATCGTACGTTAGAATGTGGCAAGAATACAATGTTTGTGGGTATTGCAGAGGTTGGTTCGCTAGAAGAGCAGAGCAGAGTCTGTGGGGAATATAGCAGTGGACAGACGAGAAGGATAAAATCAAGAAAGTGTATGTAACACAACAGTTAAAACATTTTACATGTTGCAGTCTGTGAGCAGATAACTACGAAAACTCAAAGCCAAATATTTAGAGTGCTGAATCTAAAATAATCTATTGATGAATTAATTCCATGATAGCTTGATAAAATTTAATTGTTTAACAAGTATTTTCTTTATTAAAGGCCCAGTAATCGACCCTGAGAAATATTCATTTTATTGATAATGTAAATTGAAATTTATTTGCCTAAATAACTTTTGTAAATTATAATTTTTTGCAGTTAATAAATGTTAATGGTTTGTTTTAATTGATTTTGCATTCTTTATTTTACGTAAAACACTATAAATTACCTTCAACGTGAGGCATTGCTTTTAATTTAATTGTCTTTCATATGTAATCACTACAAATTGACGCCTTAACGTGGTGCTTATTTCCCTTTGATTTTATGCAAACATTACAATATATATATATATATATATATATATATATATATATATACCGCGAAGGTTTCTGTCGGGTTTCCGTAGCACTAGGAAACTTCTCAGTGGTGACTGGCGGTGGAATGTTCAAACTAGCTAAAACGGCCTATATTACCTCTCGATTGATTACTTTTATGGCTCTATGTGATTAATAGTTTCTGTTCAGATGTTTTAGTGTAATATTTTCAACCAAGGGATGTGGGTGGAGGGCATGAAAGTAACGCGAAATAACCGAGATTAGTGTAAAATTCAGGGTTATAGAAGTCAATGAGTTTCATTCTGATATTGAAAATGTCAGTTAAGTTGTAGTTCAGCCCCTAGGAGTTGGGGTCGAATGTTGCGATTCAAATTTCTATTTACAATTTTAAATGCGTAGGCCAATTTCTACCAAACTTTATGCATTTGTTACATACGATCCAGGAACAAACACCGAGGGATTGAGACACACCTATCGCCTCTTGGAGGAGTGTGGTGGGGTAGAGGGGTGGAATTTAAAAACATTCCTAAACGGCCATTATTAGCATCGTATAAAAAGTTTTCGAGGTCGCTTAATTAGATAGTGTCATTCTAAAAATTTTAACAGTCTAATTTCATCTCTCAAAAAGGCAACGGAGCAAAGCACCCTTACCGTACGAGTGGTGGTGGACATGTTTTACATAAAAAGTAATACAAAAGAGTCCGACATTAGTATCGATTCCGGAGTTATAGAAATCGCTGAGTTTAATTCTCGCAATAACCATTGGTGGTAAATAAATACCCGGTCAACGCGGACACACTGCTAGAGAATAAATTAAAGTTTCGTATTAACAGTTGACTATAAACGACACCACTGCGTTTTAAAAACCTTTTGGGAATTTAATTAGGTTTATTCTATGTATGTAACTTGTTTCAAGGAGGTTCATAAATGTGAAGGCAAAAATAAATAACAAATCAACAATAGTTTTAAGAGATGAATGAAGTACGAAATTCTGTAATAGTATAGGAATCAGAATCAAGCAATAAAACTCGGAGTTTTTCTGCGTTTGGTAATATATTACTTTTTGACTCACGCTATTAATTAACTACTTAAAAAATATTTTATTTTTATAGAATACTTCTTGCCGATCCCCACGGCCGTTTCTTATAAATGAAAAAAAGTCGGTTATTATCATGTCTCCTAAACTAATAAAACAGATGTGTTCATTGTTTGCTGTTCCAATGAATAATTCACGTCGTTTCATTTATGCCATAATTTGACAATACAGTTGCCGCATCTACTAACTGAATTCCCATTTCCTTCCGTAGCGGTAGCATTCAATCAAAACAGAACACGTACTAAACAATTACTTACGTGTTAATACACTCCTAATAAAAGTTGTGCGACAGAAAATTAATTTTTAATATTAAAGAATTGTAGTTTTCTCTGTAAATGAAAAAAAAGGGTATAAAACGACACAGGCGGACATGCATAATATACAGTATATTACAATTTATAAGATACGATTCATCCAACAATATGATGAAATGTAAACTCTAAGAAGCATTACTAGTGAAAGGGAAAAGCCTGATGTAAACTTGCCATAAGAGCCTCCATCGGTAAAAAGTGATAAAGGAAAGAAAATGCTAATGTTATAACAGGACATGTGTTTGCAGAATTAAATAGATTAAATATTCTCCATATAAATTGTTACCTATTATGGACAGGAATTTTAAGAATTTGACTGATGATGCTTTACTAAAAACAAAAAAAACCCTGTCTTTTGCAAATACAAAAAACTGACAATAACTTTGAAATTAACTGTTTTTTGCATATACGATAAACTGTTACACCTCAAATTAATAAATAATAGAAACAATACATACAGAAATATTTATTTGATACTTGTAATACACTACCTAAACAAAGATATTCTGCAGTTTTATTTGACGTCCTATAAATTTATCCTAATTTAATATTTATTATAAGATGTATTAATTTGGGTTATCTATGACTTCCTGAACTTCAGTAGGCAAATGTCGGGATGAAGAATTATGGTGTAGTAATTATTTTCCTTTACATTAAATGTTGAGGAGCCCGCTCACTTTCAGGTTTAAGAGGTAGGCTAAGCTTTGTGTGTTAGGATTAAAAATCAGAAAAAAAATAATAATTTACGTTATGAAATATTGCAATTGCTCGTTTGGAACACAAAGAGAGTCATAGAGAGAAATCTATGAGCTTTAAAGTTGTGATTCTATTTAGTAGCCACTTTCGTACTTAAAAGAGATAAAAAGTATTGCTGAAAAAATAAGGTGAAATGACGAGCATACTAAGTATTTTTAAAACAGATATGCTAATTTTGGTAAACTTATTTATCTGTTTTTTTTGTCATGTCCCATATTTTATCTTCTTTTTGAAGTTGTTAATCAATGTATCTATTTTCCATTCAGAAATGGTGAGGATATACTGACAAATGACAGGTATGCTTGTTTCTTTTATTTTAAGCGGGAGAAGTGCACTATGAAGAGAAAGCGGCCGTGTCGCTTTTCTATGTCTGAGTCATGTAAATACCAACACTGCTTGACAGGTTATTCGTTAGAGAATCTAATCTGATGTATACGGCCATCAGTTTGCGGTTCCAAAACCACTCAATCGTGTTACCTGTGTCGAAATTTCTTTCCAACTACAGTATTCACGGTCGAGATTAAAACCAGAGAACAACGTAGAAGATACAAGAAGGACAATACGAAAGAACAGTTCACGATTACTTCCGAAATAAATTAAGAATAGGTTAGTTTATTTATTGTAATAAAATTTAGCTCGGTCTTATGAGAGTAGAAACTCATACGATATGGACACAAGCTACTATTCCATTACACTTGTACATACAATTTCAGAATAGTAAATTCTTTTTGTAATATTTTATAGCTGTGAAAGGAGATTTTTACCGAATATATTGAAATTTAATTACTTATTTAATTATGGTTAAATATTTATCTGGAGAGAAGGGTATAATTAAATAGTACAACCATTAATAATTTATACTTTTAATGACACAAAATATTACATTTCGGCTCTTATTATCAATTTGTAATATCTGCGGGCTATTTACACACTCAAAACAAAACAATGACACTGGTTATCAGAGGTTGTGGGCTCAAAATACTTTGGTCACAAATCTATGCTATGTTGGCTTACAAAAACCGACTTAGAAGGGCATGTCATCTCAATATTTTACCTGGCATGAAAGTAGAATTCTCATTGCAGCCTCAGATGCCGCAAATTCTCGTATGACGTTCCTTCTTCGGGAATAGTCACGCAATTGAATTACAAGTTCGTCTCGTCCATCGGAACCACGGGCTTGTTCAATGCAAATTTCTCTGACTTACTAAGAACTTCTCAAAACTCTTCTTCACAAACTAAAACTCCTAAAAACTTCTACAAAATTAGACTTTCTAAGAGCTGATTCAAAACCAAACTGCTCATCTGCTTGCTCTGTAGGTCCTCGGTTAGCCAAAATTCCGCCCACAAGATATTGGAACCTGTTGATCTTCAGCAATTAGAATTTGATTTGTCCCCAACAAATCTCAACAATCGTTTTAGCCACTACCACTACCGGAGTTGCACAGATAATTTCAAGGACCTGTGAACACACGTTCATGACCGTGCCAAATTGGCGACAAGTCGTGGCCGAGCGTGCTAATATTTTGAGACCAGAGATTTGTTTTGCCAGATGCTAATAATTTCTTGGCACATTCTCTAATCTCAAATCACTCATTTAATACATTAAATAATCCTATTTGAGCCGTCAATATTTAAAGATCAACTATCCAAATTAGTAACTCAGAATTCATAGTTGCAAACGTTTATTCATGCATATTCAGATTTGGAAAGAGAGCGAGTGATTGCACATGCAACTCGTGTTGAAGGAAATCCATGATGCATACGTGTGCCTCTGAACGTGTATAAACATAAATAACAGCACTGCGTGGAGGTGGACTTCCAGCTGAATAGGGGCATCCAGTAATTCTATCAAAGTGTCCTACACTATAACCTGGCTACCTGCCTGGTGGGAAAAGGAAGACACAGTGTCAATGATTACGGCATTATGCAGTTAATGCCATTTTTAAACTGTTGCATTGCTTTTAGTTGCCAATCCACAGTAATTAATGTTATGGGCTGCATTTCTGTTTCCCTGTTTTTCTCCAAAGCCAAGAGTACAAGATCCTGATTGAAAATAGGGTAAAAATTTGTACTATGTAATTTCTTAAATGAATGCTTTATGTACAATTTGATGAAGCTTTTTAGTTATTTCTGTATAAATAATTAAATTAATTTTCATGTTTAATCTAAAAGATAATTATTCAATTTGTTAAATGCTGTTGATTTTTATTTTACTCGGTGTTCCAAATCATTAATGAGATTACAATGGGAATATTAAATCGTGTAATTTTTACAATATCGTCAGCCGTACAGTACGTCTTTCTGAATTCTTTATATTGGGCCGAATATGTCTTGATAAAATTTCTGGACTTTGTTCTATTCCCAATGGCTGGATTTGTATCTTTATGTAGCCATTCCACCAAAATTCATTTAACTTCATTAACAGTGGTGTAAATTGTATTAGCTTTATGAGAAATTAAAATGATGTAGAATATGATAATTTTATTCAAAACAAAGGTGTAATTAATAACCGGAATAAAAAATACTCATGTTTTTTTCTTGTAATGCATTAAACTACCAAGGATAGAGAGAAAAGCTTTCACAAACTCAAGCCATACAGGTCATGAATATCCATTTGAAAGTCATCTTTATTGAATGATATGCCAATATCTGACATCAGGAAGTGCCAAATGGACGGATTTACTTCCAAACTACGTATTTCACCCAAACCCAAGGGTGGTAAAGGCACAAATATATCAAGGGTGCTGGCGATTGTCAGTTAGGCGTGAATATACTGCGAGAAATTTGAAGTGAGTTAGAAAAAAAGTTGGAAGCAGACGTACTAGGTGCGCATATAATTTTTACAGCAACGAAATAATAGAGAGCGTTTAGTGTGCTTAGATGCTCTTTTGAATAATAACATTTGAGAGGTTATCCTGGTTTATATGCAGCCTAGGTGTGGCTGAATGAAGTGTTTGCCGTCCACTTTCAGTACGAGGCGTGGGTGTGAGTCTCTAGTGTTTCCTGCCACGAGCCACGCCGGTCGGACTGTCGAGTTGTCAATTTAGACATTGTTTCTGGAAAGGATTGAGGTAGCAGCTCCCCCTAAAGCTTCATTCAGGTAATAATTGCATAAATTTTCATTCATTTCAAAACCTAGTTTTTAATGAAATATCAAATGTTTGTTGTGCTTATTTGTGGACTACAGAAATTCTGAGAATGAATCCCAGAAAGTCCGATATGAATTCCACTGGATTTGTTAATTAGTACGTCATAGACATATTCTGTCATTGAAAATATTGGACTAGTAAAATTAAAGGTGCAGCATTGTGATTATTTAAGGTTATTTGGTGTTAATTGATCATTTTTAGTGCATAATATCTTAATTGTGACTATTATATTAAAATATCTATTTAATAAACCCCACTTATAAGAATCCTTTATTACAACCATTTATATCATTTGACGAAATACAAGTAGAGAGAATTCTAATTTCATGAGCAACCCAACTTCCCTCCCCTCCGGGCCTTTAGGGAAGAATAAATACTCCCGATACCAAATATATAAAAAAATACTCTTATTACCTTAGGATTGTCAGAAATACTCCCGGTGCATTGAGAGAGCTAAAAATATTATTGGCATCTTACATGACTTAAAAATATACTCGGTACCATAATATAAATATAAAGAAAGTTAATTATACTCCCGGTGCAATAAGAGTCAACTTTTCTTCATATACTTTTATAATTTACAAGAAGTCAGAAATACTCCCAGTATCACGAGAGTAAGTTTTTCCCGGCACCTGAAGAGAATCAAAATTCTATCGCACCGTAATAGAAGCGAGTCAAAGGATCTTCATGTACCTTGAGAGTGTAAAAAATACTTTCGGTATCTTAAGGGATTTACTATACCTTAAGAGAGTGAAGAATAATCCCGGTACCTTAAGCGAAACAAAAATACTCTCGCTAATCTAAAAGCGTAAAAACCTTCCAATACCTTTAGCGTGTCAAAAATACACAACAAATTTCGTTGAAATTGCTCCTCGCGTTGAAGACTGTACGCGGAACAATGTTTTCGCCTTCCACACCCACTCCTTGTGGTTGAAGCTCAACTTAACTGGGAAGTTCAAAGTCATAATTTAACTCCGCGACATCCATAACCCCGAACTAGACTCAGTTATCGGTTGTTTTCGAATTATTATTATGTTAATGTCTCTCCACCTCCATCACTAAAGGTTCTCCAATGCCATACCTAAAGTGTACAACATCGAGGGAAACATTATAAATCTCATTATAACCGAAGAATATTTATACGATGCATATCTGCCGTTTTAGCTCGTTTGAAAATTTCCACAATCCGCTCAGACCCACCCCTAGGGATTAACCGGCAAGTTTAAACTCAGCGACATACATAATCCCGGATTCGACTCCAATCTCGGTTATTTTGGCTTTATTTTTATGAACGCCCCTACACCCCGTGCAGGAAGGCTTTGAAATTGTACACAAACAACATCGAAAAATACACAAACTTTATCATTTACTTTCGACGCAACTATCGGCCGTTTTAAACTGCTTGAAAATTTACCACTCCCGCTCCTAGGTGCGGTAGTCGTATATTAGACCCCCCCCCCCACACACACACACACACATACACCCACGGTGCTCGTTTCCGGTTCGAAAGGAACGCGTGTACGAAATTTTGTTAAATTTGCTCCACGGTTGTAGGTTTGCATGCGGGATGTAAACACATAGTTTTCCGCTTCCACACCCACTCATAGAGTTAGTAGAACTTAACCGGCAAGTCGAATGTTATTATTAATCTCAACGACATTCATAATGCCGAATTCGACTCCAATATCGGTTGTTTTTGCTTCATTTTTATGTAACGGCCCTCCATCCCCACCCCCTAAGTATACTCCCCTCATATGCCAAAAGAGGTTTAAATTATACATAAAAGACATAGGTAGAAACACTTTCTGTCCTTTGATGCTGAAAAATATTTATTTGACTAAAAAATCGCCCGTATAAGCATTGCTGGTAGACGTGTCTTACTCAATCAGTGCTTGTTTTTGGTTCTAAAGGAAATTGCTCCACGCGTTTATAATTGTATGCGGAACATACACAGATGCATTCACACACCCACATACACACGAGGAGCATGTATTCTTCAACTGTCCTCGGTTGAAGGAGGAAGGAATGAAATTATAAAATTTGACAAAGAACAGTGTGAAACCCGAAAACATAGTAGGTGCCATGATGTACTCCAGGGACATATGGAATACAACTGCAGACTTCTGCGCCGATATAATTAAGAAATTAAGGGGAGGATGAACGAAAACGGAAAATTCCGTAACAGATGAAGAGAGAGCGCCCACACGCCAGCTCAGTCCCGCGAAGTAATGTTTGACGGCAGTTCCACAGGGCAGAGTTTGCAGCACATAGAGGGTTTAGTGGGTATAAATCACACACTTCCGTGTTTTGCGTCCTGCACGGAGTATTTTGAAAATTCACACCTACCCTCGTTCAAAAAAATACACACACACGTACAATCAATGTTATTTATTAGATAGGTGGCTAATTACGGAAGTATGTGAATAATGACGAAGGAATATTAATAGAGAAGTATAGATGAATACGTAGGCGGATTGACCTAAATGTGACGCAGGTAAAATTATAGAAAACCCTGCATCAGGTAAGTCGGGCATTTGGTACTGGTCCCCCGATGGCGGGAGAGGGGTTTGCTGTGGGGACGCAGCATTCCCTTCTCCGTGCCTCGGTCAGTTTAGGAGGCAGCTGGCCGACTATTCCAATAGGAATAGCGGACAACTCTTACTTATTCCCAAGGTCTGTGACCCCGGAACATACACCTCTTAAAACAGGCCGAGGTGCCTCGGCTTGTGGGATCCTTGGTTCAAAAACCAGAGGGAGTAGAAGGCATTCGCAAACGTAGCCGCCTCCAGAGCTCTCTGACAAAATTTATCTGAGAGAGAATGCTTTCACAGGCTATTTTTAAGGGTAACAGGCTACATGAGAGTAATCCACATGGTGGCAACTTCCCTTTAATAGCATAGGAAAGGATTTGAAAGGGGGCATGCGGAAGGGCAGAGTAAGGAGTCAAGGGTTAACTAGGGCCCCCGTGCTATATTTTAAGGATCCTACCCGGCATTCGCCTAAAAGTGATGCAGAACAAACCATAGAAAACCTGCAAAAGGTTGGATGGGCACAACGAAGAGAGAGCCACACACACACACACACAGAGAGAGAGAGAGAGAGAGAGAGAGAGAGAGAGAGAGAGAGAGAGAGAGAGAGAGAGAGAGAGAGAGAGAGAGAGAGAGAGAGAGAGAGAGAGGACAGGGGAGAGAGAGAGAGAGAGAGGCAGGCAGGCAGGCAGGCAGGTATGAAATATGCATATAAAAATTCAGATACATAATATTGGCAGGCTGTCAGAGAAACATAAACGTGGATGTATCGGTGGGTGAGAACAGACATGTTCATTTGCATGTATTACCGTGTTTATACAAGGGGTTGAATAATTCGCGCGCGGAACAATTTGTTTAACTGACTGGTAAACAGCCAAGTAAATAGAGCATATTATGGTTATACCGACCTCAGTGTCACTTTAATCTGAAGATAACAAGACCGGCAGCAAAAACACAAACATTGCTATGGACGCGCAAATATTGATGTGGTCATAGAAATAGAGATTGCGCAAGGAAGACAGGCTTTCAGAATACCGCTCTGAATTTTCATTATGGGGAACCTTGTGTTGACGTTCGGGACATCTGGAAGTCACTAATCCGTTCCTATAATAGGACTGTCTTCGCAACTGAACAAACAATGCCTGCCATTTCCAACCCTAACTCTAAAAATGTAGTGGTAAGTTTCAAACTAATCTAGTAACTCGTGAAGTCCTTGATAGCCGAATCTCTGGAACAAACAGAACTATTCTTGTAATAATGCTCTTAATCTAGTCGTTAGCTCTGATTTATAACAATTTTTTTCTGAAGATAAATAATATTTAATATCCGAAAGGTTATTTTTCTTTAAACTATAGTTTTATCTGACATATTAATAAGATTGTATCGCCAATCGTCCGAATCAATTTTATTAAAAATTCACAATGATACCCAACGTTATATCTCCAATTTTTTTGAGACCTGTTCAGTCTTTCTTTAATGAATAATATTTACATGAGGTAATTTTTATAAAGAAATTACTTGAATTTAAGTGTGATAAGAATAATTTAGTCATTCTTACGTCGGACGCATGACGTTTATATTCAACGTCTAATTATGCAATTAGGAGGATTTACAATGATCCCATGTAAATATTATTGTCGGTATAAAACCTAACATCCAAAAATATAGGTATGATTCTCTGTCATTTTTACTAAAAACTTCAATTTAATTTATTAAATGCTATATTTAATTAATTCATTTACTAAAATTGTTTCCGACTTCGTTGGCCACAAAATATTATTAATTGTAGACTTAATAAATAGGAATTGTAGACTTCATAAATAGGAAAGAATTCTTCAAGAGCATGGGAAAATTTAATATTCCTATGAATGACTGAGCTCATCAACAAATGTAAAATGTAGAGTAAATGCTCTTAATGGGACATCTGAAGCTTTTAATCCACAGAAAGGAATCTTCCTATATTTTCTGCATTTCAATATAGCCTTAGAGAAAGTGATTACGGATGGTGATCTGGTCATTAGTACATGAATAAGTACAAACACTAACATTTTCAGATTATTTAGTACTACTAGAAAGACAGGAGAAATTAATAAGAAATGCTTAAGAGTTTGCGGCAGCACAAATGGGGTTTAAAGTTAACTAAACTAAATTAAATACGTGTAAACCTCTAGCAATAGAAATATTTCAATGAGATTCAGATTTCGATTTATTATTATTCCTTTTGTAGTCGGACGAGGAAATGCGATACGTCATAATATAAAATAAACAAGAAATAAAAATATTACAATGAAAAGATTTAAAAAACAAACATAGTTTAATTAAAGCAACGTTAAATATACTAATATAATTGTAATTAAAGAAATGATAACTAATTTAATCTTCAATTTTAATTCGGCGGAGTTTCCAGCAGCATATCTTACTTCTAAACCCGTCGAACATGAAAAAGAAAATAATTTGGCAGTTAAATTCTACAAGATTATAATTGTAAAATAATAACATAACTTGATACCACCAAACTATTTTATTAAAGATGATCTAATCTATCCTTCCTATCTACGAACTCTTTCAGCGAGTAATATGCACAATTAATTAACAAAGATTTACAATTCTTTATAAATAACTTTTGTGTAGTTAAAAGTTTTATTTTGTCCGGAAGACTATTGTATCAATTACGTTAACATAGAAAAAATAAACTTATTTGAGTACTTAGGAGCTAGACTCTATGTGACAATACCAATTTCATTTAAATTAACCACACGGTAACATAAGTGATTACAATAATAAGGATAGGCAAATAAGAAGAAGTGATAATATAAAATACCACAAAACGTTTCTGGAAGATTTTGAGTGTTGTCAAATGACCTGCACAGTTGTCTCTCGCTAGACTCTTGCGTTTTTCTGCACCTGAAGAACGGATCAAGGCTACCGGAAACGTTGTGTAGTATTTATATTATCACTTCTTTTGTCTGTATTTGACTATCCTTATTATTATTAATTTTGAATCAGTCGTAAATTTTGCATTTTTCACTTGCAGAAAATGATCGTCCAAAAATTGAGAATTGAAACGAATGTCTTGAGGAATATTTATGGTGGTGTTATGTTAACGGTATATGGAGGATAAAATATAATGATGAACTATACAAACTGTATAAAAAGCCTAACATAGTTCATACTATATAACTGTAGGATTAAATGGCTAGGACACGTAAGAAGAATAGAAGATGTTAATAATAAGAAAGATAGCCAAATACAAAATAAGAGGTAATATAAATACTACACAACGTTTCTGGGATGCTTGTCCTTTTCTTCAGTTGCTAAGAAGAGCCAAGAGCGACACAACTGCAGTCGTTAAGAAAGTGAAGAATGGACGATGAAATATTGCGTCTCAAAACGAACTTCCCTAAGGCAAAATGTCCACAAAAATATGGATAAAAACGTAATCTGATGGGCAGGGGTGCGGCTCTGAAAACCATCTGCCGACGTCTATCAAGTCAATCGCCACTATTGTACAATAGCTCTCGTCGACGGGACTGCATTTAATTTAATCCAGCTTATATTTGTAACGAGCCGTATTTAGAACGGCAATATTACTTTAGTAGTCGAAAATAGATAAATAAACCATTTAAAAACAAATACAATGGCTCGATAAGTATCGCCATACCGTCAGAGACAGCGCAGATGAGTCACAGCTATTATGAGCCGGCCAAGTCACTGGACAGAATCTTCGGAGTGATAACGACCGTCGTTAGTGCCACATTGCTGTACGGAGCCCCTATTAGGTCGAAAATATTTGTAATTAGGTAATACGCTCTCCGAACGATCGCGGTATACCATAGTTGTGCATTCTGCGTGACCTTGTGTTCTGCTCAGTTTCCCACAACGCTGCGTGATTGGCCAAATCTTTTGGATTTCTGGCTTCAGACGGAACTAGAATACATTAATGGGATGAAGGACACGTAGAAGCTCATCGTTGGGTATCCTCCTGTGGACCTAGCCTCCCTCCACTGAGCTTCACGTCTATGATGCAAACATCAGCTGACTGATCTGCCGACGAACTTCTCTGCTAGCATCTAGCTAGTATAGCATCGCTGACGCCTCATCCGCCAGCAGTAGCGGAGAAAGGGAAGAAGAGCGCAAAAAACTTCTAGTCGCCGCGGAAGCCAAAGGATAAACACTGCGTAATTCTCAGAATCGTTATGAACTTTCATTGTTGTGCGAAATAAGATTCTTTTCTTATGGAGTAAGAAAACAATTTGAGTTCAGTTCGTTCCTAGCAACTTTTGAAAAGAGAAATAAAATATTAAAAGAACTAGTCTCGTTATTAATCGCAACAGTGCTATCACACAAATATATTTAAATTTTCTTCCCGTGTTGGTGTCGCAACTAACACGGAGTCCGCCACACTCCTCAGCGGTGAAAGGGCATAACGAACCTCAAAAGTCAGAAATGGTTATATGTGGACTGATAGGAATGTTGACAATCAGGTATTGAAACTATTAATATAAATGTTCGGGACAAACGAGCTTGCATTCGCTAACAGCATCATGTAATCTCTTACATGCTATTTATTTTAAAGTTTTGCTCTAGTTAGCTGTTCGGCTATGGTAACTAGAAGTTGTAATAAATGAAAAAGGATCCTCGGACAGAGGCTTTCCCGGTGTATACAGTTGAATCCTGAGAATACTTTGTCAATGATAAAGGAATTGTATACGCTTTCAAGCCTTAACCTTAACATATAAATTTCATGATTAAATTTCATCCGTTCCTTCCATCTATTCATTATGTAATTTTTCTCTATTGTAATCTGAACTCCCGTAAGTTGTTCTCAGACTCTCTCTTCCAAAATTGTATTCCTATCTTCAACTTCTTTCAATATTTCAGATTCTGACTTTAAATGATTTTTCGGCTTTAAATGATTTTCTTATTGGCAAAATGTCTGCTTTCATCGCGGCATTATCTTCTTTAATTTCATCTTTAAATACTGGCATTTTCGTGTTATTAATTTATAATGTCTTTCCTAAATTTGTTAAAAACTTGCGTTATTTGCAGCGGCGATATACTTACTCAATTAAGCATTATTAGATTTAAGTTTTTCAATTTTTTGTCGTAATTGTTTTAATGTTCGATTTTTATGACAATTATTATTTTATTTAATTTTTTTAGAGTAACAGGCTACATGAGGGTAATCCACGTAGTGGAAACTCCCATTTAATAGCATAGGAATGAATACGGAAGTGTAGAGCAAGGTAGCCAAGGGTTAACTAGGGCTCTCGGGCTTTAGTTTAAGGATCCTACGCGGCATTCGCCTGGAAAACCTGCATCAGGTAGGTCGAGCTTGGCTACTTGTCCCACATCCTTCCGATAGCGGGAGAGGAGTTTGCTGTGGGGACGCAGCATTCCATTCTCCGTGCCTCGACCAGATAAGTAGCCCTTTTACCCGAACACATCCCTTAATTAACTCCGGGAGTCACTCTTTATCTAGGCACAGAGCGCATTAAGTATTAGAGCCATGTTTGATTATTAATCCCCTTTGTCGACCGCATAATGAATGAATGCCACTAACCAACTCAGCATAACTGGAAATTCGATACTAATATTGCTCGTTTTCGGATACGATTCCCGACTTCCAGCAACCGTCAGCAGGGACTGCCACTATCCATTCAGCGAAACGATAAACTACGAATTCATTCCTGGGGATTCTCGCCTTCCGTGCTGTTGGGAATCAAAATATGACATTAAACATCGAGGAAGGTGACGGTATTCTCAGCTAGCCTGAAAAGTAGTCTGACACCAACATTTGTCGTTTTTTTTAAAAAAAATGAAACAATCCTTCAGACTCGCCCCGTGTCTGGTCGGAAGGGAGTTTAACTCAGTATCAAATATCGCATTAATTTAAGATACCTTTGCTATTATAGAAATAATCTTTAATTATTTATGTGTTTGTGTTCTAATAGAGGTATAATTTAAAGTAGTTAATATTACTTAATATTCTAATAGCGCATTTTCCTTTTTTATCCACAGATATCGTTAGCGTCAGGTATATTTGTGTTTTCTAGCAAAGTAGCGATGAGATCTTGAGGACTTCTATCAATCTGGTCACCCTGATTTGTTTTTTCCAGGTTTACTCAGATCATTCACGGAAACTTAGGATTAAGTCGTAACTCAATGACAGGACTAAAATAAGATCTGGAGCATTAAATTTCAAGATTTTTGCATATATTCATAAATATTTTCCTTCTCTGAATCTATAATACATAGTTTGCATACTTGTCTTCATGCACTTGATCATTTGTCAGAAGCAGAATGCCTCAGCACCGTAATAGAGGCCCTAATTAACACTAATAGATCTCATTGGCATTCCAGGGGCTCGGCTGCTTACGTCGCGTCGCTTCCCAGATGAATGGAATTCAACTTGCTGCCACGATCGGGAGCTAAATGGAACAAATAGCGCCGTCGTAATGGAGATAAATGTGCCTAAGACGCTTGGCTTTATGGATGTGATTTCTTACACCTATGAATATTTTCATCGAAAGGAATATCAAACATATGTTCTTCAATTTTATAGTAATCTACACGTAGTAGATTTTTTACATTAATGAATGATTATCAATATTTTCATTGTTTTTTTATTCATATATTTTGAAGAATAATTGAATGTAAGTTTTGAATATTTATGGTCTACTAATCAATACCTGAATGGAACGAAACGTCGTCGAACAAATTTGCATGAATAACTAGCTGAGTGCCTGTCGTTGCCCGGGTATTTATTTAAATTAACCCGGAGTAGAAATTGATTCGACAAAAACCTCTCGGTAAACATTTAATTTAACCAGCATTAATAGCGCCAGTTTTTGGAACATTTACGCATTTACATTCCCCTCTCCGACCTAAACCTTCGGCGTCAAACATAAAATAAACCATGACTGGCGGTATTCAGGAATTCTTCTATTACATAAAATAAAAGTGTCTAAAAATTACGACGAATTGAAACAGCAAAAAATACTCGCAAACATAATAAAGTATAAAAATATCCCGGTACCTTAATGGAGTAAAGATTACAACCTTTAACTAAGTAAGACCAAAATATAGCTGGTATTCTAAGAAAATAAAAAATTACCCGGTAACTCAAGAGGGTCAAAACTACTCCGAGTTAAATTTGGCAACCACGCCCACGTGAAGGAACATAAAATATCATTAACCACCATGGTTAGAGCAAGAATTAAACTCAGCGACTTCTATAACCCCGGAATCGACTCTAATAATGGTCTATTTTGCATTACTTTTTAAAACACCATCGCCTGTACAGTACGGTGCTTCCCTCCCTTGCCTTTTGGAGTTGAAATTAGACACATAAAAATTCTAGAATGACACTAATTCAGCGACACTGAAATCGTTTTATTTGACGCTCATAATGGCCGTTTAGGAATGTTTTAAAATTCCACCCCCTCCACCAAATCCATAGAGGTGGTCGATTTGTCTTAAACCCTTAGTGTATTTTACTTCATACATGTGTATAACTGCATATTAACCAGCATTGTAGATGTCAGAATTAAACTTATTGACTTATATAACCCTGGATTTGACACCAATCTCTGTTATTTCGCGTTATTTTTATGTAAAGCCCCTCCACCCCATTCCTTCTTGGTGCTGTAAGGGGTTGAAATTATGCTCTAAATACGTTTGTATAGAAACTATTAATCACATAGGCTCCGAAAAGTAATTAATCGACTCTGGTATCGGTTGTTTTAGTGTGTCTAACATTTTACCCCCGTTCACCCCTTGGAAGTTTCCTAACGCTTCGAAAATCCAACAGAGACCTTTGCGGGGGTGCGCTCAACGACTCACCAAAGTTTCAGCGCAATCGGATGAATGATTTAGGAGCTTATAGGGGACACACAGACATTTATAAATACATGTATATATATATATATATATATATATATATATATTGTAATGCCAATTAATTAAGCCATTAATTGTTTTTAAATAATTTGAATTTTTAGCGAACAGTTTGAATTATAGCGAGAGCAAGCAAAGCGACAATGAGAGGCGAGCTCTGTTTCTATTTTTGAGGGTTCGGAATGGCGATTACGCGCGCAAAAGTATGGGTAGTCTTCAGTCTACCACGAGAGGAAAGACATTGTAAAAAGTCGACGTCTACGGTTAGCCACGAAGAGAGAGACATTTTAAAAGTAAATCTTCACCGAGCTACTTAGAAGTTTTCAAACCAAACCGATCAGTAATGCGGTAAAATGCTAAAATCTGCAACTCATAAGATCCCTGTAAGCAAGCAGTTTGTTGGACCGAGTAGATGTGCTAACAATTAGCCAACGGAAGCAAGGGATTGCTTCATTATAAAGAACTTGAACATTTTCGTGCCGAGGAAAACGACATCCAATTAAGAGAGATCCTGGGAGCCTTGTAATCGCATCTCAACTTCATAAGTGTAGAATCTGTGAGAAAAATTTATAGTCTGTGTAAAATTTTGCAATATAGTGTACTTTTGATGCGCTAAAAGAATGCTCGTACCAGCCGAACAATACGCAAGTAACCAAAACGTTAATAAAATCTGTAAACACTAACTAAAAGGGTAAAGTCAGATTTCGTTCGCTTTTCTTGTAGCTTTTCTTTCATTTTATCAGCACATTATTTTGAAGTAAATTTTAAACTGTATTGTTAATAAGATCATTCAATAATTTTCACTGTAAATCATAAAACCCAGTAAAAAATTTTGTTTGTTAAAAATTGATTTTTTTTCATTTAAATAAAGCCTATCATTTTTTATTATTACATAAATGGCTACAACAAACTGGGCAAAAATTTAATTAACGCTAATTGTTGATTCTTACAATATATATATATATAACTATAACTTATTTCACCCGTAACATTTATGTGTTTCAATAATGTCAGATAGTTTATAATTTAAAGTGTGTTAATACTCGCTCATTTCAAATCCCAAAGTTTGACCGTTCAAATAAATCGACACATAACAGCTCGAGAAATTAACAAAACGTAAGGTATGGTTGGTAGTGCATACATTACTATAATATTATAGTATTATAATTTGACTGTGATGATGGGGAAGAAGTTAATTCGGTTTAGCATTTAAGGGGAAAGATTTTAGATCAATATCACAGTCGTTCAGACAAAACACATTTCTTTGTAAGAACAAATTATATTCATGTAATATTTATATTGTTTGATATGGAACTGAAATTTCGCAAGTAGAAGTCGAATACAAAAAGTGGTAGATGTTGAAATGTTTTTTTAGGGCAACAGGCTACATGAGGGTGATCCACATTGGGCAACTCCCCTTTAATAGCATACGAAGGGATTTGAAAGGGGGGATGTTAATCACAAGAATATAAAATATTTAATACACAGATCAAATGAGAGTTGAGAATTTTGCGAAATTTATAGGGTGCAGAGGACAATATTTTTGTTCGTGGTGATAGTAAGGCGACACAAGGCAGTGTGGAATGGGAAGAAGGTTCGGTGCAGTGGAACATACGAATAATAAAGAAGAAGTTGAGTTCACCATACTATGTCATAAGAAAATTGTGGCTCTGGAAATAATTACATCAACTTATCACCTGAATGATAACTTTTAAAATTCTAATTGAAATAATATACGTCTCGTAAGTATCACCCAATTTTATCGTCACCAATTTTTTTTTCTGACTCATGTATTTTTGTACTCTTCAATAAATGACAATATCATCTGAGAATTAAAAGTAAAGGCTTGTAAAATTCATACTTATATTTAACACAATTACACAATAATTCTTAAATTAGCATTTTTTTAAAGAACGTATCTTCTCTAGAAAGATTGAAAGACGTATTTGAGAAACGACAAATAAAGTGAAGCTGAGGTAGCAGTAATAGAGTAAATCAAACCGATGATTATAGTCGGCTCCATGAAAATGTAATATCCAGGTCAACTGGCTAACTAACCCCGCAACACACCTCTTGTCCATCGGCGTTGCCAGCTTGTGCACCCTCCTCACTAGATAGCCGCATGATTGGACACAATGTTTGCCAAAAAAAACTGGGAGTATCCATGAACTAGATATTACACTTTCGTGGCGCTGACTGTAATAACGATGAACTGTTTCTTTTAACGGGTGGGATATTTTATCAAGCGACACGGATGTTGGTAAACGTGATTCGTCTAACTGATTTGTTCAACTTTGACCCAGAAATAACGTGCATTTGGTTGTAGGTACTGATGTAATCACGTTTCGTAAAAATTGTATTAAAAATAATGTTTAGGGAGACTGCATTTATAACCTGATAATTAAAAATAAGGTTAAAAACTTATAAAGAGCAAACGTCTGTAATTCGCACAGCAACTCAAGGATTGGAACGCTCAAGTATTTGCAAAAATTCGTGTGATCCGATTCATTAAATTTTTGTTGCACCATGCAGATGTCAGAGTGAGAATTCCGAAGTACGGACCTCAGATGCTTGAGTATAACGCTTCAATCTGGTGGGGGCAAAGTTATAGCTTATGGTACAAATTTGGGCCATTTAACTCTTGTATTAATACCACAACATATCTAGGTATCGTTGCTGATCAAGTCCATCCTTGAATAGTGATGGCGTATCCCATTGGGGATGACCAGTTCCAGCAAGACAATGCGCCATACCACAGTGCTTGTATTGTGCAGGAGAGGCATTGCTTATGCAGAACCCGCCCCCTCCCAACTCTCACAACCCCCAGATTTTAATCGAAGTGTGAAAGTGGGGTGATGTTGAAAGAGCCATCCATCAGATGGATCCACAAAATTCAAACCTAACTGTACACTGTTACTCAGCAAGCATGCTACCAGATTCTTAACATAACCTTTCAATGTATGGTGGAGACAATGTCAAGGAAAATCGCCGCAGTATTGAAGGAAAAAGGCAGTCCATCGAAGTTGTGATCGGGGGTCATGATAATCTGGCCATTCAGTGTATGTGCAGGTTTTTCTATTACCTGTGTGTTACATAAATGCTCACAGGGCACTCGTACTCGTATGAAGTCCATCTAATTGGTGGAACTGTTTAATGGCTGTCTTTCAAAATCTTAGATACATCGAGTATGACCATACAGATTTACTACTGAATACTTCACCTATGATTCTAAGTTTATTAACTCCTCTGCTGGAACTATTAAAGATTTATATTTAAAGTCTTAACGCTCACTATAAGCGAAAGGCAATAGATTGATAAGAGAACATTTCAAGTATACCTTTCGGTACGAGGCAGAGACTATTTGTCTTTGTCGCAATCGTTTTTATTAGTTTTGAAATCCACCTTTCCCATGTTACAGAACTCACGGCATTCGATAATTCTATCTTTCCGTTTTCTGTTTCCAAATATCCGTAGTTATATCAATATTTTAAGGTATAAGTCGGTCTGTTATGTGCACACTCTTCTCGTATCAAATAGACGTACGTGAAATTGAAATTTTTGTAACAAGTTATTGCTACGGATATATAAACGTCTTTGAAGCAGGTTGGAACTAGTAAATTACCATTCTAGAAAAATAAATTGAAACTTGGATTTCACATATTTTTAGGAAAGGTCGTGATAAATGTGAATACAAGGTTTGTACAGTTCGTCCCGGGATTTGGATTGATTTTACATATTTAAAGAGCTAAACTGAATTAGGAGTTGACGGTCTGTTAGCTTATATAATTTTCCAATTAGTTAAAAGTAGATTCAGTACCTATTGTGATATAAATATTGTAATAATTAAAAGAGTAAAGATTTAAATAAATAATTTTTTGTCCACGTTGAGGAAGCCAATTTATGTAATAATTAAAAGGTGGTCTTAATTAAAAGAATTAATTAACAAAATTATTAACATTTAAAAATTTATTCTTTAAAAGTACAAATGGTAATCCCTACTTTATACGCCGAATTTCATCAAGTTAACAAACGAATATTTAATTTCAATTTAGCAATTCGTGGCGTTCTAGGAAAAATACAACTTTATATTTTACAATCAAATACGTCGAAATTATCTTTATCTCAGGGTCATTACTGGGTTTGATAGTAATAACAATCCAATTTAATAAACTAACATTATCAAACTCATTGAAGCTAACTTAATACAATATGAAAATAAACGAAATGAAAGAAACTAAATGAAAAGAAAAACGAACGAAATCTGACTTCTACCTTTAATCCTCGTTTACAGATTTTAAAATAATTGTTTTGTACTCACGAATTGTCTTTCTGGTACCAGATCTTGGAGCTTGAGGGCAACACTCACTAAAAAGGCCATTCACTGAATCTACACAATAAAATTTTAATACACTCGGTCGATGTTCTCGTTCTGTGCCACCTCGAACTTTGGATCATCCGCGCCTCAGTCAACCCTCGAACCTAGGTCTCCTTGATGCCTCTATGCGAAATTTAGTTCAGTCTGTGTGAAGCAAAACCTTTTGCTTCCAAATTTGCGATTATCATTTGAGTCTCTCCGTTAAAACTGTTTACTCGCGTTGTATGTAAACTAATAGACCTCGCAGGTGTACTTCTTGGACCGCGCTATTCATACTTTTTAAATCAGCATCCACATTTTCCGTAACCTTTGCTGGACGCAGACTTTTCTGTTTCGCGTCTCGCCGCAGACTGACTAACTCTCGTACAGAATGCGGTTCACAACAAAAGCTCCGCCGACACAGAGTTACCGTCCATTGTTGTTCTTTGGCAACTCGTACCACTAACAATCCAATTTAATTAAAACAATTAATGGCCTTTTTAATTAGTATTACAGTATATTAAATAACTTCTGCAATTAATGCGTTTGAAATACAATAGATGAAGACTATAGGGTACGTTTCTATGGCTTTATAAATGTATGATACTAAATAGTTTAGCAAGTAGGTAGAGTTAATTATATGTAGAATGGTAGAGTTTTGTTGAGTGTTGTGAGAGAGAGTAAGTGAGAAGAGATACATCTTGACTACAAATTATAAGGAAAAGGCAAATTGGTCCGACCACATCCTAAGAAAAAATTGTTTATTTCACGACATTATCGAAGGAACACGAATGGAGTTCCAAGTCGTGGAAGAAGAAGAATGCAGATGCTAGACGCTTGGAACGCAGAAACAAGAATATATTGGGCGATGATTATGAAAGCTGACTGCAGGGCAAGGTGGAGAAGAAAATTTATAGACCAAGTCAAGGACCTGCCAGTATGCAGAACGCTTAATAATGTTGTAATTACAATTATTTATAATTTCAAATTCTGTAACCTTGTCTTCATTATATCTCGACCAAAATGCGCCTTATTCAAGAAAATGTAGAAATTTCATCAATATTGACTTAGACTCGTGTTACTTTTACTGGGTGAGTTGAGTCGATTAAAGGAATTATAAGCATTAATTCTATACGTTTTAATCTAGCTTGTTTATTTTTCAACTGGATAGCTTTCGATATATATCATAGTCATTCTAAAAAATTGGAATTTCATATGAATGCATAGTTAATTATACAATGTGAGAAAATAAAGGTTCTAATTAATTTATCTACTGAGTAACTGTTATAAATATACCACCGAATAATACAATTATCAATTATTACGGATAATAAACTAGATGAGTAACACATTTTAATTATCACAATACTTATTTATTCTTAGATCTTAGTGCATTGACACGGCATTGTTCAAAATATCCTATTCCTGAACAAACATTCATTAGACTGCTAATTTTGCTTGTTGGCATCAAGGTATTAGAAGCCAGGTGATAATATTTTTGATTAATCCAAATATATTAGGAGAAAGCGCTAAGTTCTTAATATGTAACCAGCGTTATATAATCTTGTATCAGATGATAAAATTAATAATAATTTGTTAATATATTTAATATGTCGGAAAAGTAGGCTTCCATTTCTGAACCTTAAATTTTGGAAATAATTTACAAACGGAATAAAAATTTCAAATAAATTCGAATCTATACACCAGGTGTATAATCAAAAGTCCACTGTTTTACATAAAAAAAACCATTACTTTCCTAAAATTAACAAAAACAATTCTTCAAAATATCGTCCCTCGCTAACTACACATTTTTCGCATCTCTCGGGTAATTTGTGAATATCACGCCAAAAAAACCTCATTGTCTTTCGAGGCAAACCACTTATAAAGCCAATTCGGACGTCTTCGGAAGAATCGAAGTGCTGCTCAGCGAGCGCGTTGCTGATCGACGCAAAAAGATGGTAGTCGGAAGGGGTCAGTTCTGGTGAATAAGCAGCATGGGGTAGCAAATCCCATTTGAGTGCCTGAAAGATATTTCGCACCATTCTTATGGACTAAAATCAGCTTGTTATTTCATTACTGCTAATCTGGCCTTTTTCAACGCAGAACAGTAAAATTTGTTCAGTTGGTGGTAGAGATAGGCATTGATAGTTTCACCAGGTTTCATAGTAAACTATAGTGATCCTACCAAACGAACAGCATCGTCTTCCCTCCGAAACGATTTGGTCTTGAGGACGATGGTTATGGTTGGCCGGGATCAACCCACGATTTCTTGCGTTTAAGATTCTCTCGAAATATATATCACTTTACATCGCCAGTCACAATCCGACGCAGGAACGACTTTCTTTTTTCTCTCCGCATGCGTTTCGTCGTCGCTCCATTTCCCTGTCGCTTGTGCACCTATTTTCCGATCCTTCGAACCTTTCCAATGGCACGTAGGATCATGAAATGGCTGATTGAGTAACACGCAATGGCTCGGCAAGTAATTATTCGATTGGGTATCGTCCTCGTCCGAAAAAAGAGCTTTCAATTTATGGTCCTCAACCTTCCTAGGCCGATTTTCACGCTTCTTGTCGCTGAAGTCAAAATTTCCGTGTTTGATCCGACGAAACCAATTAATGCACGTTGTTTCTGATGAAGAACTTCCTCCACAGGCCTCCACAAGTAGCCGATTTATTCAAATTGAAGAAAAAAGCAGAGCTTCCCGCATATGCTCAGTTTTTTTGGCAAAAAACTAGACGTGATAAGCAAAGGAAAAAATGTATCTTGTAATTAAATTGCTGATTATGTGTACTGACTATTTCTGACAGATGACAAACTGATACAAAATAATACTGAGACCATAGTAGCTTAATGAGATCACTAACGCCATATGGGAGCAAACAACGGATTTAAGCTTATATTTCTGGTATATTAGAAAGGAAAGAGTGCTTCACAAATAAAGAACACTTAGCTTCCGTTCATCTCGGGTGAAAGAATTTAAGAACGTTTGTTGTTTACAAGTCAGGACGAACATTTTCTTCTACTAATTTTTGTTTAGTTAAATAAAATAAATGTATATTTTGTGTCTATGAAATGCAAAGAATTTTTAGCAGTCACTTTCCTTTACGATCTCCACATTTTTACCCTCCGGCTCCTGTCACGTACGATAGAAGATTTTAGCGCCGTTAATTAGTTTGAGGGGTTTAAGTGATCTCTTGCGTGCATAAATATTATGCTAAGATGCTGAACTTCGTAGGAGGTTGTAATTAATTTTCATTCGCTAGGGAGCCTTCTGTTTCCACGTGAAAACTATTTAGAAGCGTTGAAGGATTAACCGCGTTAATATCAGGGGATTGTAGAGTGATTGATTTTTCTCTAAAAAGTTTTTACTACAGAATGAATTTGTATAATACATAAATTAGTGTCCAAACGAACATCACATACCAACTGTTCTCGGTATACTGCATGAAACAGTTCATATACTGTATCCAAATAGGCTACATAATGTGCAAAGAAAACACATTTCATCACAAAGATAGGATTCCCAACACAATGATATTTTTTTTTCTTATTGGGAGGTTTAGATCCACATAACCAAAAATTGTTCTTTGCGACTGTAAATGCTTAAATTAAAACATTGCAATGTGGAATGGTCTTGGTCTGAGGAGTTTTGTAATGACTGTAATGGAAGTCTCTTTTTTAGCCTTGTTAATCTTGTCTTTGTTCTTCTGTCTTTCACCGCTATGTACATAATTGATATAATCTTGACAAATGTTTCCGGTAGAGTATTATAATCCCGTAGGAAACTCCATGGGTTTTTGATTCCAGCCGCACTAACAATTGCATTTCTAGCTTGATCGAAAGTTAAGTTGAAATGCATCTCTTCCGATTTTTATGAGTCCCTTGCCATTTCTAGAGTTTCCTTCAGGGGTTTCTGCATAGATGACATCTGTTTAGTTTTCTTCGTCGGGTTAATTATAGCAGGTTGTTCGAGTTTAGGAAAATCAGTGCTGACCGATATGTCGGTGATGTGACTAGTGAGTTTCGGAAAGGAATCTTTTTATTGATGACTAGCTGGGTGCCCGGCGTTGCCCGAGATGTCCGGATACACTCCAATTTCGGTTGCTTTTGCGCTATTTTTATGTAACGCTCCTCCAACCCTATCCCTAAATGTGCTCACCTCCCATGCTGAAGGTGTTTAAGTCACTGACCAAATATATTGGTCATTTTTACATGTTAGAAGATGACCACCCCCACAAATGTGCGATAATCAAAAGGAACATACCCATATGCATACCCACATGTATACACACATACATACCCGTATAAGACAATTTTATATAATATAGATAGATAGATAGATATACATACACTATTTAAAACAATTATTAAATTTGTAGACATATAATTTTTCCATCTGAAATTAAACTATTTGGTGGTTTTAGAAATCTGCAGTTGGTAGCATTGTATAAAATTAATGCAAAACATTACGAAATACGCTGTCTTCAATAAAAAAATATCAATTTTGAACATTTAAGTATTGTTTTTATCATAATTCTATGTATCTTCCAGTGCGTATTGCGAGATATAATTGGGAAACATATTGGTCCCTGATCCCGTTAAATATTCCACGTCAAAAGTCAAGTTATTTAAAAGAAAATTAATGCCATGGATTGTATAACCTTTCATAATAAATTATATTTATCACTCGATGTGGTATTCGTAGATTTAATTATACTTATTATTCAATCAAAATATTTTTGCTCAGCTTCATTTCTCAGAAATTGAACATCTATAACGTCGTTCCCAAAAATGGAAAACAAATATTGCTATCCTAACCTCAAATTTTTGTTTCACGACACAAATTGCACGCAATAATTTGTTTACATTTATACAAATTTATAGAAATACGTTGCGTAAAGTACAATTAATTGTATTTTTAATTCAATATAAATGTTCCTATTTCTGTACATACCTTTGACTGATAGAGCATTAATTGAATAACGACCATAAAAACTTTCGGAGTTCCGTACGTCATTTTCAATACTTTTATAGTTACAAACATATAATTCAGCAGTCGTACCTTAGACAAATCTTATTATCTTCTGAAATATTATACAGGATACAATAGTATGTTATATTATGAAATTTTATAAATCTCGACCGACACATATTTGAATGTATTATAAGGCGCCGTATTGGCTTTATCAAAGATAGCGGGATAATTAACTATTCCAAATTAACTTTGCGCAAGGATGGTAAAGTGTTTCGTATTGTTTTTTATTACTATTCGATGGAGTAATACTGGAAAAAATTTTACTTTTTATTCAATCAAAATATTTCTGCTTTATTTCATTACGAAATACAGAACTATATTTAGGATGCGTCAATGTCTTGAAAACTTATGACCTCATCGTCTCGCGCAGTAATTTAACACTAATTCGTAACTTATTTCAATTATAATTATTTCCACGTTTATTCTAGGGGTTTCTCATCCCCACAGTACCGGTTCTCGATTTTGGCAGAATATATATACCAATTTTTGTTGAATTCTGTCCACGCGATAAAATTTGTATAAAGAACAACGTAAATACATACATACATACATACATACAAATATACTATATATATTATATAGATGGTTTTGGAAGAAATTTGAATTGGTTTTGCTAATTGCTCTTCATTTGAATTAATTCCAGGTTGTTCCACTACTTTTCTGATTAATCGGTGACCTGAGACGTCGGTAATTTCACTGGTGGTGTTACTTGCTCTGGAAGTCTTATTCCAGATTGGTCCTCTTCTACTTTCATTGAGGACGTTTCTGTTGCACGAGATGTCGGGTTGATGTTAAAGAGCAATCATTTGCATAGGGCCCCTTTCTGTTGCAGAGATAACAATTATCATTCTCGGGAGTAAGGAATATTCTGAAGAAGGTATTTTCATAGTGCAGGAGGTTCAACTCAGGTAGGGCGTGAACGAACTTTGAATCCAAGAAGAAATGTCTGCGAAAGGACATAATAGCGGAGAATCTCTTGTCAGAGGTCAGAGTTTTGAGGCAGGTAATTTTTTATGTTAAGGTTATCGCATATTTTGTTTAATTCTTTGACATACATGGGTAATTATTTCTCTAGTCATTTTATATTGTCATCTTATATTGCCAGTATGGTTGTTTATCAAAATTTCCTTATGTGTACTTGTTAGTTCCTCCACTTCTTTTTTATTACTTACAAAAGCACAGATTCTGCTATTCGCTATTTTAGAGAAATAACGAATCATTGAGGGACATATAATTTTCGAAAGAGATGAAAGATACTCATCAGTGGTTGCTCCTTCAACTGCATCGATCACGATGGCTTGAGACCTGTCTGGGATGTATTTCGCTGCTGTGGCTCCTGCATACGAGATCTTGTGGGCGTCTCTCGGGTTCATTTCTTCTCTCCTGTAAGCTCAGAAGTAGCCAAAGGTCTGCTAATTCATTTTATGGCTATGAAGACTATTCGAAAATTCCCAAACTAGTCTCCACAGTCACAATTACAAAAGCGTCAACGTCAAAAAAGTCGCATTAATTAGCTTTGGGGAAAATACGTTTTCCGACACAATAAAATTATTTAAATTTCTGTTCAATATCGATTCGGTGTATAATTGAACATTTTTTTTATAAAATATTAATATTTGAAACAAATTTATACACAAATATTCTCACTGTTTTTTAACGCGTGTTGCTAAGATAAACACCAGAGATATTATTCGCAATAATATTATAGGGATCAATTTTTAAGTTTAAGAGTTTGTTGATGGATATGTATTATAAGAATAGGAAGAAGAAAATTTTGTTCAATAAATGTGAAAGGTTTTTCTGTTCTTGAAATGTGTAGATCAGTTGTATTTTAATAATAGGTAAAATAGCTCAATACAGACAAAAGAAGTAATGGAATAAATACCAGCCAACGTTTCTGGAAACCATGTTCCTTTCTTCAGGTGCCAAGGAAACGAAAAACACAAGAGCCTAGAGAGACACAACTTCAGAATTCGATTGACAAAACATAAAAGACTTGTGCAGTTGTGTTGATCTAGGCTCTTGTGTTTTTTAGTTTTCTTAGCACCTGAAGAAAGAAACAAGGTTTCTAGAAACGTTGTGAGGTATTTACATCACGACTTCTTTTGTCTGTATTTGGCTAATTTTCACATCATAAATTTTCTCAACAGACGTAATTTTTTTATTTCTGTTGTATTTTAATTGTATTGTAATGAAGACGTATCGCTGACATGAATTTTTTATGTAATTCCCCATTAATTTGTACTTATTTGAATTTTTAATTTAATTTGTTGAAACTTTTGATCATTATCAGTTAGGAATTGTTTGGAAACTATTAGAATTAACAGTGATTTATATTCATAGGACCAAAAACTTACAAGATATGTAATTGTGTTGGAATAAAGAAAACACACTTTTGTGAAAAGCCAAACAAAATAACGAAAGATAAAGGAAACATGTATAAAAAGAATGGAACAAATTTGAATGAAACTTGGTATTCTCGATCAGATAATTTTGATGAAAATGTAAAAATAAACTCTACAGCATCTCGTTAAGAAAATTATCAAGGATCTTCCACTTCACCTTAAGAGTTAGTTGATCCTCATATTCAATTTTATAAATGTAACTTCTTTTACAGAAACATGGAGTTTAAACATAATTTTAATTTCCGTCCAAGGCTGGACAATCTTCGTACGAAAAATATTTTCCTAATTCTTACAGAGATTCTGAATCGACTTCTACTTTCACTGATGTTTATTAGGAATATGATGTCTACAGATTTGAGCCGGGTTATATTGGGTAATTTTCATATTTGGATTCCGTCCACTGCCATTGTTCAAACGATTTGTAATCTAAATGCATTTTAATGGCGACTTTGGGTTTTGCTATTACACTTAATCGAATATACGTGTATTGCAGTGTTTATGGTATTATCTGACGAAAAGAAGAGTTAGATAGAAATTTAAGACTAAAAGAAGTAATTAATGTTGTTAACATATGTAGCAAAAGAAAAAAAACAATAACATAAGGATTATGTTTCAAGTTTAAGCTTAAAAAGTCTAAAATAAGACGTTAAAATAACTTTCTACTGTCTAACAATTCTTGGTTTTTAAGATATTCTATAATAATCGTCGGTTCATCTCGACTGTCTCTTAATTAACGTTATTCAATGAGGACAAAAGCGCGTTGTCGTAAACAAATATTTCTTTTGTGACCCTCTCGTCTTCTATTATTAAGATAATATAAATGTGAAGGTTTGCCTTTAAGCAATAGATACGCAAGTCCTCGAAATAGATGGCAGGAAACGTAAACCCTCAGCTAAATTCCTACGGAGGGAGGCTCAGTTGTTTAATAACTTCGCAGTTGAGATCGTTGATCCCCGAGGTGGTACTCTCAGTAATACAACTCGACTCTTACTAGGGAAATGGAAAACACAAAAGTGAGCAAAACAAAGAACGTCTCCAACAAAGACAGACCTGTCCGTATATTTAGAATAAGCCAACTGCTGAAGGAAAAATGTTCGAATTATTTTTCTAATCAGAGACAGTTTCATTAATATATTATTTAACATGATATATCAGCTATCGCTATTTAAAATTTTTTTGACAACTGATGATGATTAATCCCAAATACGTTAGCGGTCACTCTTCCTCAGGTGGAGAAAGAGATACAATACCATATATTTATCACTTTATGTAATTAGAACCTACATTTATGTTACTAAAATATATTGATTTAAGTAATTTTGATGTAGGCAAAATTTTCACAGCGATGTTATTGACAACAGATACGCCAATTATTAACTCCTTGATGAGACAGAAGAGACGCATGGAAACGACTGTGATTTGAATAATGTGAATAAAGCAGAGGTAGTGGAAAGTTTAGTCATTTAAATAACTATGAAGTAACCGATCTGAGTAATATTGGAAAACATGAACGAACAAATCGTTTCACTGGTATCCATCAAGCCACACGAGACCATTTGGGAATTCATTATACATCAAATGCAGAAAAAAATAAGTTGATATAATTCGTATTCTGAGGAAGCGAAGTAACGTGCATGTGGAGTGTTGAATGACATAAGAGAAAATATTCGAACGGGCGTCTCAAGTAGTTGATACAAAAATATAATTTTACATCAGAGGGATACGTGGGGCAAATATATAAATAAGCTTATGGCAATGAATACGTCAACACTTGGACCAGAGATCAATCTTGAATATAAGAAATTTTTTAGAAATTCGTATATTCCAATCTTCTAATTCTTCTAAAAATAAAACAATGAGTTTGATTGTTTGTATGTACCACTTACAAATCTACATACATGGGGAAAATTTCACCAAATTTTGTACACGTGTTCCTTGCGACCAGGAAACGAACACTGTCGGGGTGAGACACCTCTACAATCCCCCCTCCCCCAGGTGCGCGAATGGACGAGTGTGGAAATATTCGAACATGCTAAAACGGCTGATATTTAAATCGGATAAATATTTTTTAGAGGTCAAAGAGATTTACAGTGTTTCTACCGATGTTATCTGTGTACAATTACAACCCCATACAGCATGGGAGGGGAGCACTCTTAGGGGTGGAGATCCATGGGCATTACAAGAAAATAGATTGGAGAAAAATTCCGGGTTATAGATGTCGCTGAGTTTAATTATGACGTTCAACTTTCCATTTAACCCCCAGGGGCGGGGGTAGACGGGCTGTCAATTGTGAAACATGCAAACACATCCGATATTTGCGTTGAATAAATATTTTCCAGGGCTAATTAAATTGATAATATTTTCCCCATGTTATCTGGGAATAACTTCAACCCATAACAGCATTGGAAGGAACACCCCATGGGTGGGAGAGGAGGGGCGTTACTAGAAAATAATGGGACTATAACCAAGATTGGAGTCATATCCAGGGTTATGGATGCCTCTGAATTGATTTATAATTTAAACTTGCTATTTATCCCTCAGAGGCGGGGCGTGGACGTGGGTTGAAATTTTAATACATGCAATAACGATATATATTAGCGATGAATAAATATTTTCACGGTTAATTAGTTTGATAGTGAATTTACCACTGTTATCTGTGTATAATTTCAAACCGTTACTGCACGGCAAGGAGCACCAATAAGGGAGGGGCGTTAGAAGAAAATAACGCGAATACAACCGAGATTGGAATAAAGTCCAGGATTATGGATGCTGCAGAGTTTAATTATGATACAAAACTAGCCATTTAATACCCATGTGCTGGGTTGACGAGAGTGGAAGTTTTTAAACATGCAAACACAACTGATAATTGAGTTGGATAAATATATTTTGGGATCAATGAGATTCATTTTTCTACATGTTCTCTGTGTACAATTTCGACCCCTTTTGGGCTTGGGAGTAGAGCAATCTTAAGGGTGAGGATGGAGTGGTATTACATAAAAATAACGCAAAATATATCGGGAGTGGAGTAGAATCCGGTGTTATGGAAGTCACTGAGTTTAATTATTACATTCCACTTGCCGTTTAACTCCCCCAAGCGCGGGTGGTTGGGGGTGGAAATGTTCAAACATGTTAAACGGTCGATAAATATTTGTTGGGGTCAATGACATTAATAGTAGTTCTACCGATGTTGTTTGTGTATAATTTCAACCCATTTCGGATTGGGAGTTGAGTACTCTTAGGAAAGGTGCTAGAGAGGCGTTACATAAAAATAACGCAAAATTACCGAGATTGTAGTAAAGTCGGGGGTTATAGATATATGACAACTCGGCCAACGCCGGGCACCCAGCTGCTCAATAGAATAAACTTGGGAGGGAGCATCTTTAAAGAAAGTTCACAATTATTTGTTCAGAAGATGGCAGGTTTGTGTTATTTGACCACTTTTTCTCCCATTATGGAAATGCTTATTTGAAAATATAGATGGTAATTTGCGTTAGCCAAATTGGATAGAGAAACGAGGATTTTATCGAGCACCGATTCTGTACCCATCAATAACAGGAGAGAAGTTGAGGTAAATTTATTTATATTATGAATAAAATGATTTGTATAAACTTACGTAAACATATTATGATAGTATCTAAAATTATAAAATAGTTTCGATATAAATAATCTGAATATTTTAACATCTCCTATCTCTATTCAGAATGAGAAGGCAGTTTAACTATTTATGTTCATTGGTTGGCCTATGATAATAATTAACATAGATTAATTTTTACAATACAATTGGAAATCAAATCTCTTAATGAAAAATATAAGATCATTTTAACGTCACAAACATTCATACACATTTTTTCTTTATTAGGTATTAATAACTCCATTACCAAATTACCAAACCAAAGTGTACCAAATTAGTGTACCCTATGTTAAAAATATTATAAAATTATTAAAGCTTCCCATAAATATGAAATTAAATATTTCTGTTTTAGTATGAATCGTATGAATCACATTAATAACGTACTAAGTAAAGTAAAATATAATATTAATAATTTACCTCAAACAAACGTAGTATACAAAATTCATTGTAAAAATTATAATAAATGTTATATTGGTTTCAGAACAACAAATCTCAAGTCTATCACCATGAATATAACACTAAAGACATATTATGAAACAAGTTCATCTCTGTTACCACTGTAATCATGAGATCGAATTTGATAATATTATAATTTGACACAAATTTATATAAAATCTCAAACTTAAATTTTCGGAGGCTATTTAGATAAATTTTCTAATATAAAAGTAATGGGGAAAGACTTGGACGTATCGCATGCCGAGAATTGTAGACGTATTAGATTAAATAATGTGCAGCAACAGAAGACGTTCGAATTCCATAAATTCGACAACCCAGAAAAAGTTCCTGTCACTACCTGCTCGAAAGAAACAGACGGGAATGATATAAATACGTTCGCAGTCCATGAGGACGGTTAAACTGTAATTCGTTCCATGAAAATGAGTAGAACTAGTTGTAGTTGCTAATAGCAGATATTTTTTTCATATTACGTTATACGCTTTGAATTCTAAAGCACTTGGTGAAACAGGAATGTTCACGTCATATATCATATCTTTATTACGTTTGGTCAGTATAAGCCTGTTCAATAATGATGAATATTTCTGATTACCTTATACATATATTAATAAGAATGCCGAAACTGTCAAGAACTGTTTCGAACTTCAGTCGGAATTTACAACCACCATAAATCACATTATATTATCGTGATAAACGAACTTAAAAATTTCACAACCAAGTGGTTTTCACCGATAATATTTCAGTAATGTATGTGATATATAATATATCTATCTGAGTGCCCCGCGGTTGCCCGGGTATTTATGTAAATTAGCTCAGAGAAGGAATTGATTCGACAATAACTTCTTGGTAAACATTTCACTTAACCAGCACCAATAGCGTCACTGTTTGTAACATTTACCAATTCACGTTCCCCCCCCCCCCCCCGACCTAAGTCGCCGACACGCAATATTAAGGGAGTCAAATATTCCCCCCCCCCAGTCAATAATATTCCCATTCTCCTTTTAAGAAGTCACAAATACTCCCGGTAACTTAATGGATTAAAAATAGGTCCGATACTTAAGAGACAAAAATGTGATCGCTAACTTAATAAATTCTAAAAATACTCCTCGTATCTGAAAGAAGTAAAACTGAAACAACCTTTAATTAAATAGAGACGTAAAAATACTTGATACTCTAAGAAAGTAAAAAATACACCCGGTAAATTAAAAGAGTCAAAAATACTATTTTTGTCAAATACGTCAAACTCTACATTGAGAATCATAAAATTCCCTTAACCTCCATGGTTAATGCGAAAATTAAACTAAGCGTCAACTAAAACCCCGGAATCGACACCAATCTCCGTCTTTTTGCATTATTTTTCATGTAAAAGCTTTCCATCGCGGATGGTTCAATCCCTTGCCTTTTGGAGTTGAGGTAAGATAGTACGACAAATTAATAGAATGACACTATAAAAACTAAGCAATCGGAAAACGTTTTACTTGACGCTAATAATGGCAATTTACGAATATTTTTTAAATGCGACCATATGATAGGCGTGCCTTAACTCCTCAGTCTTTGTTTACGGATCGTCATTAACCTGATTATAAAGTTTAGTAAAAATTTCTCGACGCGTTTAGTATTGTAAGCGGAAATTTTTTTCATCCCATTCCACACCTACTTCTAGGGGCTGAATTACACCTTAACCAGTATCTTAAATATCAGAATTAAACTCACACCATGCTCGGTTATTTACTCGTTAATTTTATGTAACGGCCTATGACCCATTTCCTCCCCGCACCCAGCGGTCGAACTACAACTTAACTGACTCAGTGAATGTCAGAATTAAACTCATAGACTTCTATAACCCTCTCTGTTGTTTCACGTCATTTTTATGTAACGCCCCTCCAGTAGTGGTGCTGCCTTCCTATGCTGGAAGGGGTTAAAATTGTACACTGAATACATTTGGAAGAAAACATTAAACTCGTCGACAACGAAAAATAATTATTCGATTCTAATGTCGGCCGAATTAGCATGTTTTAAAATTTCACCCATTGGGAGGTGTCTAATGCTTCGGAAGGCCAACAGAAACCATCGAGGAAATGCGCACAACTCACCAAAGTTTCATCGTAATCGGATGAATGGTTTAGGAACGCATAGGGGACACACAGAGATCCATATATACATACATACATATATATATATATAGTATTTTTTTCTGAAAATTGCGATATATATATATATATAATTTTTCTGAAAATTGCGATATATATATATATCGCAATTTTTAGAAAAAAATACAACTTGAGGTTTAATATTATATTTAGAAATATTTTTTCTGCAATTTTTTTAACTTTCACTGCATTGGATTTCATAAGTCTGGGCTTGCGACTTGGTAAAAGTCGAGTACTGAAGAAAGAGGTCGGAAAAATTGATACAAAATACTCCTCATTACAAAAAGCAATATGAAAAATAAATGCAGAAACTTCACCCAAAACAAAACAGTGCAGAAAGCAAGGGATACGTCGCATATTTTTAAAACGCTCAGGCGGCTAAATCAGCTGCATCATAGCTTCGTAACCAAGGAATAAAAATTGTTAGATTGCTCTTCAAGAATGATCAATATTGCGTGAAAGTAAATATATATATATATATATATATATATATGTAATGAAATATTAATAAATTTTTCGGTAATTATTGGCGGCGTAGCTTGGGGCCATTGTTTGGTGCGAGAATGGAGAGACTATAATGGGTGCTACGAATTGTTGTCGAGAAAGCTTATATGAGACGCTCAGAACTTAAGCGTCGACAGTCAGTCAAATGGTCAGAGAGCAGAATGTGAAGAGTAAAACACTTAGTCAGCCAGCAGTATGTAGTCAGCAAACAGTCAGATATTCGGATAGCAGAGTGTGTTTGGGAGCCTACGGAGAACTGATATTCAGCGAAGCAGAAAGGCGCCGAAAATGTTGCAAAGTGTTGGAAAGTGAAAAGAGAATAAAATCAGTGCTATGGCCTGTTAGTGAATTTAGTGTTGTATAAAATTAAATAATCATGCGTTCACAAACCAGAGAAGCTCAAAATAAATGGTATGTAAAAAAAACCTTTCCTCTGTAAACCTTCACGTACATATCGTTTACCGCCAGATTTATATAACTTTTTCCAGATTTCTATAACTTTTCAGATTTCTAATAGTTCTTGTTATTGGTATAAAAAATTTTTATTGTAAATTTAAATTCATTTTAACAGTCTTTATTAGAGGCCCCATAAGCGACCATCAAATTAAGATTCTCATAAAAGCTGAGGCGTTAACTTAAAAAGAAAAAACATTTGAAAATTCAACTAAAATAATATTTGTCGAATAAATCATTTTTGTTATTTTTTAAAATATTGGCTTAATTTTGATCTCCTTCCTTTGTTCAATTTAATTAAAAGTGTTTACTCTCTCGTGGTGCTAATACTGATAATTATTTCCCTTGTAGTCATTCCAGAATAATTTATTAGGCAGCGTCAAATGTTAGATTGAATCTTGCTGACGGCCGCGTACAGCATGCTAGTTCTCGTACTAACTGCTCACCAGCACCAGGATTCATACAGACCTCTTTGTAGTGAAAGTCTGAGCGCTTACCATCTGCTACCAGCAACACTCCTCTCAGACTCGTGTATTCCGTCTAACAATTTCTCACTAATCTCTGATTTTTTCGCAGTTAGATATAATTAATTGTGGCATTCAGTAGCGTATATGCGTAGGCTAAGAATATTGAGATTCTCAACATGGCTGATAAGGAAGGCTGGTAAAAAGTATGTTTCAAGTAATTGTTCCGATTCATAGAATGGCGTGAGAGTGCAATTGTTCACACACGAATTACTACGTCTAATACATAGGATAAATTTGCTTTACTTTTCTACTTATTAATGGTAATATTTTCTTTCGTTCATTTGCTATACAACTTCCACCGAGACATTCTTTAGTTATGTGTATGATTGGTCCTGAATGGAGTGTAACTGAAGAACATTTATCGGATTTGTCCGTAGATAATATAATACCAATTACATACTTAATAATCATGGTTACAATGATATTACTGATATTTGTATCATGCGGATCATTTGAAACTCAAATATATATATATATATATATCCCGTACAGTATCCACTTTACAAAGTACACTTTACTTAAAGTTTTCTATCCTTTTGTATTCTTTAATCAACCTTGTATTTGGGGGAAACTATTCATTACATTACTTTTTCATGCTTGTTTGAAGTATAGTAACAATACCTAATAAATATTAATAAAGGCTAAAATTTAATTACAGGTTTAAATCGTAGTATCTTAATAACGGAGCTTGAAGTATACTGAAACATGATTTTTTTTTAACCAAATTATATTTTGAGATATATGCCTAGAATATTTGAAGAATATTGTCACACTATTCAAAGAGTTATTATTTTAATTTGAATCTACGCCCGAGAACTGTTACTGAGTCAGTAAGTAGTGAAACAGTGTTTAAATCAGCCAACATTAATTAGAACCTGAAAAATTTCTCGAATTTAGAAATCAGGAATGTATTTTTTACCCGACTCATTTCGCTAAAACAGGCCTACAAAAATTACTTTATTTGTAACTAAGGCGTTGCATAAGGCCCTACAAAGGAAGTTGAATATAGGGGTAAAACTATCCCTACTATTGTAAAGAAACCTTGTAAAAAATTATACTCCAAGAAGCAAAACAGAATAATAAAGGTATACAATCAAATACTCAAGAATTTCACTTACATACTACGACCTCGGATAACTCAACCTCTGATTCAGAACAAGACCGGCAGCGCGGCTCGAACACACGTGCGAACCACAACACAACCAAGATCCCTTCTCTCTCGAGACACGGAAATATTCTCTCATAATATTCTAGTAACTGTAATCCAAAATTATTTACGGAATTAAAATATTTGACTAATTATTTATTAACTCCTACCAATACGATAAATAAACATTATACTATATTTAAGCTGGTTATTTAAATATTACAAACACTGAGACAATAAACAATTCTTAAGTGTAAATTTATATTTAAGTAAAAATTAGAACAACGGCAATAATGATGTCGAAAATACTGCGATAAAAAATGAACACTTAATTTAGATTTCATAACACATTTTAAAAAAACATATTTATAATTTTTATTCTCTACGACACAATATCAGTTCACTTTGTAAACACACTTTCACTCATACACACATGTAAAGTTTAATTCTATTTTGCATAAATATCTCCCAAAAATACTTTTAATTTTCGGTTTATTTCTACTACAAAATGTTCTGGGAAAGTAATTGAAATATTTAAATCAAGTATATTGTCGTCTCTATACATATCAAATTTCAGGAAAAGAAACATAAACGTTTTCATTACACTGTTTTACCAATCGATAGGTTTGAATTGATGGTTTAGGTACTCTTTTGCGGTACGAAGAACGGGAAAGGATATCGTTAAAGAATAATCACAAAGCGGTGTTCCTCTCTGTTTTTAGAATTATATTACAATTTTAATAACTATAATATCAATCGTTTAACAGCTTCGAAGCTTAACAATTTGTCATTTTTAACGTAACGTGAACGCTCCGCTTTATAAAAGATTTAGTTGCTACGTCAGATAACTTTATCGCTGGCGAAGATAAATGGACATGGATTACACGGGCAAAAAACTAAACTGTCGTGTATTACATGCATAGAATAGAGTCTCGACTCGCTTCTTTAAAATGTGTGAACTAACTAATGCATAAATTTTTAAATATCTCTTTCTTTAAGTATATATATTGTAATGCATATAATATAATGCATTGGGTTAAAAACAGCGCACATGTCGTAAAGGGAATGCGTGGGAAAAGTAACCGCGGGTCCTGTCACGAGGTGACAAGACGGAGCGGTAAGACATTTATCTAGGATGAGTGCTGGTGAGCGGCAGAGAGGAAGCCGTAATTTGTAAGGACAGGGTGACGGTGCGGCAATTAGGTCTAAAGAGTGATTGCGGGTCTAGTAGCTTATTGATTTGGGAAACGGCGTGAAGAATTAGTAACGCAGAACGTGGGCGAGCAGATGTTCCCAAAGTGGCTATGTTAGAGCAGGCTATTGTCTCTGACGAATGACCTGACAAGTGGCGTAGTTGCTTGGGACTTGGAAGAAAAGATTTTGTGTGAGTCGGACAAAAGAGAGCAGCCAACAAGTCCTGAGTAATTGCGGGGGCGAGGTACTGCAGCTGCGGGCATGTCGAATGGCGCAATTGCTTGGGATGATGAGGGTCCAGGCACTTGTTGTCTTAGGATCTGGAGAAATTAGTATCGCGCACTTGTGAGCGGAGAGGTCCAAAGACAAATTGGACCTGTCACGATTGTCGGGTTCAGGAAGGCGGAAGGAATCCAGTGACCGGGACGTAAATTTCAGTAATGGGATTCTGTCACCGCGCCGTTGCGACGAAACTTTGCAACAAGAGAAAAACAAGGAGGCTGGTGGTATATATAGGGGAAATAACCTATTGTGTGGACAGTTGGCAGTTAGCATGGGAGAGCGGCGGAGGACGCAGTGAAGAGTTGGACAGTTGGACAGTTGGAGTTAACGTGGGAGAGGAGACAGACACAGTTAGCATGGGAGAGAGGCGGAGGACGCAGCGAAGAGACAGTTAGTCAGTCAGAGACAGTCAGCATCAGTCAGCAAAACCATAATAGCTATAAACATTTTTAAAATACAGAAGCTCTATCTGTATGAGTAGGAGAATTTGACCTGTCTTCGATAGATAGATAGATTTATTCACCATTAGCCCTCTAAAGAGGAAATAGGATTCGTCACAAATGTACAGTAGATAAATTGCATATAAACTTATAATACACAAAAACACACACAAAAATTCATATCTGTTTACATTAGTCTAGTCACTACAATCATACACACTATTTTTAGGAAACACGCACACGACACAAATCACTTCCAGGTATTAATCTCCTGTCGCTAGGTACGGAGGGATGTCGTCATAGATATTTACTAAAACAGAAATCAGAGGCAGGAAAACAGAACCAAAAGGGGAAAACTGGACAAACTATTTACATATATATAGCATATTCGGCAATTTTGTAGGCAAGGCAGTTCAACGAATGTCAGACCGATTCAAAAATTCGTGTACGGAGTAATAAGTTCCATTGCAAAGGTAAGTTTTACTCTCCTTTACGAATAAGTTGTAGTTGTTGATGTTCTTTACATGTTCAGGAAGGCTGTTAAATAGTGCGATACCGGAATAATGAACGCTAGACTCATAGAGACTGAGGCTGTGCTTGTCAGACCTAAGAACTGAACGGTTTCTTGTGTCATAGCCATGATTGTCCCCGTTACTTGCAAAAAGGTTCATGTTGCGTTTAACAAAGTTTAGTATTTCTAATATGTAAGCGCTAGGTAGAGTCAGAATATGGAGTCTTTTGAACAGCGGCCTGCAGCTTTCTCTAGCATCTGAACCTGATATAATTCTAATGGTAGGCGACCTGGATGTAGCAACGACGTCAAGGGGTGTCACGGCGAACCAGTGATATTGTGTTAGAGTCAGTGAGTGAATGTCAAGGCTATAAAGTGAGTGTCTTAAGAACGAGTCGAAGTAAACCTGAGAAACCGTAAGTTGGAATGCATAATATTAACAGATGTAAACGTTATTAAAGGATAACAGTCAGATGTCGTTCTCTTCTTTTGATAATAAAGTTAGAAGTAATCTATAGGTTAAGTTCATTAATAAATTTAGTAAATACTTTTGTTTAATTTAAAACTTAAATGTTGAGTCTTTTTAATAGTTCGATTCTGTCCGTTGTCAAACCCAGAAGAGACCCATGAGAGCAAGAGTTTCTTATTATAATAGAATATAAAATCAATTGTAATTTCCTTCTTGTGTTAATAAATTTGTTTGTTAAAATAAAATCATTAATATATTTTTATTTATACCCTTTGTGGTTATTACATTTTGGCTACCACAACGGTGGACAAAGATAGAAGGAGTCTCTTATTTGTTTATTACAATATATATATATATATATATAGTAATAATTATAAAGGAGGTCTTAATTAAACGAATTAATTAACAAAATTATTAAGATTTAAAAATTTCTTCTTTAAAGGTACAAATTGTAATCCCTACTTTATACGCCGAATTTCATCAAGTTAACACACGAATATTTCATTTCAATTTTGCAATTCGTGGCGTTCTAGGAAAAGTACAACTTTATATATGACAATCAAATACGTCGAAATTCTCTATACCTCAGGGTCATTACGGGGTTTGATATTCAGAAAAATCCAATTTAATAAACTAACATTAACAATTCAAACTAATTGAAGCTAACTTAATACCAAATGAAAACAAACGAAATGAAAGAAACTAAATGAAAAGAAAAACGAACGAAATCTGACTTCTAACTTTAATCCTCAATTACAGATTTTAAATAATTGTTTTGTACCCACGTATGTCTTTCTGGTACCAGATCTGATTCTTGGAGAAATGTAAGAATAATTTATGACTAATTTTTTCTCAATGTAATTGAAAGTGTCCCCGTCAGCGTTTCTATTCATCAGTAAGCGTACCGCAATTTTAAAAAAAGTTTCAGAAACTCTGGTCCAGAGTATGTGTCCCATGTATTTAGTAATGAATGGGATTGGAATCTTTCAGTAGCTGCTCAAATGTACGCCCCTTTGGTACTTGCGAAATTAATCAGAATATATCGCCATTATCGTGCTCCAGTTTCTCTGTATTTTGCCACAAAACGCCTGCACAGTACATATTATCGGATTTTTACATTATATTGAAATTAATACTACATTACAATAACTATATGTATCACAACGGCAGCGATTCTAAACAACCTTTTAAAACATGCCTTCGAAACGTAAAAAAAAGGTTTATGTAATTGGGCCTACTTTGTGAAATATCATCAAGCTTTAGAGAATAGAAACTTTCATTATTAAAAATTATGATTCTCTTTATCGATGGGATGTCAAATGTAATTGGTTTTAGAACTGATTCAGGATTCTTAAAGAAAGAAACAGCTCATCGTACGACAATGTAGATTCAGCCAAGAACAAAGAAATGATTAACAAAAGGTCCCAGCGAAGAGTAAATCAACCGTGACAAGCAAAACGAAGAATGAAATTAACAACATTATAGATGAACTAGACACATTAGGGGTTTTCGATCGAAACTGACAAAACAGTCAATAACAAGATACCTGCGAGTAAAGGGTATTATAAAGTTTGGAACAGCAAAGACAGTAACGTCTTCAGTTAAAGAGTATCATTCAGATCAATAACATTGCTCGTCATTGTCAACAAATTTCAAAACTAGTTTTTTTTCTTAGTTTGTGCGTGTGAGTTAATCTTGTTTCAGCACTGTCCTGCGACCACAGACAAGTGGCTGAAACTGAAAATATAAATTTTTTTATAAGTGTTTTCAGATGTTACTGTCATAAAAAATTAAAAGAAATTAAGCCTGCACGAACCACTGCCGTGAGATAAATAAATTCTGAGAATAAAAAAAATAAAAATCTGAATTTATAATCTACTTATAAATGAAACAGTGTGTTTGTATGTTTGTTTGTTTGTATGTACGTTCAGCAAACAAATCTACACCCGTGTTCCATGCGACCAGGAAACAAACACTCTCTAGGTGAGACGGGAGCGGAAATATTCAAACATACTAAAACGGCCGATATCTAAGTCGAACAAATAGATCAAAGAAATCGATAGTATTTCTACCGATGTTATCTGTGAATAATTTCAACCCCTTACAGCATGGGAAAGTTGCACCCTTAGCGTTGGGGGTGGAGTGGCATTACAAGAAAATTGTGCGAATACAATCGAGATTGGAGTCAAATTGCGGTTTATGGATGTCACTGAGCTCAATTATGAACTTTCCATTTAACCCCTGAGGCAAGGGGAAGAAATTTTGAAAAATGCAACCACGGCCGATGTTTGCGTTGAATAAATATATTTCAGGTTTAATTACATGTATAGTATTTCTACCCATGTTGTTTGCGTATAATTTCAACCCCTTTCAGGATGGGTTAGAAACACACTTAATGGGGATGGAAGGGCGTTACTTAAAAATATCGCAAAAACAACAAGATTAGAGTCAAATCGGGGTTATGGATGTCGCTGAGTCTATTTATGACAATCTTGGAACGCGCGGTGGTGAGATACGCGGCTGTAAAAATTTTCAAACATGTTAACCGGCCGATTTTTGTGTCGAATAAATATATTTCGAGTTAAATGAGATTCATAAAATTTCTTTACCTTTATCTGTGTATAATTTCAACCCATTTCGGACTAGGGAGGGGAGCACTCGTAAGGATGGGGTTGGAGTAGCATTACATAAAAATAACGCAATAAATTTCGCCACTTGAGTAGAATCCGGGGTTATGGATGTCTCTTAGTTTAATTATGACGTCCATCTTGCCGTTTAACTCCCCCAAGCGCGAATGGTCGGTGGTGGAAATTTTCAAACGTTTTAAACCGTCGATATTAGCGTTGAATAAATATTTGTCTGTGGAAATTATATTAATAGTATTTCTACCGATGTTGTTTGTATATAATTTCAACCCCTTTCAGAATGGGTTGGAAGAACGCTTAGGGATGGGGTTCGAGGTGCGTTACATAAAAATATCACAACAGCAACAGAGATTGGAGTCAAATTAGGCGTTATGGATAAATGACAAACCCCCCAAAACCACCGGCAACCAGCTAGTACCTAATAAAGTAGCCACGAAAAAGCTACAAATTATTTAAAGTAATGAACACCGGCCAAACTTCCTACTGATAAAGACTCCGTTTTAAACGATCAAGGTTGATCTATGACCATATATTTTATTGGATTAATACTAAAATTTCTAACATTTAGTCTAAGTTAAATGTTAGATTAATTTCAGAAATGATCCACATAAAACAAAATAGGAATAATTTTTACAACGTGACAATAGTTCATTAATCTATTACTGTATTATATGTATAAAGATTCTTTGTACCGTTTTGTACAATTATAGCAGTTTTGAATTGACAATTGTTAATTTTCATAATTTAAATATCTGAAGAGTTTGCGGATATGTAAAAGAATTATTTTGTGTTCTAATTTTAAGTCGATTTATGGGCTGTTTTGTGGCCACATATATGAAATTATGAGACGCTCTAATATCGAAGTTTTCTATAAAACCTTTTGTGCGAGTTGTATTGCGTCGGTGCATTTGATGAGTGTGAAAATTTAGGACCTTCAATAATATGGTAGCGCTAATTTGAGAATTTGATGTCAACAAATCAAGGATTATCGTTTGGGACAATATTAAGTTTTAACTTATCCTCACATATTTGTTCTTTGTGTATATTTAATTTCATGTCAGAATTGTTTAAATGATAATCGGAAATAACCTGATTTGTGTCGTCTGCGTATAGCATTGATTTTAGCGGATGAATGCTTCCATGAATTCATTAATATGCAGAGTGCGAATATAAAATATTTGCCTCGTCTAATGGGTATTGCATACAAACAATCTAAATATCATCTTATATACATATACTTTTTCCGAAAAAAATGTTCACCTCCAATAATAAAGAAATATTATAATTTTGTACGTATTTCTTCCTCCGTCATCATCGGTACGGGAGGACTTACCACATGTTCAAGTTTAATGCCAGACAGCAAAAGACAGATGTTGTAAAATACTCATTCCTAAATAGGACAAGAAATAAGTGGAACTATTTACCTGCAAGAGTTTTCGGATAAAGTACTCTAACGGAAAGAAAATTTAGACATAATCTGAAGCCCCTAGTGAAAATAGGGTAGTGTAGTGAAGTGTATTGCAGGTAAAGTGAAGTAAAATGATGGTGCCCCGTTATAAACTAAAGTAAAATACTTATCTCCTTAGATAGTTAAATAGTTAGTTAATCTCTATTTTCTGATATCTTTCCACTGTTTTTCTTTTCAGGCCAGAAAATCTTAATTCTTTCTCTAACTTTTTCAAAATTAACCTTTCACTAATATAATTCTATATAAATGTATTTATAGTTGAAATAGTGTCCCTAAACCTAGTGTATATTTTAAAATAATTATATTAATTTATTCTAATTTCTCTTATTGTAACTTATTTTATTTTATTTAATTAAATTGTAATTTCATGCATCTACCACCGGGAAAACTGCGCATTTGTAGATTAAATACATTCGTACATGCAAAAGCAATCGGAGCTCATGCTAGACAGATAGTGATGTTTTAAGGGAATTAAATGGAATATTGATATGCTGAAACTTTCATTGTAAAAATAATAGTTAGTTTGAAATTAACGGAAAGGTTGGAACAAGAAATAAATATTATTATTGGTTAGTGGTAAAAATTGTAAAGTAAACTAGAAAGCGAAAGCAGAATAGTACATGATAATGACGTTACTTTGGATGATATAAACTCTGAAGGATCTCAGGTATAAATTATTTCATGGAACTAAAAATTGGCCAGTCAAATCTTTGGAAGTGTACTGAAACATCCAGAACAACAGGAAAGCACTAATAAATATATGACTGGCAATACCACGATTTTTAATTTTCATATATTACAACCTTACTACTGTATTAAATTTCACACTTCATTTGTACATATTCGGGTTAGTCAAGAGCCATGGGATTAGATGTTGATTGAAATGATCTTCATTTTTATCTTCGACAGAAGGAGTGGTGTCTTTGGTCGATAGGCTTAGGAGCGCGGTTGGTCGCGTCAAAGGTTGCCATGGCAACCAGTGATTCTTCGTTCCGCTCAGGGAGAAAAGTCGACCGACCCTCTGTCATTCTTAGTAATAGCTTTTGCCATAGCATGTCTTCAATTCTTTATTATACGAGCTGGGTGCCCGGCGTTTCCAGGGTATTTATTTATGTAAGCCCGAAAAAGTAATTAAACCTACATTATTCTATTAGTCAAGAAGTGATGTAACCTACCTATGTAGGGGGAATGCTAATTTCATAACCCCCCTCCCCCCTTCCGTGTCATTAGAGAAGTATAGTACAATCGATACCAATATAAAATATACTCTTAGTACCTTAAGAACATCAAAAATACTCCCGATGCCTTCATACAGTCAAAAATATTTTTCGTATCCCAAAAGACTTCAAAATATACTCGGTGCCCTAATACAGTCAAAAAGACTCTTACTGCCTTAAGAGAGGTAATTATACTATCAATGCTCTGAGTCAACATTTCTGTATATAGCTTAAGAGTGTCAGAAATACTCCCGGTATCATTGAGAGTAAAATTTATCCTCGGTACCTTAAGACAATCAAAATGATTTCGCATACCATAAAATGGGCGAGACAAAATGTCTTAGTGTACCTTGAGAGTGTAAAAAATACTCCCGGTACCTTAAGGGATTTAGAAATCATCTCCGTATCTTAGAAAAGTGAAGAATAATCCCGGTACCTTATGCGAGACAAAAACACAGCTGGTATCTTATGCGAGTCAAAAGATGAAGGAAATCATATATATTCCGTTAAGCCGAATGTGGTTGAAATTATACCCAAACAACATAGAGAGAAATACTGTCAATCTAATTTTCCCGATAAATATTTATTCGACGGAATTATCCGCTGTTTTAGCATGTTTAAAAATTGTATATTTAGAACATCATCGCTAAGTTCTTATTTTCAGAAATATTTGCAATAAATTCTCAAAACTGGGACCACTAACAAACTCCAGTTGACACGTTGCTAGACTATCCATTGCGGATGCATGCGTGTGTGAAATTCCTGGTATCGTTGGAACTATTCGCCAATCACTCCTTCAATATTACCAAGCACGTTATTTTTTGCACGACTACCTCACGCCTCTAAGAACTCCCTCTCCCGCCATTGGAAGGATATGGGACCAGTACCAAACGCCCAACATATCGTTCTTGGGTTTGTCCTGCAACACTTTTAGGCGAATGCCGGGGAGTTCCATAATAATACAACCCGAGGGCCCTAGTTAACCCTTAGCTACCTACCTTTACCATTCCGCATCCCTCCTTTCAAATTCCTTCCTATGCCATCAAGTGGATTACTCTCATGTGTCCTGTTACTCTAAAAAATCTAATTTGAATTCATTGCTTTTTACAGGGGCCTTCAATTTAATAACATAAATACCATGACCATTTGTTCAAAAATGTTTTAGCTATTAATAATGTATTATTATATAGGTGCCCTATACTAATAATTTATTCTAATTTGTACTCCTCTTCTCAGATATTAATAACTTATTTCGTGCATAAAATATTGTTACTTAAGTATTTTTGTATTAACAAAATTAATTTTCTAATTTTTAACGGAATTTTTAAAATTATATAGGTTTATTATTTATGTATATTTACAATATAATAATTATAATTCATATTATATAATAATTCAATGTTATATAAACTTAATGACGACTGAAGTGAACGCCGACTCAGCAGAGCTGATTGAATACAAAATATCAATAGTCATCCTCAGAACACTTTGTTTACATACAATCACGCGAGAGATTTAAATCGATTCAATCTTCAAACTTATTTTGCATCCAAATGGACATGGGTTCCTTATCAAAACATTATCTACTAAGTCCCGTCTACAATCCCTAGAAGTCTGTAACAGGAATTCGGAAACACCCTGTATTTATCACTTATTTATTGTAATATAAAAATGAGTTATTTTATTTTAAAAGGTTTTATCTCAATTGTGTTTTAATATTTAATTAAACATTATTAAAAAATTAGAAATAACATGTAAAATTTATTCAATGCTTAAAAATGTTCAACGTTAATTAATATTTGATATACAAACTCTTTTTCTAATGGTAATTTTTGTGCCCAACTGTCTGTTATCATTATTAAATACAGATGTAAACAATGTTTACGTTTACTCGGCGGAATGCAACCTACAGGGAATTTTGTAGAATCTGATGGCTGGCAGAAGAAGAATATTGTATGCAGGCAGGGAAATACCATGCCCAAAATATTCCAGATAATTAATACAAGTTTCGTTTCAGGACTCTTACTTTAAAATCAATTCACTTTCTATCTCTATTACTACGTTCACCAAGTCTTACTAATATTTCTCATTGCCATTATTCGTCTTCAAACACTTACTTCCAATTACTATAAATGTTAACTACTAGTAGATTTTAATCGCATTAAAGTTCCATAGCCCTTTCGAGATTAAATGACGAACGGTCCTATACACGGTTTTAAACTGCTATTCGTTTTACAGAAAGACGGCTTTTACGACTTTTCTCAAAAGCAAACAAATAAATTTGGAGCTATCTTAAATTGTCACCAAGTATTTATAATCATAAAAGTGTAAATTTAGTGTACCAAATTTATTTTTACTCTAAAGAGGCACGTAAACAAAAATTTTGTTTTTAACAGTTACGGAGAATATAATTATACGGGTTGAGTCTAATTTTCAAAATAACTTACAATGTATTTAATTTATTTGTATCAATTTTGTTATTCGGCTATTTAATTTCTCAAGTTAATATGCTATCGAATGGTAGGTATTTCGGACTTTTATTACCAGACAATAACGAAATACAATAATGCTTTAGCTTTTCCTTCCTTGTTATTTTCTGGACTGGAGGAAAAGGCGAAAAACGGCAGCTAAGATCATTCAGCTGAGTTTTTCGATCCAGGTGGAAGTATGATGATGTGAAATTTCAGGCAGTAGGCGGATTAGCGGTTCATCTCCAGCAAAAATAACCTTTATTTTCGACTTTCCATCAATTAATTCCGAACCAAGAATTTTTTTCTTCGGTCTCCCATCAAAAACTAGCTTTTTCTTTATCCAGATCTAAGGACCTCGAATCCTTACTACACGCTGGCTGTCTATCTCACTTAAGATCACAACGATCCCAATTCGCTAACGTCTGTCCTAATGTAATAATCCTGATCTGGTTTTTAGGAAAAAAACGTCGCTTAAAAGTTTTCTGTATCGTCTACCTTTCCTATATTTTTCCCAAGTAACAGGGCGTTTAGTGAGGAGATCAGATTGAAGTACTCTAAAACAAACTTATAATAATTCATAAGAAAGATAGCCAATTCAGACAAAATAAGTGATAATATAAATACCTCATAACATTTCTGGGTTCCTTGTCCCTTTCCTCAGGTGCGAAGAAGAGTCTAGAGCAACACAACTGCACTCGTCAGTTGACAAAACGAAAAACAAAAACAGAATCCATGAGGCTTTCCAACTTTAGTATATTGGTCGGTCCTCTCTCGCCCGATATTCTGTAGGGATCCAGCCCTCTGATAATACGACAAAACTACAAATTTCTGTGTCCAAAATTTAATTTTTTTCAAAATTTACTGTATGCCCTTTTTCACACAAGCATGTAAATTGAAAATTCAATTGGTGGACATGCTGTTCAAACGATTTCCTTGCGACCGTCAAATCTTCTACGTGTCACCAACTCTTCAATTTCTTATTTGTGTTACGTTTACTTTCTTTATTTCGTAGTGTTTATTAAAAATACGCTGACCAACGTGAAAATTCCAGAGTAATATGATATAACGTCGTATTGTGAGAATTAAAGTTTAAGAAACCAATTACTGATTTCTTAAACATTTCAAAATTAATTTATAGCAATAATATATTTTAATTTATTAATATTCTAGTAACCCATGTTTAATCAGTCAACAATTAAATCACTTGTACTATTTTACAAGCATTTGTTCATATTTAATGACTGAAGAATCTTTAAGTTTTAAAAATAAATAAAATTAGCATGTTGTCAAAATTCACAACTAGCACGTGCAATTACTCTTATATCGATATAAGTTAATTATGACGTTAGAAAAATATTTACAATTTGACACTTATTATTTTATTTTAAAATTTTTATTTAATTTTGGATTATTCTTGAATGACTGGAACCTTTCTGTAGTTAACAACTAATTTAGAGTTCCAAATGAGCTTGAGATCAATCTATCTGGAATTCTGATAGATGCAGTCTTAGCTATCCAGGAATAAATAAATTATATATATAAATATAAGTGTACACGTTACCTGTTTTTTTAAAAGTAAAAATGGGACCTAATTTTTTGTATTGTAATAACAATTGAATTAAAATTTAATGTATTTAATTAAATTGAAGAATTTTATAATACATTGTATATTTAAATTTTAGGTTTAAAACTTTAATTTGTTAATTTTAGCATTATGAAGATAATTATGTCATAAGCGGGAAGCGTGATTGGGGTTTTAGAATTTTAAGAATTCATTGTTTTTACCGTAATTGTATGTATGTCTTGAAATGCCCACAAAAACTTATGGACTACAGGTCACTTTTCTTTGTTAAAGTGAACGGTGCCGAGAGGTTATAAAGTGTAGGAGGAAAGAAACAAAAAATAAAAAAAAGACACTGTTGCAAGGCCGAATTCAGGGTCACAACTACTTTTATGTGAAGAAAATCGGTGTGACCGAAGTAATTTACTATTTTTAGTGAGGCTTTATTATTTAAAGGAGAAACTACTTCAGAAATTGGCCTAGAATGGCCAAAGTTTTGTTACGTTGTCTGATAATTTCTTACTCTTAACCTACGTTTATTATTTGTGGGAAAAGGCAGAGAGGAATTTAATAGTCGAGGAAGCAACGCTGAAAAATTATCTATACAACATTTATGGGTATTCGTTCTGTTGTGTTCGTAAAACAGCGATAAAATTTCGTTTCGGCCGTCTATCTGACTTAAGACAACAGCAAGCGCAATCCGCTAGCGTCTGTTCAAATGTAATAATTCTGGTAATTTAGGAAAAAAACGTCGCTTAAAAGGTTGCTATACCTTTACGAGTGCCGTCTCGTGTTTCGTCTCCTCTTTTCATATTTTCCCTAAATAACAATTCGTTTAGTGAGGAGATCAGATTGAAGTACTCGAAAACGAATTTCTAATAAAAAGACCAGGACCCATTACGCTTCCCATCTTTCGTATATTGGTAGGTCTTCTCTCGTTGACATTATCTGGGAATTACCCAACCGTCCCTCTGATAATACGACATAATATGCAAATTTATGTGTGCACAATATAATTTTTTCATAATTTACTGCAAGCCCTTTCTCACACAAGCAAGTAAATTGCAAATTCAGTTGGTGGACATACTCTCCGAACGATTTCCCTGTGACCATCAAATCTTCAACGTCACAAAGTCTTTAATTTCTTCTATCAGGACCATTTCTAGGTATTCGACGAATAACTGACAGCTCACTTTTAGCCTGAAAGGCAAACTAACGTATTACAACAGAAAACGCTGTTAGCCTCCGCGAACTTGGCTTCAGCTCGATCTGATGGAAACCTTTTTCAATATGTAAGGAGGTAACATACTGTAGAGAGACCAATTTTGGAATACGGGGAAGCTTGTTGTGATCCCTATAGAAAAAATTAAATAGGATCGCTGGAGAAAGTTCATAAAATGGCAGCTGATCATGGGAACAAAAAAAGAGGACAATTAGGTTGGAAGTTATTATTACAAAGGAGGGAGAGATCAAGGTTGCACATGCTATTCAAAGTTTATGTGCGGTACGAGCCATGTGTTAGAATCATCTACAAAATCCAAATTCCCGGTTATATCGGTAGGTGGAACCATCAGCTGGAAACAAAAGAACAAATATGGGAAAATTTTCTTTCCTAAATAGGACGATTAACAACTACAATAATTTACATGCGGGAGGTTTTGAGAAAGTTTTTCTCAAGAAATAAAATTTAGGTTGAATCTAAAAAAAGTAGAAAGTGAAGTGGCAGGCAACTCGTTTTTAGTCAAAATACCCTCGTTCTGACGTTTCGCGTCCAAAAATAAACGAATTTGACACGATTGCCATTTTACACGGCCGTCACGGGGCTGTTGGAACTCCCGTACAACGCTTCTTTCCAAGTCCAATAATTCTAACTTCACCTGATTCCAAATGGAATACTTTGCATTCAAAAGGTGGATGTGAGGGTATTTATATAGGTTATTCTTTTAACTTTCCGTGTTCGTCGCTGTTTCCAATTTCCATCTCAACCATAATGCACATTTCCGCCGCATTTCTCTCACTCTATGATTCTTCGTCAAATCCCCTATCTTCTACACACTGCTAGATAATTTACTTTCTCTAATTTCGTATCTCCGCCGTCATGCTCCATCTGAACTTCACTGTTCCACCTTCCGTTGCATTATAATTTTCTCTCGTCATTTCGCGTAGATTTATCTTAACACACATTTATGATTAAAGCTCTTTCCCAATTACGAGTTTTCCGCATACGTTTATTTCGCACGATCAAATATATTAAACTGAAATATCCATTCTCTTTAAATATTCCAATCAGTACCTGTTATGTAATTTTATCGCTACGTTTACCTAAAGTTCCAGTTAATAGATAATTTGTAACTGCACTCAAACAGTTCTTAACCTGCGCAACTAACGCCAAGAAACGCCAATAATATATTTTTTCCAAGGACATGAGAAGACATCTGTGTTCTGAATCCAATATATGTGTAAACTTTAATATTATTAACTTAATTTTCAAATTTGATTTTAACAACTCTTTAATTTATGGATAGTTTTGGTTAAGTAAATTAGTCAATTTGAACTAATGAAATTTATTACAAATTAAGCTAAAGTGTTTTATACACATTCTACACTCTATATCTCTAGGGTCACTTTATCGGGCCTCAAAACAATGATAAGTACCCGCATTGAATACTTAATTTATAGAAAAATGCAAGAATGTTGTTAACATGTGGTCACGCGATCACGTAAGATTTAGTTAGACGTGCCTCCACCAGGTGTTGCTGGTCGTCTTGTGTTGCGATCCAGGTGTTTATTGCGTGCTCAGCAGCCAGGCTTGCGACCACAGTGTGTTGATTGCGCCCTCAGTGTTTGTGTGTCCAGATTCCAAGAAGTTCGCTTGCGTCCTCTAGTTGACCGAATCCGCTGCTTCCGTTAGTGCATTCACTTCCGAGAACCTGTTGTCCGTCTTTCTTTGATCTTCAGATCAAGTGGAGTCAAATTTAATTGAGCATCCGTCGTTGATTTCAGTGTTTGGAATTCGTTGATTCCGTTACCGGCAGCCGTTCATTCTTCACTAAGGGGTGAACGGACCTGGTGTTGCCATAGCTTGCAGTAAGGTTGCAATCCTTATTTGCGCCTCCACGTGTAGTGACTCGAGGACCACGTGATTGTGGAATTTGGACGACGAAAGTACATTGCTAAAGCAAACAACATGAATTTATAACGTGTTTTAAATTAACTTTTCCAAAAATGCTATAAACAACAAAATAAAATTTGACAGTATGGAAAATTATAAAATGTTTACAAAGTATTTGATCAATATACAGTTATGTTACATAGCAAATGTGGGAACTGTCCTCGTACCACTGCAATTACTTCACTTCACAATTTTAACAACTTTAAGCATAACACAAAATTTATTAAATTACTTAGGCTTTTCAACAGGCCATAATATTACACTTTATACCTATCAATTCAGTCAGCGTACACAATTAAAATTTTCGTACACCTCAGACGGTAAGTAATTGCTACCTCAGAATTAATTTTCGTAAATCTCGTCTTAGTTAAAGAGACTCTATGCAAATTTTTCATGAAATTACATTAAGTCCTTTAACTCACCTCCACCAACAGAATTCATAAGCTGAACCTTGTTAATTGATCTATACTTGCAGACATCCACTAACATTCTACAAGCCGACTAATCAATCGGTCTTTACTTGATGATCTCCACTAACAGTGTCTTGTCACCAAAGCGACCACCTCCCTTTGACCTTTACATGCAGTCTGTTAATAGATCTTTACTTGATGACCTCCACTATTAGAAAAGTGTTCGACTCACAATTTACATCATACACTGGCAGGCTCAGCATCCGCCGCATTTTTCGTCTACTCCCGCCGCCGACAACAATACAGACTGGAAACATTCCAATATCCGAAATCTTACCCTATGCTGACTGTTACCTGGCCACAATATTACAATACTAATCAAGTTATTCAAATAATTTAGAAATTTATTTCATTAGATACATTCATGATCATATATTGTAATAATTAAATAAAAAGGCGTTTTTCAAAATAAAAAAGATTGTTAAGTGAAACAATTAACACAACATTTATTATCAATTTTAAATAAAATATTTGGGATCTCAGGGTCTTTATCTGGGTTGGATAAATGGGTGAATTTTATACAATCAATTACATTTAGCTTTTTAGGTAAATTAATTCGTCTGAACATCGACGAAATTTGTTGCGGACGAAAATAAGCTAAAGATTGAATTTAAATTAAAGAACTAAATAACTAAAGAAGTAATAATTAACGAAAGTGAATAATTAAAGAACGATTTGACATATCTTTTAAAAGTGGTTTACAATCAATTTTAAAGTTTTCTACTTACGGCCGCCCAGGTCTCGTTTTTGGTTTTTCGTGCACACGATTTGGGAATATCACTGATTCTAGTATTCACAGGCTTTAAATTTTAACACATTCTAATTGGCGTAGTTTCTCGAAGCTTTGCTGCAACCTGGATTTGCAGATCTCGTGTAGTTTTAGTTGTATTTTGTCTATGGTTCTCCGGGTTGAATTTCCGCTCTGCCGCCAATTACGACTTTAATTTCAATCTCTCCTTCCCTACTGAAGATTGTTTTAATATTTTAGAGAATGTTTGTCACTGCTATCAGACTGTTCTATTTGCGTCTGCTCGCAGTTCATTGCCTGACTGAAGATTGCTTTCGAACTGTTGTATGTCCGCTGCCCAACTGCAAAACTTCTTTATAATATGAATTTTCTGAATTGATGTCTGCCTGCCACTGTGTCCGCCGTCCGACTGACCTTCCTCGTCTCGTAGATTTTGAGCGCGTAAAATTCTCAACAATGTTTCCTTTGCTTCGCCGCCTTGTTGCGGTGTCCGCTTTATCCACTAATAATGAGTCCTCTACTTTCCAATTATAACAATGTCTTAATTTCTAATTATATATATATATATATTGTGGTAATTAAAAGGAAATCATTAATTAATAAACAAAAAAATTTGGACTCGTATCGTTAGCAGCAGAAAACACACACAAGTTGAACACAAGAATGTGGCAATAATGCCACATGTTTGGGGGATTGTATGTTGGCTCACTAAACAAGTGTGTGCGCCAGTCGTCGTGGAAGTTTAGCTGTGAACACTCCAGAAGTAAAATATCCAGAAAGTATCTGGAGACTTGTAGTACAACAGCTAAAACAATTAGAACAGTTCATTTTTACAAGTTGCAACCTGCGACATAAATACGTAAATATTCAACGGTAAAAATTTAGAGCGCAGTGTCTAAATTATTCTATTCTAGATTTAGACCATTTTCTTCGAGTTTGGAAGCCAGGCAACTGCATACAGTAGTTAATAAACTACGAAACGAGCGTATTTCCTAAACGAACAGTGAGCCACTTTATCAAACCAACAGTGATAAAAATGGCCTGTATATAAAGTGTGTGTTACGAACGAGTCAAATTGCCTTGATGTACCAGAGACCGTAAGTTAAAATTTCACTGATTTCATAGTTGTAAACCCATAAGTCAATGTAATTATCTTCAGATTTCAGATTTCGAATTTCGGTCAGAATTTAAAGGCATAGTTTATGTTTATTTTTTGCATTGTAAATAATCTATTAATGAAATAAGTCCACGATAACTAGATAAAATTAAATTAATAAAAAGTATTTTTAATTAAAGGCCCAGTATACGATCCTGAGAAAGACTAAAATTTTATTGTCAAATATCAATAAATAATGTAAATTGAAGTTAATTTCTTAATAACTATTGTAAATTCATTTGATAACTTATGTAAATTTAATTGTTTGTGCGTTAATAAATTAACTTATTTGTTTATTTTAAATTCTTAATTAATATTATAACATCCTATAATTTTAATATTTAAATTACTAAAATTTGACCCATTAACCTGGCGATTTAATTTTTATTAATTGGTGATTACTACAAATTAGCGTAATCAACGGGTGGCACAGTTTAACTTTGTTTTATTTAATTGTCTTTTCATTTATAATCACCACAAATTTGGAACCTCAACGAGTGCCTTGGTTTTTATTAAATTGTTCTTTCATTAGTGATCACCACAAATTGGCACCTCAACGTGAGGTTGTCATTTTATCATTTTAATAGTTAAAATCATTACAATATATATATATATATATATATATATATATATATATATATATATATATATATATATTGGAAGCTGTCTTCGACATCTTCTGCAGTTCAAGTTTCGTAAAGCAGAAGGCAGTGTGTATTAAAGGAATCGTTCAATCGTCTAGATTGACTTCATGCATAATTACCTGTTCCGGTACAAATTATAATTTTTTAAACAACCCGCGAAATGCATTTGTCAAAACTTTTTAAATTTGTAAAGATTTGGTTCACTAAAAGTTATTTCAACACAATTTAATCAATAACAATAAGTAAATTTATAAATAAGTATAAATTGAATACAATCTCAGAACTTTAAAAAACAGAATTTTTATGAATCTATCTTATTAATTTTAGAAGGAACAGCTTTGACAGACACGATTTAATTAGAAAGTAATAGATGACGTTACATAGTATCCTGCTACTAGATTTAACCACACATTTATCACACAATAATAATAATAATAAGTTAGGAGTAGTATTCAAAATCATATTTCAATAAAAATGTCAAAAGGAATCAAATTGCTAGTTATGTTTAACCGATAATGATAGATGATTAGGTTTTCTGGATCGTAGGAGGTAGAACGTCAAAAATGGAAGTATTGTAACTGAGTGAATTATATACGAGTGAATTATCTTGGAGAACTACAGCGCACTTTTAATATTTGTGTGAAATGTATCACAATTAATCTCTAAAATATATTTACAAATATACCAATTAATTAAAATATTGATTACTTGCACTGATTTTTAAATATATTGTGCGTATTTCCTTCCGTCACTGCGTACATGATGAATATGAGTTGACAACAAAAAGATAAAAATAAAATTCCTTACAATATCTTTCATAATACTCTTTTTAACTTATTTATTTTTCTTCCTATGTGTATCTATTTATATTATAAGTCCTTCATTTGAGCAATGAATATTTTATTACGTAGACGATGTCATGTGAACAACTCTCAACACGTTAGATTTTTTCAAATGACAAGCGCGTTATAAAGCACAACATATTCAACTTAATTATTTTAATAAGATTATCCTGTCTAACATATTTGAAAAACTCTTGATAAAAATAATCAAAAGATATCTGGAATTACTAACGGCTATATCGCACCACCAATTCGGCTTTCGGGAAAAATACTCAACACACAAAATACATAAAATTATAAATACTGTAAATGAAAGTCTGGAAGAAAAGAAAATTTGTAATTGCGTCTTTCTAGCTGTACACAAGCTATTGATAAAGACTGCATTGGTCTCTTATGCAATACAATTTTTTTTCCAAGTCCGTATTATGGACTGTTAAGATCATCTTGTCAGATCGATACTTCCAAATAAAATACAACTCCAGTTACTCCAACTGTCACTCAGAGACTGTGTTAGGATCCGCCTTGCTCTACTTGATCTATACTTCTGACTTTCCAACTTCAAACAATACAACTACTGCAACATGCATCACACAATTAAAAAAAACATTAAGCTCTTACTTTCTTGGATTGATAAATGGAAAATCAAGATAAATAAAATCAGTGAAATTTACATTCACCACAAGACGATTAGTGAGCCCGTCAGTCATCTTAAACTACATTAAAATCCCTGTAAAGAACGAAGTTAAGTACCTACACTTTACATCCAGACCAAAAGAGGACCTGGAAGGAACATGCCTCAAATAAATGCTAGCAAAATACTGAGAGATGGGAGATATTATTGGGAAATAGATTAAATCTATCACTGGATAATAAAGTACAGTTATGTAAATGTATTTTAAAGTCCATATGGACTTACGACATACACTATGTCAGTTACGACATAGCTCAGCCCCAAGATGAGAGGGTGAGGGGAGGATGTGGGGAAATGGCCATTACATAAAGTGATGAGTAAACAACGGAGACTGATATTGAACCTGGGGTATGGAAGTCACAGAGTTTAATTCTGACATTTACCACAACTGGTTAAGATGTAGTTGAAGGTGAAACAAATTTCCGTTTACCAATATCTACCAAACTTTATACACATCTTACTTACGATCCATTAATAAACACCGAGGGGTTAACACACGCCTACCGCATTTAGGGGTGTGAGTGGAGGGGGTGAAATCTAAAATTATTCCTAAACGACCATTCTTAAAGTCTAATAAAACGTTATCGGGATCGCTTAATTTGATAGTGTCATTCTAAAATTTTTAATTGTCTAATTTCAACTCGAAGAGGCAAGGGAGGGAAGCAACCTTATTGACCGGGTGGAGGAGAAAGGGGTTTACATAAAAATAATGCAAGAAAGGCCGATATTAGTGTGGAATCCGGGATTATAGGAGTAGCTGAGGTTAAATCTCGCATTAATCATGGTAATTGATTAAATTTTACTCTTTGTGGAGCTGGACTCGGTTGAGGAAACATTACTCGGAGTAGTTTTGACCCTATTAAGTTACCGGGGAAATTTTTGATTTTCTTAGAGTACCAGCTACATTTTCGTCTCTAATTAGTTAAAGGTTATATTTCTTTACTCCTTTAAGGTAGTTTAAGTAGTTTTAGACATTAGTAAATTAGCGAGTCTTTTTTACTATTTTAATTCGTTGTGACTATTAGACACTTTTATTTTATGTATTAGGAGAGTTCCCGAATAACACCAGTCATCGTCGTGGTTTATTTGTTCCGAGGGGTTAGGTCGGGGAGGGGTACGTAAATGGGTAAATGTTCCTAACACAGCCGCTATTGATACTGGTTAAATAAAATGTTTACGAGGAGGTTAATGTCGAATCAATTCCTACTCCGAGTTAATTTAAATAAATACCCGGGAAACTCTGGGCACTCAGCTATTGATAAATAAACCGGAGGCTGCAATTGTAACAATGCATTCTGACGTGAGAAGTGAACTATAGATTCAAGTTGAAATCTAACTCATAGACCATTAAATTTCTCATGAATACCGTAGTTTTGGATACGACAATTAAGTACAATATCTTTATAACCACCGTGGGACTATGCTTGGAAGAATATTTAAGCAGGGCTGATGGCTGAGGGAAGGAAGCTGTGTCTGTCGGGACGAGCACTTCATATGGCTTAATTACACAACAATCAATACACGCCCCTAGGCGGCTAAGTGGATTACTTGACTGAGGGATTAAGAGCCAACTCCGGAACATCAAAGAGTCTTGTTGCTGACAGCTTTTGTTATAAGGAAATGATTCCCTTATGATGAAGTCCCGATAATGTTCCTCCTCCATAATCATTACCGTACAGCATTTCGCAACATTTAAATGTTGTATTTTGTAATTAGCATTACTAGTGAAGCATATAAATGACTGTGTAAAATGAGTACTAATTTTCGTTAATTCAAAAAAATGTAGATAATATCAACACGCGTTAAAAACAGTGAGAATATTTGTCTATAAATTAGTTTCATATATTAATATTTTGTCACAAAAAATGTTCAGTTCTATACCGAATCGATACTGATTAGATATTTAAATAATTTTATTTTGTCGGAAAACGTATTTTCCCCAAAGCTGATTAATGCGACATTTTAGACGTTGACGCTTTTGTGATTGTGACTATGGAGATTACTTTGGGAATTTTCGAATAGTCTTCATCGCCAGAAAAGGAGTTAGCAGACCTTTGGCTACTTCTGAGCGTACAGGAGAGAAGAAATGAACCCGAGAGACGTCCCCAAAATCTCGTATGCAGGAGCCACAGCAGCGGAATACATCCCAGACAGGTCTCAAGCCATCGTGATCGATGCAGTTGATGGAGCAACCACTGATGAGTATCTTTCATCTCTTTCGAAAATTATATGTCCCTCAATGATTCGTTATTTCTCTAAAATAGCGAATAGCAGAATCTGTACTTTTCTAATTGATAAAAAATAAGTGGAGGAACTAACATGTACACATAAGGAAATTGTGATAAACAACCATACTGGCAATTTAAGATGACAATATAATATGACTAAAGTAATAATTACCCATGTATGTCCAAGCAAACCAATAGTCAAAGAATTAAACAAAACATGCGATAACCTTCCTCAAAACTAAAGCCTCTGACCAAAGATTCTCCGCTATCATGTCCTTTCGCAGACATTTCTTCTTGGATCCAAAGTTTGTTCACGCCCTACCTGAGTTGAACCTCCTGCACTATTAAAATACATTCTTCAGAATATTCCTGACTCCCGAGAATGATAATTGTTATCTCTGTAACAGAAAGGGGCACTATGCAAATTATTGCAAATTATTACATCTCGTGAAATCTCAATGATAGTAGAAGAGGACCAATCTGGAAGTAATCCAATTGCAGAGCAAGTAACACCACCAGTGACATTACCGACATACTGACGTCTCAGGTCACCGATTCATCTCAAAAGTAGTGGAACAACCTGGAATTAATTCAAATGAAGAGCAATTAGCAATACCAATTCAAGTTTCTTCCAAAACCGTCGTCAATAAAGAGAGACCTTCTTATCCTCTCTCTAGTCTCATCACCGACGAATCGGTCAGCACTGATTTTCTAAACTCGAACAACATGCTATAATTAACCCGACGAAGAAAACTAAACAGATGTCATCTACGTAGAAAACCCTTTTGAGGAAGCTCTAGAAGTGGCAATAAACTCATATAAATCGGAAGAGATGGATCTCAACTTGACTTTCGACCAAGCTAGAAGTGCAATATGAACATAGCGGTGAATGACAGAAGAAAAAAGACATGATTAACAAGGCTAAAAAAGAGACTTGAATTAGTCATTACAAAACTCCTCAGACCAGAATATTCCTCATAACAATGTTTTAATTTAAGCATGTACAGTCCAAAGAACAATTTTAGTCTACGCGACTCTAAACCTCCCAATAATAAAAAATATTCTATTGATATTGTATTACTATGTTACTGGGTTGATATCGATATGTATCAGTTATAGTAAGGAATGCCAGTTTGTTAAGTGATGAAGTACAGTAAGCATGAATAAGTTTTAGTGAACAACCTTTTAACAGACATGTGATTGAATATTTTTTAATGTGAACAGTTAATTAAATGACTATATTTAAAGAAAAAGTGTATTAATCTAATGTTTGTTATATTGAATGCATTCTAATATAAATATGATTATGACTTAACAGAGATTGAAATCTCCTTTCGGAATCAACTAAAATAATTTTTGACGCTGATTTTGGATTTATCAAGTTATACAATTACTAACAGCTTATAAATGTAATTGAAATATTATATTATTTCCGATAAATGGATATATAGAAGCAAATTATACGTTCTCAAGTAGTAGAATTATTTCATTTATTCTCAAAGCTCAAAACTAGAAGTTGACTTATTCTACACGGGACGTGTTCAATTAACCGAAATAAGGACCCAAAAATTAAAAATTACATTATTTACAGCGAACAACTTGAAACGTTTTGTATACATTAAGAAAATATAGTTATGGAAGTCCCATTATTTTTGAATGTGTGATCACATTTTAATTGTCAAATTCCTTGAATCCGTCGTTATAGTTGCGCTAGAAAATGAAATACTGTTAAAGATGAACATAGTTAATTAAAATTGTTTTCATGAATTACTAATGTTACTGGAATAATTAATTATGTGTTATTAGTCGTGTCTTACTTCAGTAATTATAATGATTGATTATCTAATTCTTATTAAAGCTATCTTGCCCTTTTAAGCCTTGTCGTTTCCAAAAAATTTTCACATAAGAGATGATATCGGCACATAGACTTCAGATAGTTCGCTTAAACTATGTACCTGATGTATAAGCTTTAATACACTGTTTGCTCATAGATGGAGTTAGTGTTTATATTAAGCTACTATGGACACTTTTTTTAGTTTGTCATCTGTCAACCACAGTCACTGAACATCATCATCAATGTCATACAACAACACGCATTTTTCTTTTAGTAATCATGTCAAGTTTTTTGAAAAATAAAAGGATATGCGGGAACATCAACTTTTCTGCTTCAATTTGAGGAAATCGGCAGCCAAACCGCATAAGATGCTTGTGGAGGCCTATGGCGACAGTGCTTTATCGGAAACAACGTGCAGAGATTGGTTTCGTCGATTCAAAGACGGCATTTTGGACCTAATCGACAAGAAGCGTGAAAATCGGTTCAGGACCAACAATTGCAGACTCTTTTGGACGAGAACGATACCCAATCAAAAATAGTTGCCGAGCAATTGGATGTTACTCAACCAGCCATGTATTCAAAGGATCAGAAAATGGGTGTCGCATGATTTGAACGATAGGCAGATGGAACGACAACGAAACACATGCGGAAATCTTGCTCTCCATACAAAAAAGAAAGTCGTTTCTGCATCGAATTGTGATTGGCGATGAAAAGTGGAATTATTTCCAATCCTTAGGCAAGAAATCATGGGTTAATCCCGGCTAACCATCAACCTCGTCTGCATGACCAAATCACTTCGGACGGAAGACGATACTGTACGCTTGGTGGGATCAGAAGAGTATCATCTACTATGAAATATTGAAACCTGGTGAAACTGTCACTGACCACCGCTACTACCAACAACTCATCAAATTGCACCGTGCTCTGCGAGATAAAACCCCGGATTATCAGCATTTACATCACAATCTGATTTTCCTCCTCTACAACGCAGCATCGCACACTTTAACTATGGTCCGAAACTACTTTGAGGCACTGAACTGGGAGGTGCTACCCCATGCCTCTTATTAACCATATCTGGCACCTTCTGACTACCACCAGTTATCGTCGATGGTTCAAGCGCTTGCTGACCAACACTTAGATACTTACGAAGACGTCCAAAAATGGCTTCATGAGTGGTTTACCTCGATAGTGAACTATTAAAAGAAGAACTGGGCAATGACTTCGAAGTTTGTGGTATTGTGAAGCCCGGAGCCCCGCTATCGGAAGTAGTTAAGGACGCGCCAGCCTTGACTAATGATGCAGACGCCGTTGTACTAGTGGGTGGTACAAACGACATTAGTGATAAAGGTAAAGTGGACTGGACTGTACTCCAGAAAGTGCTGCCAAAGATGCGAGCTAAGAAGATCTTCGTGAGCCCCATCCCAGCGAGACACGACGACACTGCTGCTCAGCGCCGGACCATCTTCGAAAACCGGCGACTACTGGCTATGGGCCTTGATAAAATTAAAAATGTGAGTATTGTTGATCTATTTAATAACCTACCCCGTTCTGGTTATACCACTCACGGACTTCATATGAATTATAAGGGTAAACGACAATTTGTAATGAATATTTCTCGTCAGATTTCGCGTATTTAACCCGACAGTTATTCAGCAATTTTGTAGACAGTCGTCAAATATTCTTCAACTCTCAAATGATTATGACAGTATTGAGTTAAATGCTACTAAATTATCTATCTTTTATCAAAATATTCAAAGTTTAAGAAATAAAAAACTTGACGTCGAATTGTTTCTATCTCGTCAGGATAAAATTGATGTTCTTTCCTTGACGGAGCACTGGCAAAATGAAGACGAAGCTAATTGTTTTGTCCTAGAGGGTTATGCTAGGGTATCAAATTTCAGTCGAACAATAATGAAAAATGGAGGGTCGTGCATTTTCATTAAAAACGAGCATGTAGAAAAGTGCAAAGATAGGCCAGACATTCGTAATCTCAGTCGTGAATGTGTTTTCGAGTGCAGTGCAGTTGAACTAACAACCGTTAATAATTCTAAAAATGTCATATTTTTATCAATTTATCGCCAACCGGGTAGCGATTGTGCAAGTTTTATTTCGCTTCTAGACCGTGTATTAAGGAAAATCAACGCGGAAAATAAGACTGTTATTGTATCAGGCGACTTCAACGTTGACTACCTGCGCGAGTCCAGTAATAAACGCGACCTTGGGACCTTGCTTAAATCCTACGGCATTTCCGTCACTAACTTAGATCCCACTAGAGTTGCCTTTTCAGAAACTTGCATTGACTATTTGTTGTGTAACCTTCACATAGATTCTTACAATGTTAATATAATAGAAACAGGTTTATCCGATCACAAGGGTATGTTAATGAACATAAAGAGTGAAATCATCTGCAAACCTAGCCCTAAAGACTCAGTACTACTTACTAGAAACCTTAACTCTGCAAAACTCAGAATTATCGCAAATAGACTAGAGACCGTAAAATGGGATTTTATTTTAGATGTTAATAAAACTAAGAATGCTGATGACATGTTCGAAACTTTTCTAAATTATTTCTTATTAGTCATCAACGAGACAGCTCCACTTAAATTAAAGAATAGACCCAATATCAAAGTAAAAAATTGGATAACTAAAGGCATACTAGTTTCTCGCGAAAGGCTCTGCCAAATGAATAAATTTAAAAATATTAATCCATCGCCACAATTCTTGACTTTCTTCCGATCTTATAGACGTATCTACAGGAAAGTGCTTGTAGCTGCTAAAACATTACATACATCGGAGTATATAGCAAACTCAAATAACAAAATAAAAGCAACTTGGGAGGTGATTAAAAATATCTCAGGTAAAGTCAATTATAACGTGGCAGATATTAAGCTTGTCGACAACGGTAAAACTTTCACCAACAGAGACGCTGCGGGTATATTTAATTCATATTTTGTTCATGTGTCGGATCAATTTTCTAACAATAAGCCATCAGAAGGTCGTGCTTTTTATAAACTGCTACAAAACGCCATACCGAGTGTTCAGAATTCCATTTTTCTTCAACCGGTTACCAATATCGAAATAATAAACGTAATAAGAAAGCTAAAATGTACCCAATCTGCGGATATATATGGCATCTCAAGCAAAGTCGTGAACTACTGTGCCGAAGTCATAGCTACTCCCCTTCAAATCATATTCAACGCGTGTCTTTCTACCGGCATTTTTCCCGACTCCCTTAAAGCTGCTAAAGTTATTCCGATCTTCAAAAAGGGTTCGCCCACCGACGCATCAAATTACAGACCAATTTCTCTACTTCCGATATTTTCAAAAATACTAGAAAAAATTTTACACAAAAAGTTACTTGAATTCTTGACGAAGTATAAAGTAATTACTCCGGCTCAACACGGCTTCCTCAAACAAAAATCCACGAGCACCGCTATGTACGAGTTCATTCAGAGTATACAAAATTCCCTTGATGAAAAACTGAAAGTAGCCGGAATTTTTGCTGATCTCTCGAAGGCATTTGATCTTGTAGATCACAGCATACTCCTCCAAAAATTAGAATATTATGGGATCAGAGGCAACGCTTTGGCACTCTTTGAATCTTATCTCAACAATCGGAAACAGAAGGTAGCCTTAAAAAACAAAGCTGGTGAGGTGCACTTGTCAGAATGGGAGGGCATTTCTTGTGGCGTGCCTCAGGGCTCAATATTAGGTCCCCTGCTTTTTCTTTTGTATATTAACGATCTTCCAGAATATATGGACCCTATAAAATCTGTCTTATACGCAGATGACACTAATTTGTTAATTACGGATATTGATTTAAATAATCTCAATGCGAAGATTGAGATTGCATCTAGAGACCTAAATACTTGGTTCGCCGCCAATAAATTAACGCTCAATGTACAGAAAACTAGGTTAGTTCGTTTTACAACAGAAACCAACAACATCGTAACGGATAAGTTCTCTGATCATGCGACTTTCCTCGGCTTGCAAGTCGACATGAAATTAAAATGGAACTTACACATTGATCGCCTCGTGCGCAAACTTAGTTCTGTTTGTTACTCATTGAGACTATTGACGCAACAAGTTGATACCAAAACTGCTTCACTAGTCTACTTTGCCTACTTTCATTCACATATGTGTTACGGTATTGCCAACTGGGGCAATTGTTCTCGTAGTGTGGATGTTTTCAAACTGCAAAAACGAGCCATTAGAATTATATCTGGTTCAGATGCTAGAGAAAGCTGCAGGCCGCTGTTCAAAAGACTCCATATTCTGACTCTACCTAGCGCTTACATATTAGAAATACTAAAATTTGTTAAACGCAACATGAACCTTTTTGCAAGTAACGGGGACAATCATGGCTATGACACAAGAAACCGTTCAGTTCTTAGGTCTGACAAGCACAGCCTCAGTCTCTATGAGTCTAGCGTTCATTATTCCGGTATCGCACTATTTAACAGCCTTCCTGATCATGTAAAGAACATCAACAACTACAACTTATTCGTAAAGGAGAGTAAAACTTACCTTTGCAATGGAACTTATTACTCCGTACACGAATTTTTGAATCGGTCTGACATTCGTTGAACTGCCTTGCCTACAAAATTGCCGAATATGCTATAAATATGTAAATAGTTTGTCCAGTTTTCCCCTTTTGGTTCTGTTTTCCTGCCTCTGCTTTCTGTTTTAGTAAATATCTATGACGACATCCCTCCGTACCTAGCGACAGGAGATTAATACCAGGAAGTGATTTGTGTCGTGTGCGTGTTTCCTAAAAATAGTGTGTATGATTGTAGTGACTAGACTAATGTAAACAGATATGAATTTTTGTGTGTGTTTTTGTGTATTATAAGTTTATATGCAATTTATCTACTGTACATTTGTGACGAATCCTATTTCCTCTTTAGAGGGCTAATGGTGAATAAATCTATCTATCTATCTATCTATCTATAGAGAATAAATATTTCTAGCGTGGTGTCTACTAATTGCATGAGACGTGGAAAAATGTGCAATTAGTGATGGTCGGTACTTTAAATAATTTAGTTTTTGTTTTTCATGATAAGAATATAAAGACATTAATAGTAATGGATTTGAGCTTTAAGCCAGGTACATTTGAATATGAATTCTACATTTTTCTAACTTAATAATATGTAAAAATATTAAAATGTTTCAAAATATTCAAGTCTGTTAGTTGGATTGTATTTCTGCTCTTTTATTAGACATATATTATGAAGTGTTCTTGGTCCCATGTAGGTTATTTCAAACTGGAAATTTTATGTTTGAGGGAAGCTCACTGCCAGAAATTAAGTGATGTTCAACATAATTTATAATTTCAGAAGTGCCAGTGGTAAAAAAGCAATTTTCTATTAAATTCATTACAAATATGCCGTTTATTTCAATAATGCGAGTGTCATTTAATATAGTTACATTGTCTCACCTATTTGACAGCCATTACTTGCAAACTCGGTATTATAAAAATATAAAAGACAAAGTTAGTGACTGCTTACGAGGTGCTGTTATACGCTAAAGATTAAAAAATTTATAACATTTTGTGATTCTGTTACTCTTTCCTTGCAGTATTAATGGAATACGAAGTAGTCACTGATGTTAATATATGGATATTAGATAAACAAGAGAATGAACCGTTTAATAGTCGCGAAGTTAATTCCTCCATATAAAGCAAACAATTTAATACTTAAATTTGTAAACAAAATGTTAAATTCAGGAATAAGTGTAATAATGTTACTCACAAGCTTGTTACTTGTGCTCTGAAAATCAGAACTGCAATAAAATAATTTCAATTCCAGAAACGTTCTCAATCAAAGCTTTAAGGGCTATGAAACTAAATTAACGCAACACAATAGAAAAATCTCGATAAATTTTATTATAAAGTTAGTTGATCAAAGATGGCCAGTTACCTGGATGAAGACTGACCCCCTTCAGACAAAATTATGAGCCATAGACGTTACTTTCCGATTAAGGGTATGCTATATTATAATTCGCTTGTTTAGTGTAGAATTATTTCTATGGTTTTATCATTACCATCCTATTCATCTTTTATGTATGTTACCAAATATGCTTTATTTTCTCAGCATATTCTGTTCTGTTTCAGACTACATTATATATATTATTTTAGCCTTGCTCACATGGAATACGATAGTATATAAGATACTCTACAGATATAATTTACAATAATAATCACAAAATTTTGTTAATACTAGACAGTATGCATAAACGTTACTAAAAATAAATTTCAAGTTAGTTTGATCAATTGAAATATTTGAAATAATTGGTAGTGTTGTGTTCGGGTGGCTGCATACATTCGGGTTGCACGCATTATCAATATTAGCACACACACTATATTCTTGTATTGACAAAACAAGTATTTACACTATGTACACTTCATATTATAGTTAGAAATTGACAACTGACTGAACGAATGGACTCGACTGATGTCTAGACCTGACTGACATCTAGACTCGACTGAGTAACTCGCAGGAACATTGACACTGTGGTAGTCAACGCTATCTGTACATGAACTGACATTACGGGTAGCATTATATTGTTATATTAGAAGCTTTCATCCTGAAGCTTAAATGTTAAACTACAGTGCTTTTCAATTGTGAACCGTTATGGCTGTCAGCGAAATAGAGCAGAGAATTATACAAACGTTGCCACATCGTCAATAATGAATGACAACAAACCCTTACTGAACCATGAAGGGTATGTTGGATTTGCATTACATAAGAATAACGCAAAAAACCGAGATTGTAGTTGAATCGGGGGCTATGGATGCCGCTGAGATTAATTATGGCATTCAACTTGCAGTTTAACCACCGCGGATGGGACTGAACGGTGGTAGCTATTTTCTGACCTGTTGATTGGCCGACATTTTCGTCTAATAAATATTGTTCGGAGTAATTTAAATTCATAATATTTCGGTAGATATTCTCTGTGTATAATTTCAACCCCTATCGCCATGGAAAGGGAGCACGCTTAGGGATGGTGTTAGGTGGTGCGTCACAAGAAAATAACGTGAATAGATAAAAATTCGAGTCCATTCTCGGTTTTATGGATGTCAATAAGTTTCATTGTGACACACTTGGTAACGCGCGGAGGTGGGGGTTGGCTCTGGACGGGGGTAGAAATTTTCAAACAATGTAACCGGCCGAATTTTACTTGGAATTTTTTTTTGTTTAACCTACAAAAGCGGGGGTGAAATTTTTCAAACATGTTCAAACGGTGATATATTTGTCGAATAAATCTATTTCAAGATCAATGAATGGGAGGTGAACACATTTTGGGATAGGGGTCGAGTTGTGTTACATAAAAATAACGCAAAAGCTACATAGATTGGGTTATAGATAAATGACATCTCGGGCAATGCCGGACACCCAGCTAGTAATAAATAAATAATAAATCATATAATCATTTATTGTCATCATTATTTGAGAAAGAGATGTAATTAAATTATAAAGAGAACGAATAACTATTATAAAATTTACAGATGATATTATTCTGAAGTCGGAGAAGAAGAAATAATTGAAAAGCATATTTAAACGATGAGACAATTAACTATAGGAAAATTTTGTATGAAAACTTGAGTAATGAGCGGACCAAACCCAAACGAACGGCGAATTTAATTAAGTAATTATCCTTTTACATCTTCGAACTTCATGTTATGGGCACACTTAATAAAAAAATGGATTTCAATGAATGCTATAAGAGGAGGAGGATTACAAAAATAAATGACACATCCAAAGCTGAATAGCGTAGAGAGTTTTTTTTTTTTTAGGGCAACAGGCTACTTGAGGGTAATCCACTTTGGGCAACTCCCCTTTAATAGCATAGGAAGGGATTTGAAAGGGGGGATGCGGAAGGGTAGAGGAAGGTAGCCAAGGGTTAACTAGGGCCCCCGGGCTGTATTTTAAGGATCCTACCCGGCATTCGCCTAAAGGAATGCAGGGAAAACCTTAGAAAAACCTGCATCGGGTAGGTCGGGCATTGGGTACTTGTCCCACGCCCTTCCGATAGCGGGAGAGGGGTTTGCTGTGGGGACGCAGCTTACCCCTCGCCATGCCTTGGCCAGTTTAGGAGGCAGCTGGCCGACTATTTCAATAGGAATAGCGGACAACTCTTGCCGTATGCCCAAGGTCTGCGACCCCGGAACATACACCTCTCAAAACAGACCGAGGTGCCTCGGCATGTGGGAACCTTAATTCAAAAAAAACCAGAGATGTGAGAGCATCCCCAAAGGTAGCCCCCGCCAGAGCTCTCTGGGAGCTTCCTTAGCTTAGAGAGAGATGGAGAGGGGCTTAGAAGGAGAGAGAGTGGAGAAGAGAGAGCGAGAGATTCAAGAAAAGCTTCAAATGTTGAGTTTCTGAGGAATAAGAGGAAACGTTTCAAAACGTTAATCAATATAGAGATGTAGGGGGTATTTTATTTTAATAAAGAGTGTCATAGGTACGTGGATTCATTAATATTAAATTAGCTTTGTCGTTCGAAATTCCTGGAAATATTTATCTACTTGCCAGCTTCTTCGCTGAATGAAGGAAATCTTAAACCCAAGAGGAGGATTTACTTTATAAATGAAGTCCATATCCGCAAGAATTTGGAAATTTCTAAATGAAACAAAAAACATATCTATTAGCATATAAATAAAATAATACGCGCAATCGTAGTTGAGCTAATTGTATTGTCTAGATTATTTGTTAATGTTTTATATTACATGTAATAAAACAGATTGAAATATATGATCGCATCAGAATTATTAAAATGATATTTAGAGATTATTATAATTTTGAGAATTATTCTATCGAAATGTCACTTGGTTTTTTAAGAATATATATAACGTAAGATTATATTATTATAGTCTCGGCTACTCCCTGAAATATGACCAAGACCGCATTGAAAATCTATCACAATGTTGCACCGCCTGCGGGAACCTTAATGAATTAATTCGGCGCTTTCCGCATAATTAGGTGCTAAAATGGCGCGCAGTTCCACACGGTCTACTGCGTTTATTTGCTCCCGAGTTCGAAGTCAATGTGGCAATAATTATACCCATAGCACACGCAATGAACCTGTCACGGAGGGCGTGCACATCGAGAGTTCGGAGGCAAATACTATTAGTAACAACTTCGAGATAAAAAGCGAGGCATAGGAAGTACTGGGAAAACGCGGTTACATATCCAGTGTAGATTATCATAACATTGAAACTAATTCAAAATTAAAACGATAATTTAAAGAAAAATAGCGTTCAACTCTTTCATTCTTCACGTTTTGCAAACGAATACAGATCCTCATTGTAGAATTGCTGCAAATACAATAAAATTTACAGTAACTATCAGTCAAATATTAGAGAAACATAATAGCGTAATCCGCGTCGAAACGTCCGGCATTTTTAAATTCAAATTTACTTAGTTTAAGTTTGCCGGTGTAAAGGTCGTTTTCGCCATATTTATTTTCAACAGAAGTTATTCTTTCTGTTAAAGTTAATAATAGAAAACTGATGAACGTACAAAGGAACGTAAGTGAATTGAAGATGCGAACGCGACGAACTGACGTCAGGGTTATATAAAGCAAGTATAGGCATTTTTTTTATAAAGGACTTAATTTATATTGTAGAATATTAAACTTTTCATATTTTATCTTTTTTTAAAAGATAGATAGAGTAATTTAATTCCATTTGGCATAACCCAGTGTCAATATTTAAAATACATAATATGAAGCTACGCCGCCCTGTTGTGGTGTAGTGGCCAGCGTCATTGCCTCGCATCACAGAGGTCCCAGGTTCGAATCCCGGTATGGGCATGGATGTTTGTGGTCGTTCTGGTAAGGAAAACTGGGGTTAAGGCGTGGGAGAATCGACACTCTGACCAGGAGTCAATCCTAAATCCAGAATGTGTCTTGTAAGATGACAGTCTGGCAACCGTCTCGGTAGGCCAAGGCCCTTCGTGGGCTGTGGAGCCAAGCAGTTAGTTTTTTTTAATATGAAGTTACACAAACAAAACGCTAACATGATCATAAAATAAATGTGGAAAAGAAAAATTGTTTTCATTACACCTATAAACCTTTTTACTTAATCCTAATAAATATAAAGTCTATAAATTGCGTTCTACAGTTCTCTGCACTTCTCACTGCTCTTTACTGCACTGCAATGCTTTACAGATTAAACTAAATTCCAAAAATACTCCATTCAATACAAGGAGCTTTTGGCTCTTACACATATTATCAACCCCTAGATGTCTGTAATAGGATTCCGAAGTACCCTGTATTTATCACATTTATTGTAATATAAAAATGAGGTATTGAATTATATCCGAAGATTTTTATAAAGGACTTAATTATATTCTATTAAATCATTTTATATTTATCTTATTTTTTAGATAAATACATTAATTTAATTTAATTAGGCATATCCCAATACCAATATTTAAAATACATAAACTATACGCTAACAGGAACACAAAATAAATGTGGAAAAGAAAAACGGGTCCACTACACCTTTAAATCTTTCTACTTAATACTAATAAATATAAATTGCGTCGTACAGTTCACTGAAAGTCTTACTGCTCTTCACTGCACTGCGATGCTTTACAGATTAAACTAAATTCCAAAAATTGACAATTTAATACTCGGATATTTCGTCTCTTACAGACATTATCATCAAATCGCGTTTCCATCTCAGTTCCCTGATCAGTAGAAAACATGTGTATAGCGCCCTGGTTTACAGATTGACGTGTCGATATGAGTAAAAACACCACGTTATTCAATCATGAATTTTATTCAAACATTAAATTGTTATCGTTCATTCAATACAAGGAGGTTTCGTCTCCTACAGACAGGGCGAGCCGGTGAACCCTGAATAACTGAATAGTACTGAAGTGTGAACAGATCCGCAGATACTGCAGAGAGTGGCAGGATCCACACGTTTTTTGATTGATCAAGGAAGTAAGAAGGAAATGCGACTTGATAATTATGTCCGGAAGAACGAAAGCTCCTCGTATTGAATGGGCGATAATAAATGAATGTTTTAATAAATTTGATTATAGAATAACGTTGTGTTTTTACTTATATCGACAAATCAATCTGAAAACCAATTAATCCAAAAATCATACCCATTTTAAAATATTATTTTAATTTCAACTTCACTCAATTTATTATCGGAAATATTATTATTCTGTGATGAGCTTACGGTTAAATTAACTATTTGTTGGGCGCCACCTGCAAGAATTGTTCTTGCAGGAAAGGGAAATGCAATATTTAGTTATTAAAAAAAACAATAATTCATTTTCTCAGAATTTATACAAAACGAAAAGCTCTCCAGCCTGCCAGGGATGCATGTAACCCCCTCCCTTTCTCAAGATTAACCGTGGTTTTTCTCGTGGCAAACCGACGCGATACCCGGAAGCATGGAACGCGACTTACCAGGTCTGCAGCTCGGACAGGGTCGACTCCCGTTGGCGGCTATCTGTCTCATCAGCATTCACAGAAGACCGGAGACCCACGTGCAGAACCAAAATCTTTCAGGATCAAATCTGCCTGACCACTCTCACCGACGGTCCAAATTCATCTCTCTGTCCACTCTCATCAACGGTCCACATTCATCTCTCGACCGCTCTCACCGACTGTCCAAATTCATCTCCTCGACCACTCTCTTGTTCGCAGACTTCTTTCTCTGCCTCCTCAAAACCCTCTCTCCTGGTTGGTCCTTGGGCACACGTGACCCTCTTCCATCTATTTTAGGGCCATAGCCTTCCGGTCATCTACCCCTTCCTTGGCCGACCCTGACCTTGCTTGCGGGACTTGCGGATTTTCCACCCCGCCATTGTCTTGTGTCTGCTGCTCGACCCCGGCAAGCCACATTCCCATGCTTCCAGGCAGTAATTAACAGTTATAAGAAAATATTTTGTACAAATCGATAACGAAAAGCGCACCATATAATATTCCCCCTTTGAAATTGGATGAATGGAGGATCCATTCGAACGATTTCAAAATAATTCGCAAGAAGTTCGCGCATGCTCCCTCGCATCTGGCAAAATACAATCCTGTGATACAATTTAATTTTTTTCTATGTGGTACTTAATTAGCAGATATAGCTATAGTCCAATTTCTCATATTTCTAAGTAGTTTCCATGACAGTATGTAATCTTAAGCAGTACAGCATTACATTCACAAACAAATTAATTAGATATTATATTCAGATTTGAAACAAAATTACAACTAACTCAACAACGAAATGATGAATCATATACAAATCTAAGAGTAACTTACAGCTAACTTATTAACGAAAGGTAGGAATATATACATCTGTAACACTAGCTTATAACTAACTTACAACCGAAGAGAATAATTAAATAAAACCTATAACTAACTTACAACTAACCATAGCAAAATGATATGCATTTACTTATCGATATCTTTTCTCCTAATCTGATATTATATCTTTCATATTATTTAACATCTACACATACTACTGTTCGTATACTACACAGAGAGCTCTGGCGGGGGCTACCTTTGGGGATGCTCTCACTTCTCTCTGGTTATTTTGAACTAAGGTTCCCACATGCCGAGGCACCTCGGTCTGTTTTGAGAGGTGTATGTTCCGGGGTCGCAGACCTTGGTTGTCCGCTATTCCTATTGGAATAGTCGGCCAGCTGCCTCCTAAACAGGCCAAGACATGGCGAGGGGTAAGCTGCGTCCCCACAGCAAACTCCTCTCCCGTCATCGGAAGGGCGTGGGACAAGTACCAAATGCCCGACCTACCCGATGCAGGTTTTTCTAGGGTTTTCCCTGCATTTATTTAGGCGAATGCCGGGTAGGATCCTTAAACCATAGCCCGGGGGCCCTAGTAACCCTTGGCTACCTTCCTCTACCCTTCCGCATCCCCCCTTTCTAATCCCTTCCTATGCTATTAAAGAGGAGTTGCCCAATGTGGATCACCCTCATGTAGCCTGTTGCCCTAAAAAAAAAAACAATTGCAAATGAATAAAATTGATCAGGAGTTTAAAAGTTGGGCTTCATGTGGCATAATTACCATAAAAAAGAAAACATAGAAGAAACTTAATTTATTATGTGAAATATTTACATAAGATAGGAAAGTACATACGTAGTAATACAGAATGAATAAACGCTACCTGCTTGCTGGAACACGACTCCACTTCATGTTTTCCGTGTTTAAGTAGAACTTGAAATTTATTTAAACGCAAATACTCCAACCGCTCACCGTTTGAGAAAGATTCACTACCTCAGGAGTTGCAGCGGTGTTGGAATCAACCGTCACGAGTTGGTCCGTTCTCAGGATAGAGTCCCTCCTCAGCAAAATGTGACCACCGGCCTCCACAGCCCAACATAGAGTGTCTCTCCTCCTCCGCAGTTAAACATAAAGTGTCTCTCTCTGCTATCTTCTCCAACCTCTTTACATTCCCTCTCTTTTTTTAAACTACTCTTTTATTTGCAGAAATATTCCTAACTAGTAACAGCCTTCCTTATTGGCTGCAGGGACGAGTCTGTCTATCGTCGCATTCTTAAGGATTTCCTGAAACCCTGAGCCAGCTACTCGTAGCTTTCAAGGTATTTATGGTCGGGGAAAATCCTTTCCTGGAGTTTTGCTACCTTTATCCAAATCTAAAATTTAAAATGTTCCATTGCAACAAATGAACTTTAAATAAACCGCGCCAAGATAATTAATTAAGGAAAGTGCGCTATATATATTAATATCTATAAAATTTATTTTATACAATGTTGCATTTATGTGAGACTCTTGTTTATTTATTTAGGACTGAAACCATGTTGACCATTGAACTTAATACCTTTATCATTCGAGAGCTTTCTTAGGTATTCCGATATTTGGCACTCTAAAACTTTACACCTGACTGACGTTAAACATACCGGCCTGTAGTTGCTGATTTATGATCATGGGTTCGATTCTTCCACTCCTGTGGAACTATGGAATTATTGATTGAAATAGTTTTATTACATACATTGCCATGGGTTTACCGTTCATTGACTAATAATTCTTTATTAAACCGACCTACTACGGTGTTAAGGTCAGCGTCATTCTGAGTTCACGTGTATGTTCGCACTTTAAGCATCATTGCGGGCCTCCAGTTTCCAGGCCGTAAGGTCGAGTGCCGCAATGGGTCCATCTATCATCAAACCGACTGTTGGCGACGAGAAACATCGCCGGAATAATTCCCCGGGAAACGGAAAGTTTCTCCAATATTTCAGAAATGGAATACAGAACTTTCTCCAAACCAGTTCCAGGACTGCTGACTGAGCAGACGTAAATATTACGCAGTTTGTTTTATATGAGGTAATCTAGAATTGTGAAGTTATATGAAAACCAAAAACGGAGCCGTGAATTTAATTCGGGTACCATTTCGTATACAGTTGCTCTAACCACTCAGCTACACGGCTGATTCGATTTACTACACAGTGTGTGTGTCATCAAACTCTTGTTATGTTTACCTTAACTACCTAAAATTTCCTGTTAGTAAGGAGGGACCCCGGGTTCATTTCCCGACTCCGTCGATTATTTTCCATCTTACTTCATAATTAAATAACACCAAGCTTCATAGCTGAGTTTTAGGATAAAAAGTCTCCTATATATATACGTATATAAAGTTGTATCCATTTTATTCTTTTATTATTTATTGAATTTACTTTTTAAATATTTAAAGAAATATAAATTTAATTTCTTTTACACTTTAAACCAGATAAATGAAAGTTTAGATTTATCAATTTTCAAAAATTCAAACAATTTTAAATGAAATTGGAATTTTGACGATGCGAATAATTATTCAGCGTTTACAAAGTTTTTACCAGATTTAAAATGAATTATACATAGTCTGAAGACAGCGGTAGAGAATGACCGCAGAACGTCAATATCGAGAAATCTGAACCTGGTGCTCAACAGCGAAAAATTGATTAATAATTTACACCGTGAAAGCTTACATTAATTAACTCTACATACCATTTATGATAGTATTCAATTTCACTTACTCAGAATTCACAACACTAAATCTTTTAAAGACACGAATAACTATTAATTTGCCATATTAATTGCACAATAATTTCAAAACATACAATTGACCACAGATTTACGCTCATCCGATGATTCTCCACGTAAAATGTTTTTTTATAATGGGAACCAGTCTGTATAATGGTGATTAAAGAGTACATACATCACCGAATAGTTCGACTATAACCACCCGATCGTTTCACAGTTCTATATATTTTGTAAACTTTTAAATGATTCCTAGTAGGACTCTGGACAACTTTGCCCTACAGATATTTCCATTTTAAACGGGTACAAGAAGACTATTAAATTTTATTGCTGCTCTTTATCAACGATTTCAATTCTACTGGTGCATACTGACTGTCCTTTTACGGCAGATCCACTATTTAAGCTATTTTAAAACTTTTATTTCCACAAAATTCAATACTTTTCAACAGTATCAGGGCCGATTTTCACCACACCTCGCCTAATGGTGATCTCTCTCCTTCTCTAACGCAGGAACACTACTTCCTCAATTTTATCCCTTCTCCGCTCACACTAGCACTATCTGGTGGTGGGGAAATAAGACAATCTGCATTTCCGCATTGCGAACATGACACGCCCGGTTCTTCATATTATTTCGGTCGATTACATTTGACATTTCACACTGTTGCCAAGACAAAACAGGAACAAAAAGCTTCTGGGGAAACTAATTTTACCGTTCTCACGCTATAACCTTACGCAACAGGCGCTATAATTAAACAAATTTAAAACAAATGTTAATGTGTAAAGAGATATTCTTCTAAAATATTACATTTCAACCGTCTTCCAGAAATTCGAATATTTGGACATGGCATGTACACAGTCTTTGCAGAAACGTTTCCAGTAGATTAGGCTTCATGAATCACGATACCTTTGCCATCAGTTAACATGAGATTACAGGTAATTGACTTATGCACAAGAAACGAAACGAAATTGAGGGGAGAAAAAATTTGACACTGTTAAGCAGAGCCAGAACAAGAATGTCGAAGAATGTAATACGACAAGTAATGGGCTTGACATTCCTCTGGATGTTCTGAATTGAAACTCACGGGATCCAAAGCCATAACTACCGTTTCATAGATGTGGCAGTAGACTTAAGAAGATAATAAACTGCCTATTGTAGTGAAGAATTGAAAGCTGCAGTATGTACGGTAAAGTTGTTACTAAACGATATGTTCCTACTCCTTGGGGTGGAAAGCCCATGAAGCGCCTTGGCCTACCGAGACAACTGCGAGACTGTCATCGTAGATGATACATTCTGCATTTAGAGTGACACCAGGTCAGAGTGTCGATTCTCCCACAGCCTTAACCCCAGATTACGTGACCAGAACTATCACAAACATCCATGCATATGCTGGGATTCTAACCCGAAACCTCTTTGATGCGAGGAAAAGTAAAACGATATACACCTGCAATAATTGTCTGGAATTGATGATAATGATGAGGAATCTCTTTCAATTTAGGAATATATTTTTGAATTACAACAAACTGATTATTTGAGAAAAAAAGTATAGATAGTTTTAAAATAATTTAAATAATTTTGAATACAACTGTCAAAATATAGAAAAGTGAACAGTGTTGACATAAAATGAGGGGAAGAATGAGGGGAAGATTTGAGTGCTGGTGAAGGGTTTGTAGGGAGCCAACGTTCATTCATCTGGAAAAGGAAATGTAAATTCCCGTAGAACATGCAACAGGTTGCCGGGCTTTATAGCATAGTCTTATTACAATCCCGATTGACTGAAGAGGGGTTAGCTGCACATGCATTATTCCAGGAGATAAAATCGAGTCTGATTTCAGCATATACATACTGAATTAATTGCAGGATGTATACTTTTCTCTTGTGCAGATAATCTACTATAGATATGTGGGTCATGTTCAACAAATTCGGTCATTATACCACAACTTCTTCGTGTGACTTATGATATTTGTTCAGTAGTGTAATTGACTCGTTTTAATTCACCAGTTAATTGGATCGTTTATATTGCACCTTATCACTTTAATTTGTTACTTGCATTTGTTTAATACAAATAAATGTGGAAAAATATTTTTGCTTCACTTTCATTTTTTGTGATTTTTACGTATGTTTTACCATTTATTACCTAAAATTTGGGTCTGTGTGCATCGCGTTGTTCAGAATCATATGTATTATTTCTGGTAGTCTTCCTAAGCGATACCACGTGGATGGGTCTCGTATCGTCTGTTACTAAAATACAGGGTACCCACGGATGAGATGGATACCTGAGACATATCTCAAAGGAGAATTGGAGGAAGCTACTGCGAGGACGCCTTCTTCACTCTCTGGTTTCGAATTAAGATTCCCATAAACCGAGACATCTGGGACAGTTCTAAGAAGTGATTAGAAACGTGGTGAATACGACAGGAGTTGTATTTTAACTCCCATTGGAATAGTCGTCCAAGCTGCTTCCAAACCTGGTCTAGGCATTGAAATGCAAGTGCTTCATTCCAGTAATAATACTGTTACCAAAAGCTAATGCAGGTGCCTCTAAGGCTTTCCCTACATCACATTTTAAGCCAATTATGCGTATATTCCTTAAACTAAAGCCCGAAGGGCGCTAGTTAAACCCTTGGCTAGCTTCGTATCCCCTCTTTCGATCCATTACTATGATCCAAGAAGGAAATCTATGACCCTCAGGTAGCCTGTTTCACAAAAAAAAAAAACAGATACATTTGCTGTTGACTTATCTCAATTTGTTTTACGAAAGACTAAATTAGAAATTTTCTTTATACTTAAATATCAAACACATCTTGATAATCTCAAAATCAATATTTTATTAAATTACTGAACGTATTAATTAGATTTATTGAAAATATACACGAGTTGCAAGGCATTTTGAAATGATATAAAAACTTTTCCTGCTGTCACTTAAGCTGCGAGGGAAGTCTAAAAGCGTAACCATGGGCAAAATTAATTTAGTAAATGTGACTAGAGCAGCGCAATCACTTGATTGCAGTTGTAATTAACGCTTACAGCCAATAACTTGATTACGTAATGAAATTATACAACAATGGAGGCATTACATACGCCAATCGAATCTTCGTTCGCTTAGTCCAAGGTTACTAGATGAAATTTTATTTTTCAGGTATACTAACTCCATGGCGCTTGCCCTTCTCAATGCCTCTACATCCTTTGCGATCCAAGGCGCGACTACGCCTATTCCGTACTCCAAGGTTCTTCAAGTACTCCTCTACGTATATACTCCGCATTTCAGCGTACCTGTTTTATTACCATGTAAACCAATGAAATTGCTATGAATTAGTAGAGACACTGATTTTAAGCTCACTTTTATTAATCAAACTCAAAATTATGAAATTTTAGAACGATTGACAAGTAATTACGTATAATTGATTTAATATACAGTGGATGCTGATTATTTTTATTAATTAAATTAAAATTAACCGATATGTAACAATAGACGAACAATTATAATTGAAGATTATTAAATGAAAAAGAGAGCTGCCGGTATTTCTGTAGTCTACGAGGCACGTTCAGAAAGTAAGTATATTAGATTTTTATAATTTTTAGAAAAAGTGTATTTAAAAAAATTAAAAGAAAATGTTGATACATTTGCTGAATTCCACACAATCGCCATCCGGTTAAATACATATGTTGAATACAAGCTTCTTTATGACCTCCTCGAAGAACTCTCCCGCCAACTCCTTCCCCCATTTCAGAACCTCTTTCCGCAGTTGAAATTTTAATTCCACCCACGTTCCTTCAGGGAGGTGAAAAGATAATCTGAAGGCACCAAGTCAGCTGGATACGGGAATGGGGGGTGGTCCAGAACATCCAAACGAGTCCCAGAGTGCCTTGGTGGCTAAGGTGTTGTCGTACAACAAGCACACTCCTCTCGTCAGCATTCCCCTCCTTTTGTTTCGAATGTTTCCTTTGATTTTTTTATGGTCTTACAATATCGTTGTGCATCGATGGTCTTCTCCTGAGGCATAAATTCGAACAAAGTGATGCCTTTTCGGTCCCAAAAATAATAGACCATGATTTTTTTGCCCGAAATTGTGAACAATTTTTTTGCCTCCATTTGCACCATTTAAACACACTCGTTCTCTTCATAACACCCTCGCCATAAACCATTTTGATTAGTGAAAAAAGTTTGGTAGTTTTAATAATGGCGTCATACAGCAATTTTTGTGCAAAACAGCTAAGTTCTTCAAGTTTAATTTGCAGTGGACAATTAATTTTGTACTCCAGTGACGAACAAGTTTTATGGTTTGGAAAATGTATATATATATATATAGTAACATTCCATGTTATGCAGACATAATATAAATTTATAACTATTCATATCCATTTTGACAGTTCCATTAATAGGTTTTGTTTTTCTTTACCTCAACTGTACTTGTAGCCCTTCTTATTAGTCAACAATCGCAAAGATGTCTACCTCGCGCGATTCGAAATTTTTATTGTTTAAAAATGGACAAAGGATAGTTTCTAATATTTATTTTTAATTTTTAATTTGACTTAATATTCTTTATTTATATTTTAAAAATTAATTAATAAATGTTTCTTAATTAATTTATCTAAGAAAAACGTGTGTTTTAACTCGCAACAATCCTGTCTACTGAATCTGGTTATTAGATTTTTATTCCGTTATTGGATGCCATAAGCGACAGTTCCATAATCTCAAGCGGCCATACACACTAATAAGCCAGAATCACATTAAATTATTTGGAACATATTTGTATAATCTTCAGCCGGGACATTAAATTTGGGGAACTTTTTTACGAGAGTGACACTCTGAAGACCCCGCCGCCTTCCTGGAGGACTTTTATTCTTGCCAATCGTCTACGCGAAGTGCGATCCCGGGCCTGTACCGTGTATCGTGGGAGCAAGCAGACTCCCGAACTTTAGAAGGTAGTGTGTGTGGACGTGTCCAAATTCTTGCCCTGCGCGGCATTTTGAGCGCTGAAATTTAAAACACTGTTTCGATCCACGATCGACAATGGTCGAATAACTTTTTCTGCCTGCGGAGCGATGCTTTAGCTCAATTCAATGTGTTTGTTTATTGTTAACATCAAGACGTACATAGAGAAATTTGTTTATTTCTCCTTTTTTAAAATACATTTGGAGACATAAAGAAATTTGTTGTTTTTTTTTCGTTTCTTTCTCCGTTTCAATTTTTGAGACATTCAGAGACTTTAAATATCTAAGTTAACATTTATATTATTATTTACTCAATTATACTGTTGTATATATAATGAATTTGTGTAATTATATTTGTGTTTTGTGTGAGTCTTTTGTCATTAATTGTTGTCTTTTTATAAAACGATCCTTTTTCCCAGCATTCTCTACGGTAAATATAACCTTGTATGAGTTCAATGTCAAAATTAGGTTTTCCAAACACAAGGTAAGGTTCTCTTGGCGTGTTTGTTTCTCACAAGCCTTATAATCTTTAGGACCTTAAACCCACCTGAGAAGTTAACTGAAAGGGAGGTTAATTATATATACACATTGCTCTGGCAGTTATTAAACTGATATCATTGGTAGTAATATAAGTAATGAAAGGATTTGATAAATTATTTAATATTTGTATTGTCAGCGTAATATTGTGGCCCAGGTATTGTAGGCAACAGTCGGCGCTGCGTAAGAATGTGGAGTTTGCAGACGGTATTATTGTCGGCAATGTGTAGTTTTGAAAGCGGTGAAGAAAAGCACAGACAGTCTGCAATACGAACTGAAACAGTGAAGGTCGGACTGAGTATCTGATACAGGTGGATCGGAAAAAGTTATTGAATGCGGCAGTCAGACCGTGAGGACTGTCTGTTAGAATTGCTTAAAAAACCAAGTGAACGAGTCCGCAAGTAAGAAACGACTTATGCAAAGACAGCTATTAAGATTATTGACATTAGAAATTGAAGGAGATACGTATAAATTGTAGGGAAAGTTGTACTGGCTGTTATTAAACTGATATTATTGGTAGAAAACCTAATGAGTTGAATCGAACTGTTATTGGAAAGTATAATTCCAATTTCCTTGGTGTTACTGTTTGCCGAAATATTTGGAGATCAACAGAGGTTTGTCTGAGGAATAAAGGCAATCTTAAAAATGTATATAAACCAAAATATTGATAGAGAAAATGTTAAGATGATAAATGAAGGGTCATTAAAAGAATGGAAGGTATTAGAAACATACTTTTGTTGAAATAAAATGATGATATCTGCAGGACGCTCTAAATCACAGTTGTGTGAACCTACTGTGTTAAGTCTAACTTAAGCTACGGAAATGTTAAGACTTATTTTAAACCTCAGATTAATATTAATATCAATATCAGAATCGTTACATAAACATGAGTTTGGGAATCCTTTATGTCAGTCCAATTGAACTACTTCATTCATGTGAACTGGCGTGATACTTTGATTCTAAACTATTCGAACTCGATTTCATTATAAATCGTTAAAGCGGGCTTCGTGTAGGGCAATTTCTCTTTCACATGCATAAAACGATTTATTGATTCCCGTGACTGTTTTGTGCCGTGGGGCCAATTCCATTAGTACACGCCATTCCGTTGCACTCCACCAATAACACGGAATATTTGCTCGTGACTGTAATTAATAACCATTTGTAATTTCATTTATACCATTTTAGCTAACTGTGCCAACGTGTCTGCTACCTTACGACACCTTTGCCTACTACAGCATTTACGTGTGACATTAATTTAATTTCTTTATTCTTCAAGTTTCGTGTTATATAACTTGCTGGAAACATTTAGAATTTGGTAAGATTTTACTCGTATGCATGGAAGGTAAAACTGTAAATGAATATTGGGATAATGTGTTTCCCTGCATTCCTTTAGGCGAATGCCGGGTAGGATCCTTAAAATATAGCCCGGGGGCCCTAGTTAACCCTTGGCTACCTTCCTCTACCCTTCCGCATCCCCCCTTTCAAATCCCTTCCTATGCTATTAAAGGGGAGTTGCCCTAAGTGGATTACCCTCATGTAGCCTATTGCCCTAAAAAAAAAAAATTTGTGAAAGTTACTGTTGGTAAAAATAATGTACCAATAGATAAAAAATTATGAAAAATAAAACTGGGCTCGATGTTAGAGCGGGACAGAGTTGACAGTGATACAGCCGTAAATTTACATGATTCTGATCTTCGATAGACAGTTGACCTTCCTGGATCACGCTAGCGAATGATGGAAGCTATATAGGGAAGGTGATATATGGTGAAGTAATGGTTTGTGGCGAAGGTCGACGATGAAGCGGAATTGAAGTCAAGAGTGTTGCGTGAGACCAGATGTAGTGTAGTTGAAGCCAGCTCGCCTTAGTACAAACAATATATTTTATTTAACGGGGTGGTTTAAAATGGGTTTAACTTTATAAGTTTCAATCTTTCCTTACTCAAAATATTACATAAAATTTTTTTGTAAGTGTGTTTGCTGCACGTACGGACCGATGAACTGAATACATCCACAAGGCCAGCTTATATATCCATTTATCATCATTTACATAGGAAATCTCGAAAATAACACGTAACACACACTTTAGAGACATCTGCTACCTCGTTTGGAAATATTATAGATTGCGTGATTGCGGAAAATATATCTCTCTGTAAAAATGACTGTGTGACTGTGTGCCCCCTATACTCTTCTAAACCACTCATCCGATTGTGTTGAAGTTTTGGAGAGTTGTTGTGCGCACCCACGTTAAGGTATCTGTCGGCCTTGCGAAGCGTTAGGCAGCTCTCAAGGGGTGCTAAAATGGCCGTTTTTAGTTTCGGGGGATAAAAAATTAATAGTTTTTTTCTTTAGATGGTGTAGCATATAATTTAAATCCCCTACAGCACGGGTATACAGCGACATTGAGGGTACGGGTGGAGGGATTCTAAGTAAAAATAACGATAAAAAACAGAGAGAGGAGCAAATTTATGGTTATATAAGTCAAAGAGTTTTGTCTTTGTAGCTTAGGCGTTAGGAATGGGGGTGGAAGGGACTGTAACAATGCGTAGCTCAATTTCTAACAAACTTTATACACATGTTACTTACGGCCAGAAACTAACACTGATGGGTAGCGGGTAGCGGGGATGTAAATGGCCATTATTAGCGTCGAAGAAAACGTTTTCGGGGTCGATTAATTTGTTAAAGTCATACTAGAATTTTTTAAGTGTCTAATTTTAACTCGAAAATTCAAGGGAGAAAATCACCCTTTCCGTATGGGTTGTGGTGGAAGGGGTTTACATAAAAAGCAATGAACAGACCGAGATTAATGTTGATTCCGGGGTTATAGGAGTCGCTGAGTTCAATTCTCGCATTAACAGTGGTGGTAAATGAGTACCAATGCAACGTCGGGCACTTAGTAAGTTAATTATAAAAAGCCATCGATTACTGTATGTTATATAACTAATGCAGAGATTTGTTCTAAGAACATTACCCCTCCGATAGGTGGAGCCAATTCTACATAATTAATCAAGTAGGATTTGATTACGAAATGGCTTTGGTTTGATAAATTACAATGTGACCTCTGGTTTCATGAAACGATTATGCGTGGAGAGAAAGATCAGCCTGAGTTTTGACATAATTATGCACACGATGCTCTAGACGTGAAGACAACTGAACAATGGTAAGAAACGTTCAAAGAAACTGGCAGCGTTGGTGACCTTCCCTGAAGTGGCAGATCTGCAGATAATATCAGACAACATTAGTTACAGGTTTTTTTTAAAAAAAAATTGTATGCCGATAAACAGAATTTTTTTTATATTCTACTATTTTTCGAAACTTATTGAATTTTTTAAAGAGTTCTATATAGAATCTAAATCGAAAACAACCGCTTAAATCGTGTGTGTTCATAAAATTGTGGTGGTGAACATGTGAAATTAGCAATTAATTTAATTCATGCAAATTGGAAACTATTAAAATGATTCAGTAATTTTAATTAAAATATTAATTGAAATATATAAATATCATACTCTATAAAAAATGGTGGGTTACTTTCCAACTCAACGGCGAGTATGAAAATCTTAAAACTGAGGTGTTTTTCGCGGCAAAATACCGGAAGATAATTTGGAATTGATTCCAAGCGGACTGAGCATGAAAACAACCAGGGGCGAGTAACGTGATGTAAGTTGCATCAATTAAGTCGTCTACAGCAGGCGGTGAATCTGCAGTCATCCTCCTCCTTCATAACTCATTGGCATGTGCAGCCCAATGGTCCAGGGGTGTGATCACGTGTGAATACACCTAGATGATGTAATCAGACTTTATATTGCGGGTCGTCTTCAGGTAGCAACCAGGGTCGTGCCGACGTCAGAGTGAAACTTAAAATGAACATGTAATGAACTGATAATATACAGAGCAGATATCAAAAAGCCAGAATTTTAAACTGCATAGAACTGTTTCAAAAAAGGGAAGTAAGAATTCTGCGCAAGGTTCACTATTTTAAAGGGAAAATGTACTTGGCGTGTCATTCCCGCCGACGAGGAGTGTCTTCGGAGAGTTAAATCTTGTTGGTCTCCATATATCCCTGTACCTTCAGGCTGTCATTTCAAGTAGCTCAACGTCATCACCTAGATGAGATATTTGGTTCGGGTTTTTGAATGCTCACGCTCCCAACAATCTGGCAGCATATCGCGTCACGCGATGATGTCCGTTTCCGGGTGCGTATTGTCTCTGAAAACCTCCAGTCTTCAACGTAGCAACTCCCTTTCGTCAATGGTGGTTGATTTAAACAAATGACGCGCCATTTCTCGATGTGCTGAGGCTTCCAGAAGCTTCTTGTCTATCATTACAACTCAGAACTGGTCGAACAGTCAGAGTCATATATATTACATAATATATATTCCTCAAAATAATATGCTTCAATCAGAAATTTAATGACCAATCGTGTTCGTTCATGCTTCACCATGGCTTTTGAAAACTTCTACTTCATAATTCCAGAATAAAAAAGTTTTGCATAGAAAAATATGTACACCAAATAAATTACTAAATATAATAACGGATATTTTTCTTTAACTGCGTGTGTAATTGCGAATCAGAATTATGAAATCTTATATTAAATCAAACTTTCACGCGTGGCGAAGTCATAGGCATAATATGCGTATTTAGGGAGGGAGATTCATCTATATATAAAAAAGTCTGTGTGTTCCCTTTGCGCTCCTAAACCATTTATCCGATTGCGCTGAAGCTTTGGTGAGTTGTTGTGAGCACCCCCGCGAAGGTTTCTGTCGGCCTTTCGAAGGCAACTCCCAAAGGGATGAACTGGGGTGAAATGTAAAAATTATCTAAATCGTCGATATTATCATCGATTATTTATTTTTCGGTGTCCATGTGATTAATACTTTTATATAAAAATATTTTTAGTGTATAATTACAACCCCTTACTAAAATAAAAGTAAACGAAACAACCGAGATTGGTGTCAAACCCGTGGATATAGATGTCAATTAGCTTAATTCTGACATTCACTGTCAGCTAATTTTTAGTTCTGCGCCTAGGTGTGTGGGTGGGGGAGGATGTGGGTGAAACGCCGTTAGGTAATGAATAAATAACTAAGACTGATGTTGAATCTGCGGTTATGGAAGTCATTGAGTTTAATTCTGACAGTTACCATACTTGTTAAGATGTAGTTTAGGCCTTAGGAGTGGAGGTGGAAGGAGGTGAAACAAATTTCCGTTTAAATCTTAAATCTTAAAAATTTGTACCTAACTTGATGCAAATGTTACTTACGATCCAGCAACAAACACTAAGAGGTTAAGACATCGGGGTGGAGGCAGTGGAATTTAAAAATATTCCTAAACGGCCATTATTAGCGTCGAATAAAACGTTATCGGGGTCAGTTAATTTTATAGTGTCATTCTAGAAGTTCTAAGTTTCTAATTTCAACTTTACCGTACGAGTGGTGGTGGATGTGAAATACATAAAAATTACTGCAGAAATGACTGATATTAGTGCCGATTCAGATGTTTTAGGAGTCGCTGAGTTTAATTCTCGGATTAACCACGATGGTATGTTCTACTTCGTGGAGGTGGACGCGGTTGGCAAAAGGTTAACCGGAGTAGTTTTGACCCTCTTAAGTTACCGGGTATTTTTTTTATTTTATTAGGGTACCAGCTATATTTTTGGATCTATTTAGTTAAAGGTTTTATTTCTTTTATCCTTTAAGTTGGCGGGAGTAGTTTAAGACTTCATAAAGGTAGCGAGGATTTTTTTTAATTTTCGTGATTTTTTAGTCTTTTTTATCTACAAGTAAAATCCTGAATACCGTCAGTCATCATCCTGGTTTATTTTAAGGTATATACCGAGTTGTTAGGTCGAGGAGAGGAACGTAAATGTGTAAATGTTCCTAACACTGGCGTTATTGGTTCTGGTTTAATGAAATGCTTAACAAGAGGTTAGTGTGGAATAAATTCCTACTCCGGGCTAATTTAAATAAATACCCGGACAACTCAGGATACTGAGCTAGTGATATTATAAAAAATGATATGTGAAGAGGGAGAAGAAATGTTGGAGAACATGTGTCGAGAACTAAACTATCGCCTTAGCATTCTCTAAACTACTGACCTGAATAATTATATTAGAATCGTTCGGTAGGTTTTCCCATGTATGAAAACAAACTTGTGTAATAGTGTTTGTGCAATAAAATATTGTAATGAATTAGAAAGATAAACTATTCAGACAAAAGGGTAATATAAATACCACACAACGTTTCTGGGATCCATGTTATCGTGTAGCGTTAAATACTTCTCGTTCGGTGACTTCAATAATTACAGACACGATCACACACGTTACACAGGTGGCCTAACCAATTGTTGACCACCGTGTTTGTGAAACGCACTGTAACTGTAACTCTTGCTGTTCACGGACGGTGATCGCACAAAATTGGTTTCTATTCTTTGTGACATTGACGGTGGAGCAATTTCATTTTTTACTCATAGCCGCCATCTATGCCGCAATGGGTCTTTTCCCCTTCCCCTGAACGCTTAACTCTCTCCATTGTATTGTTCTTTCTAACCGTATTCGATTTTTTTTATTTGGTTTTTCCACGAGTATAGCCGATATTATGTGGAAATTTATTTATTTTCAACATCGGCTCAATGCACTTTCACCAATAAAATGCAAAACGTTTGTTTTAAACAGTATATATGTTTTATCGAACTCTCTTATTACAAATTTCTACATCAGAAATTTATCAAAATATTCAAAGAATATCAAATATCCATCATTTATAGATCCCCTAATACCCTTTCCTACTTGATTAAAAACCACAAGGCCCCACGTGACACCTACAGCAAAACATTGTGTTGTTTACAAAATCTCTTGCTCTAATTGTAATTCCTGCTACATAGGGCAAAAAAACGATCCTTTAATACGCGTATGAACATATGTCTAATATAAAACTTCCCATTAATAAACAATCTGTAATATCCAAACATATTATCAATTCTAAACATACATTGATTGGCATAATGCTAGATTTTACACATTGAAACCAGGTACAATTCCAGACTCATTTAAGAGATGCTTCACATTAAATCAAACATCACACCTATTACTGTACAAACAGACACAATGAAACTAAATAATTGCTATGATCCCTTATTATTATTACGCTAAGCCTTCTGCTTTCCCATTGTCGTTGCGTTTTCGTCGCTTTTGAGTTTTGTCAACTGACAAGTGCAGTTGTGTAGCACTAGGCTCTTCTTCGCAACTGATGAAAGGGACAAGGATCCCAAAAACGTTGTGTGATATTTATATTATCACTTTTTTGTCTGAATTGGCTTTCTTTCTTATTCATTATTTTAAATCAGACGTAATTTTAATATATATGTTGAATTCGGTCATAACTATAGAGATGAAGTGAGCGTCTAAGCTACTGCGGCCAAGAGTTTTTGACGTCACTCATGTTTCCTGCGAGTCGGTCATCAAAAATTTTGTTTTTGCGGAAAATATACAGACAGGCGCGAGATATTGACATACATATTAAGTACACCACCATTTAAGCATTAACGGTATTAATTTTTAAGCAGATTTATAAGTTGTTTATTGAGATAATTCTTTCTGTATGTATTGAAATACATTATATAATATATATATATATATATATATATATATATATATATATATTGTAATAATCACCAATTAAGGCTTACTTAATTTTTGCCCACTTTGTTGTACTATTAAATGTAATAATCAAAATGATAGGCTTTATTTAAATGAAAAAGATAATCAATTTTTAACAAACAAAATTTATTTATTAATGTGTGGCTTCCAAAATTTACAAACAATTACAATAAAAATGAAAATCTCTTAATATCTCAGGGTCTTTACTGGGTTTGATGATTTACAGTGAAAATTATTGAATGATCTTATTAACAATACAGTTTAAAATTTACTGCAAAATAATGTGCTGATAAATGAAATAAAAGCTACAAAGAAAAGCGAACGAAATCTGACTTTACCCTTTTAGTTAGCGTTTACAGATTTTATTAAAGTTCTTGTTACTTACGTATTGTTCGGCTGGTACCAGCATTCTTTTAGCGCTTCAAAAGTACACTATATTACAAATTTTTTTACACAGATTCTAAATTTTTCTCACAGATTCTACACTTATGAAGTTGAACTGCGATTACTAGGCTCCCAGGATCTCGGATGATCCTCTTAATTGGTCAGCTATCTGATGTCGTTTTCCTTCAGCACGAAAATGTTCAAGTTCTTTATAATGAAGCAAACCCTTGCTTTCGTTGGCTAATTGTTAGCACATCTACTGCTTGCTTACAGGAATCTTATGAGTTGCAGATTTTTGCCTTTTACCGCATTATTTATCGGTTTGGATTAAAAACTTCTAAGTAGCTCGGTGAAGATTTATTTTTAAAATGTCTCTTCTTTCGTTGCTGACCGTAGACTTCGAATTTTCTCTTTTGCTCCTCGCTGTAGACTCAAACTGTACTCTTTCGCTCCTCGCCGTAGACTTAGACTAGCTTTTACAATGTCTCTCCTCTCGTGGTAGACTGAAGACTGCCTATACTTTTGCGCGCGTAATCGCCATTCCGAACCCTCCGTAATAGGAACAGAGCTCGCCACTCATTGTTGCTTTGTTCGCTCATTTCGCTAACAATTCAAATTATTTAAAAACAATTAATGGCTTAATTAATTGGCATTACAATATATATAAAGAAAGTATACTTTCTTCAGTTTTAAAGATGCCGCGCTCCGCGCGCTGTTTGTTCTTCAATTGTTCCGCCAATCGTCACTCCATCTGACGGCTATTATAAGAAAGTGCGATGGTTAAACAAAATTCGTAAAGAACTGATAATAGTAAACTTTAATTGTCGTTTCTTTACAGGTAGGCTTGTAAATAATGTGATTGTAAATAATGAAATTAATTGTTGTACATAATCAATAAAAAAAAATCTTTTATTTCTTTACGGAGAAACATATTTTTGTTTACTGTATCACTATTCACAACAATATATATATATATATATACATATATATATACATATACACACACAACACGGATTTGTTTGAAAAACATACGAAAAAAATTAATGTTCTTAAAAATAATTTTATTATTTAACAATGACAGTAATGAGGAATTTAAAGTCAAATACAATATATGTGTTGTTCGAAAGAAACTATTTTGAGAGAAAGAAACGTATTTTTTTTTATATAAGGACATTATTTTTTGAAAACAACTTTACTAAGTATGTTAGAGGCATAGGCCTACCAAGAAATTTACTTTGTCCAGAAAGCAAATTTTACAATTGGTCATAATTGGAAACTATTTGATTCAAAACGTTTCTTCCTGGCCTTAGTTTTTGTTTCCATCATTTATGATAAGTCTTTTTATAAATAGATGAAATGAAACGTTCTTTACCATTGAAGAGAATTGCAACTTCCAACAGTAAAGTTAAAAATACATAGAAAAATTTAACTACTTAAATAGGCGCTATAATAAATTGCAAAATTAAAAAAAATACAAAAAATCTCATTTAACATTGGTTTGAGATACTAGACTTATTAATCCAGATATGTGTAGTTTATTTTAAAAAACAGCTATTACTCTTTTTTTTGGTTGGGATGAAACATGATTTTTTGCTTTTCTAACTGCATTGATTTCAAAGACAATGTATCTATTATATTTAATTATTTTCAAGTTATAATCTGTGACCTAAGAAATATCAATCATTTTGAAACTAAGGATATCGTTGGATAGTTACATGTGTTATGGTTATTGGCCTATACTTTCTAACGTCTATGGAAGTATGATGGGGAATTATTCGTCGCACTAATGCCTGGTGCTGATGCAGAACATGCGAAGAAAGTGAATCCGAAAAATATTTAAAAATGGTTACTTTTTATAGTTTTTATGATTACATTTAAATATTTTTTGTACGCGTACATAAAACTGAAACAATGATTAAGGGCGTAATGTAAATTTTTTTTAGGGCAACAGGCTACATGAGGGTGATTCACATTGGGCAACTCCCCTTTAATAGCATAGGAAGGGATTAGAAAGGGGGGATGCGGAAGGGTAGAAAAAGGTAGCCAAGGGTTACTAGGGCCCCGGGCTATGGTTTAAGGATCCTACCCGGCATTCGCCTAAAGAAATGCAGGAAAAACCCTAGAAAAACCTGCATCGGGTAGGTCGGGCATTGGGTACTTGTCCCACGCCCTTCGTATAGCGGGAGAGGAGTTTGCTGTGGGGACGCAGCATTCCCTTCTCCGTGCCTCGACCAGTTTAGGAGGCAGCTAGCCGACTATTACAATGGGAATAGCATACAACTCTTACCGTATGCCCAAGGTCTGTGACCCCGGAACATACACCTCTCAAAACAGACCGAGGTGTCTCGGCTTGTGAGAACCTTAGTTCAAAAACGGAGAGGAAAAGGCAAACCCAAAGGTAGCCCCTCCGTATCTCTCCTAAAAGGTTGTGCCTGCGAGAGAAAATCCCTCGCAGGTTACCTGCGAGAGAATCCTCTCGCAGGCTTTCCGAATGTAAATTTTTTATTTTTTTTTTATTTTTTTTAGGGCAACAGGCTACATGAGTGTGACCCACATTGGGCAACTCCCCTTTAATAGCATAGGAAGGGATTTGAAACGGGGGATGCGGAAGGGTAGAGGAAGGTAGCCAAGGTTACTAGGGCCCCCGGGCTATGGTTTAAGGATCCTACCCGGCACTTGCCTAAAGAAATGCAGGGAAAACCTTAGAAAAACCTGCATCAGGTAGGTCGGGCATTGGGTGCTTGTACCATGCCCTTCCGATAGCGGGAGAGGAGTTTGCTGTGGTGACGCAGCTTACCCCTCGCCATGTATTGGCCAGTTTAGGAGGTAGCTGGCCGACTATTCCAATAGGAATAGCGAATAAGCCCAAGGTCTGTGACCCCGGAACATACACCTCTCAAAACAGATCGAGATGCCTCGGCATGTGGGAACCTTGGTTCAAAAAATCCAGAGAGATGTGAGGGCATCTCCAAAGGTAGCCCTCGCCAGAGCTCTCTGGGAGTCCAGCTCGAATGTAAATTAAAAACTACTAGTCACTTGTTAAAACATTTATATACTGAAGCCTATGGCACGGAGAAAGGAATGCTGCGTCCCCACAGCAAACTCTTCTCCCGCTATCGGAAGGGCGTGGGACAAGTACCCAATGCCCGGCCTACCTGATGCAGGTTTTTCTAGTGTTTCCCTGCATTTATGTAGGCGAATGCCAGGTAGGATTCTTCAAATATAGCCCGGGGACCCTAGTTATTCCTTGGCTACCTTCCTCTACTCTTCCGCATCCCCCCTTTCAAATCCCATCCTATGGTATTAAAGGGGAGTTGCCACCATGTGGATTACCCTCATGTAGCCTGTTACCCTAAAAAAATCATGTAATTGGTAATGGTTAAGAAAGTTACTGACGGCGAGTCGTATTTCAATTTATTATATTACAAATAATTCAATGGCATTTAGTCAATCTTGTTAATAATCGCAGAGTACAATTTAGAGGGAACGTTCTGCTGCCTTCCCTCTAAATTTTACCTTTGGGTTATATTCAAAATTATAAAAATTGTCATACCTGATGAGGTCCTAGAAGATAACGAAGTGTCGTGTATTTAATATGTATTTTTGCAATAAATATTATTGCAGGTAATTAATTTTTTGTAATATTATATAGTATATTTTTCATCATTATTAAATTTATTTTGTTGTTTCAACTTTTAGATTACTTAATGTTTCAAATTGTAATGTTCCGCCGTCATCATTATAAAGCAAATGTATCTTCTAATGAGGTGAGATTAAAGTCCTTAACAAAATTATCTTGATTATTCTGAGATTTTATGCGTTATTCGGGATATTTTGAATTCTTCTATCTCATAAATGTCATAGAAATATAGCAAAAGTAATAATGATTGAGAATATAATTCTCCTCATCTTACGTTAATCAAAACAACATTTCTTCTCTGAATCAATGAAGCTTGGAAAATATTGCTTTGAAATAATAACTAGTAGGCCTTCCATGATTATCGAATGCAATTGTTTTTCTAGATCAAGCGCGATGTTGTCGTCTTAGAGATATTTATCGTCTTCTAGAAGCCAAATTGAAATCAGAATGAATCTGATGTACAACTAGCCTGGGAGCATTATACACATCAACAAAATTGTAATTGTCCACCATTGGGTATTATTAAGATTAAAAATGAGATATAGTGTGAAATAATTGTGTGAATATGGTATAAGTACGCAGCAAATGAAAATATAATTAGAAATCGAAGTGTATGGGAATCGAACCCGGCGGATACTCTCACCAACTGAGCGAATCTCCGATTCGGCGCGACATTCACACCACTTCCGGTTCCTGGGAATAAGACCATGAAGGTGCTTGTATGTGTAAAAATTGTAGGTGAACTGCAGGTCTGAGGGATGCAGGAATGTCGCACCGACTTGTATAACATTTCAGATATTAATCTCGCAGACAATAATATTATAGCATTATTCCAATCAAAAAATTGACAAGTTTAACGTGAACTGAATGTTTTTGGCACAAGGTGGTTTTAAATTAGAAATATGTTCTCTAAGGTGAATTTATAATTTTTTAAATAGTTTACAGGACAGCGCGTGAAGCAAAACGTGAGGATTATATACAGTGTCCTTACACTGGATGAAATTCTGCATTTAATTAAGTTATATGTGCCGAAATCCTCCTTTTGCACCGCACCTCTACAGAATCAGTGAGAACTAATCCTAGAGCTATAATACAACAGAGAAATTACACGATGAGTGTCTGTGAAGTAAGAAGTAATAGATGCGCGGGCGTGTGCCTGCCTTGTCTACCTGCGACTGCGGGAGATGTGGCGATATCTTTGTTAGTTCTCACACTGCGTGTGGTCCTCGCAGTAGAGTCTCTTCTGTTTTACATGAGGCCCTAGTTCAGCTTGTTAACCCCCCAGGAAAGGAAAGTAGCTCTATTGAAAGATGCCTCTTTGTCCTGCACAATAGCCAGCTCAATTGAGGAACTTCAGGTCTCAGGCTATTGTGGCCACAACCCGAAGTGTGAACGACTACAAATAACAACCCATCCGGTTCTCAACACAGCTCGGGATCGTCGGATAATGCTGTATGGAAAAACTAACCACATATGTTGTAGAGCGCAATCGATATTAAATTAAATAAAAGATCATTAATGTGCTAAATGTTTTTATATACCATTTTTTATGAGTATACCGATAGTAGTGGCCATAAAAAATTAAAACAACGACAATAAGTTTAAAAGTTACAAGAAAGCGAAAAGTAATGTTTTCAGGCATCATGCGAAACCAAATTCAGTCGTAAACCGTCATTAATTGACAGACAATGGTATAGAAACTGCCTCATTTAATTGGATTTAAAAATTATAATTAAGGAGTGATCAAGGAAGAAGGTTTTTTTTGTTTAAATGAACAGCAACGCATTGCTTCATAGAATGAAAAGTGAACTCCTAATTTAATTGAAGAGGATCAGAGATGAAATCATCATATATTTAATTTTATACTGTTAAAATATTACCCTTAATTGTAAATGTAAATGCTATAATATTTTTGCGGTTGACAAAAGGAGTTATATGAAAGATTGAAGATTTTCTCGGTGTATATTCTGGATTAAAAAAAGCCTTAGAAGAAATAATGTTTTAATATAATAACGTAATCAGTTTTAGGGTTGAAACCCAAGAACTGTTAATCTAAAACGATTATGTTATTTTATAAAGACATTAGTTGTTTTATGGCTTTGGTTTGCTATATTACTTTTATTTTACGGAGCGTTGGAACCGCTGTAAACACAATTGATAAAGTTTAGAAATATTCCAATACTTTGCGTTGATATTGCGATTTTTATATATTGCCTTTTGTTCTTTTTATGAAAACATTAAAATTAAGAAGAAAAGAATGTAACATCTATAATATTTATATCACAATGCTATATATCTCTGTCACGTGGAAATTAATGCAAACAATCAAGGATTTTGATTTAAGACAATAATTATTGTAGTACTAATATAAGTTTAATATATTAATTTATCGAAATAATAATTATTGTAGTACTAATTTAAGTTTAATATAGCTTAAACTTAACGGGAATGAGACAATAATTCTCTTGGGACCTTAAATATGTACGGCACATAAAGAACAGTCTATATTAATCGTGGTGCATTATGAGGGTGAAAAATAAACCAGTAACTAAATAGAGTCAAGAATACTCGGAGAACACTAAGAATGCCGAAACGTATCTCCGATACCAACAGAGTTCGAAAATACTACAGATACCTTAAAATACAGTCCAATAATACTCTTATTACCTTCATGGAGTCAAAAATAGTATTGACAGTCCCGGACCCTTAAGAGAATCATAAATATTATCTGTACCCTTAGTAAGTGAAGAATACTCACTTAAAATACTGGAGTCAAAAATTATCCGGTACCTTAAAAGAGACTACATTTAAGGTAGTAAAATATCGGAGCGTGACTTAAAGGTAATACTCTCGGTACTTTAAGAGCAAGCAAATATGCTGCCGGTTTCTTTATGGAAGTGAAGAATACTGCTATTACCGTAGGGAAGTTAAAAATACTCCCAGTACCTTAATGAAGTCAAGAATGCTCCATGAACTTAAATGGTATCGTAAAGGAGACATTAATACTTCCGTTATCTTGAGGACGTAAAAATACTCTTGACACTCCTCGTATTTTAATTGAGTCCACAATATTTTGGGTAGCTTAAGGGAGTCTAGAAAAATCTCTGTTACTTAAGGTAGACAAAAAATTTCCCGGTAACCTCGTTGTCCCAGAAAAATATTTATTGCTCATGTTTTTAAATAACCACTCCATTCACCCCTGCCCCTAAAGACACTAAGGATGTCTTAACCCTACAGTGTTTGTTCCCGGATAAGTAACAAGTTTGATTGAAATTCCTTCACGCTTTTAAGTGTATTCGAAACTTTGTATAACCCCATCAAACTCACTCTAGGGCCTGAAATTAAAATTAAACTGCATGGTGGATGTCAGAATTAGACTCAGTGCCTCCCATAACAGTACCAATCGCGATTGTTTTCGCTTTATATTTATGTAATACCCTTCCATCCCACCGCTGATAACTCAATGATAACATTGGAAGTGACACTTTCAACTTCAACGACACAAAATCTATTTATTCGGCGCTAATACGCCGTATTCGAATGTTTTAAATAATCAGAATTTTCGTTCCTATATGTATGAGTCGTTTGGGTCTCTTTTTCTCACCATTTTTGTTTCAGTATCGTGAGTAATATGCGTACAATGCTATTTACAAATTGCCACATGCGTTTAAATTTCTTTTCAGAGTATTTCCACTTACAGACACATCCCTTTATATTTATTAGATTGATTTTTCAACGGTTATTTGTAAGGTTTGCAATGCGTATTAAATATAATAAAGAGTAAAATTCAAAGATATATTTTTGCTTGACGAACGGGCGATAAACATATGGAGATTCAACAATATCTGCTTGGCGGTTTGATAAAATTGTTTAGAGATCTTGCAAATTCATGGCCGTCAAACAAGTGTGAGTTCAAGCGGTCATAAAACCATAATTGATAAAGGTCATTGACAGCAAATGAATATATGGATCTGGCGATTTTATATAAAAATTTGTAATATGGTAATGATTGATATTAAAACTGATTGTATTTGAAGGGTTTTAAAAATAGAGAGGAAAAATTAGAGAGAATGGAAGGGGAGGAAGAAAGAAAAGGTCATGGGGGAAAATTGAAAGGAGTGTCTGTGTGGAATAGTTGTATGAGAAGGGGACAGAAACGTCCACTCGCAGTTACAGGTGATATGAAGAACAATATGGTGACGTCATAGCCACCTGCTGTAGACAGGAAGACGCCTAGGTTACGACCTTCCATCTCGCACGGATCACAAAACTATAAGCAATTCACATCAATATTGCATAGAAAAATATTCTGGACAGAGCAGAAGATTCGGATTGTTTTAAAGCCCCACAATCATCTGATTGTTAATATTGTGCCATTGTTTCATTGATGTATTTAATTAATAATTTCCTTCAAATGCTTCAAAAAATCATATACTATGTTTAAACACATTTATAATGTATACATTTAATCACGAATCAAAACATTCCTATAAATAATAATATCTTCTAATATGATATCTTCGAAAGATTTTTTTTTAGGGCAATAGGCTACATGAGGGTAATCCACTTAGGGCAACTCCCCTTTAATAGCATAGGAAGGGATTTGAAAGGGGGGATGCGGAAGGGTAGAGAAAGGTAGCCAAGGGTTAACTAGGGCCCCCGGGCTATATTTTAAGGATCCTACCCGGCATTCGCCTAAAGGAATGCAGGGAAAACCTTAGAAAAACCTGCATCGGGTAGGTCGGGCATTGGGTACTTGTCCCACGCCCTTCCGATAGCGGGAGAGGAGTTTGCTGTGTTTGATTTACTGGCGCATCTGTGCCATATGATCCACACAGCCTTCAATATAGTTCTTTTAAACTAGGATATAATTTGTGAAAGATAAGTGTTATTTTTACCTAATAACCAGTACAAGACCTTCAACGTTATTTGGATCTACCTTTTTCTTGATGTGTTTTTGTTCGTTAGTCTCTTATCTTGATGCATTGATAGATATAGTACATTACTCGATTTTGGTATTGAGCACTGGCTCTATTTCAAAAGCGTAGAATTCACTTATTTTCATTTTCTGTTTTCATACCTAATGATTTTATTAATTAATTTATTACTTACTAATTCAACCAAGAATATATTTAGAGGTTCCTTTCTCTATCTGCTTTATTCAATTTATTGTATTTCTTACTTTTTGTCTCAGTTTATTTATATATTCTTTGGTTTCCAATTAATAAACTGATTGGAATATAAAATGTTATGGATAACTGTATCATTCTCCGACTGATAGTCGTGATACGCGATATAATTTGTCTTTCATGAAACTTACTAGTTTTCTTTATTTGTCTGGGATGTGACAATTTTTATATAATTGTTAGCCAGACTTGTCGTGGTGTGTTGTTCTGTTTATGTGACATCCTGCACCTTTTTGGTCATCTCTGGAAAAATAAAACTCTGTACACAAATACAGTTGCAGGTTTTGTAATTGACGATCGCTTATATTCAGGATTATTTCTTCATCATCATGAGATATGCATGATATCTATTATTCAGATTTATAATTGCGTAGGAATGGTTTTGGCTTGAGATGATCTTTCTTCGTTTTACACTTTTTACAACTTGTTATAGTTTGTCCTTACTATAGTATTCAATTTCCCCTTCGTTTGTTTACAAGATTTTAGAAAATTGAGAGATTTGATATTTTCTAATGCAAATATGTCGTGACTGTTGTTGTTGTAATAATTGTAACTCATACTGCTGGGATGGTTGCTGGACACGGTGTTGCATTTTAATATATTGCTCTTGGTTTTTTGATCTGTCTGAGGCCTGCTGATGGTGGGCATGTTCCCAAAATTTGAGAGTACTTAAATGAAGGATTTCGTACTATAATTCGATGAAAGTAATTGCATACTTACTTTCCGTTTTAAACATTTGACAATTATTTTGATCACTTTTGATTTGAAGTAATAATTATTTCAATCGTATAATCGAAGAGATTCGATTGTTTAAAAAGTTTTAATCACATCTACAAGAAATTATTGACGTCCAATAACGACGGAACGGTTCCAACTCGATGGTTCCACATACTTCATGAAGATAGTCGGCTACGTGTCTCCCTACTCACGCAGAGAAGTGTTGTATAATCCTATCACTTGTTCGCTGGTGTAGAATTTATGATTAATGGTGTGGTCTACGAGTCGTAGCGTCCATAAGCTACTGAAGTGCGCTAGGAAACAACCACAACGCCACGTCACGTTTATCCTTCTAACACTGACAATAAATATTTAATAAATGTTTGTTAACGAAGTATTTAAATTTCAGTATTATATGTCATTCAAACAAATAGAAAAATCAATTCTACTTCACGTTTTACATTGGATCTAGATGAGTAAATAATCTCAAATTAACGAAGTAGAAGTTTAATGAATAATAATAGTTATGTTCAAATAAAGCTTAAACGATATGTGGCTCTCACAAGAATTGAAATAAATTAACCCTTCCGGTTTTTAATAAAAACCCTTTTTTATCAGTCGCAAATAATGAGGATTTTGGGTACTTTCAAACAATTCGGTTTCAAGCCTTCTTCATCTTTACAGTTTAAATTTATAATATTTTAAGCCAAGAACTAAAAATCGAGAATTCGTATATTTGTCATAATTAGAACATTATAGTTATAATTATTTTACATTAATGAATGTAAAAATTAAAGATATACATCGAGGCCAAATATCAATAATTTTTTATACATATGGAACCATCATTATTAAAATTATTACGCTCTATGTATGTCTTGCAGTTTAATAAAGTTGATAAATACATTAGAAGCATAAAAACGATTAACCCTATTGGGCTCGTAAATGATAGACTTTATGATTTATTTTTATTAAAAAAATAAAATAACTCTTGGACTTTTTTTAGGGTAACAGGCTACATGGGGGAAATCCACATGGTGGCAACTCCCCTTTAATAGCATAGGAAGGGATTTGAAGGGGGGATGCGGAAGGGTAGAGGAAGGTAGCCAAGGGTTAACTAGGGCCCCCGGGCTATGGTTTCATGATCCTACCCGTCAATTCGCCTAAAAATGATGCATGGAAATCCCTAGAAAAACCTGCAACAGGTAGGTCAGGCATTTGGTACTTGTCCCACGCCCTTTTGATGACGGGAAAGGGGTTAGCTGTGGGGTCGCAGCTTTCCCCTCTCCGTGCCTTGACCGGTTTAGGAGGCAGCTGGCCCACTATTCCAATAGGAATAGCGAATAGCTCCTACCGTATGCACAAGGTCAGCGACCCCGGAACATACACCTCTCAAAACAGGCCATTGGAATAGTCGGCCAGCTGCCTCCTAAACTGGTCGAGGCACGGAGAAGATAATGTTGCGTCCCCACAGCAAACTCCTCTCCCGCTATCGGAAAGGCGTGGGACAAGTACCCAATGTCCGACCTACCTGATGCAGGTTTTTCTAGGGTTTTCCCTGCACTTCTATAGGCGAATGCCGGGTAGGATCCTTAAAGCACAGCCCGGGGGACCTCGTAACCCTTGGCTACCTTCCTCTACCCTTCCGCATCCCCCCTTTCAAATCCCTTCCTATGTTATTAAAGGGGAGTTGCCCAACGTGGATTACCCTCATGTAGCCTGTTGCCCTAAAAAAAAATCGTTCCTCTCTCCGTTTTTGAACTAAGGTTCCCACAGGCCGAGGCACCTCGGTCTGTCTTGAAAGGTGTTTGTTCTGGGGTCACAGACCTTGGGCATACGGTAAGAGTAGCTGTTCCCATTGGAACAGTCGGCCAGATGCCTTCTAAACTGATCGAAGTACGGAGAAGGTAATGCTGCGTCCCCACAACAAACTCTTCTCCCGCTATCGGAAGGACGTGGGACAAGTAACCAATGCCCGACCTACCTGATGCAGATTTTTCTAGTGTTTCCCTGCATTTATTTAGGCGAATGCCAGTTAGGATCCTTAAACCACAGCCCGGGGGCCCTAGTTAACTCTTGGCTACCTTCCTCTACCCTTCCGCATCGCCCCTATGCTATTAAAGGGTTACATGGTTTACCCTCATGTACTCTGTTAACCTAAAAAAAATCGGGAATCTTATTTACAATTCCACTGCATTAAATTGTTAATAGGAAAATGATATAATTTTAGGTACAATATTTTATTATACCAAGTCAACAAACTCGGAAGCTTTCGGCCTAATGCGCCATAATAATTTGTTTTGGTTTTTTTACGATCCTATGACAAGATAAGAAATCTTATATAATTGAAATAATTTTTTGTGGCTGTTTTTTTTGACAAGATTTATTACTTTATTTTTCATGGTTAATACTGTTTCTCATTCTTGGACGTAACATTGGAGCTTAGTCCTAATTGTTTTCATAACCTTATCGACAAACAACGTGGCCAATTTCACATTTTGAAAACTTCTGAGACAATATTAACAATTTTTTTTGGTTCTATTTACATAGTTTCTGTTTTTAATGCTTGCATAACAACTTTGTGTTGACGCTTTAATCTTAGCTATATTATCGTCGTCTTTGTTTTAATTATTTCTTTAATAGCTATTCTTTGCTGAAGAAATAACTACTTCCTAATATTCTTCAGTTTCTACAGAAGCAGACTGGTTGATAGACAGAAGTGAAACTGCAATTCAGTTTTATTGTGGAAATCCAAACATAGGCTCGTACCGACATGTACTGGAAAAAGCTCATAGAACTTTCCACCACTACTGCTACTAACGTGTCACAGACATCTTGGTTCGTTTTCCAATTTTTCTTAAACCATTTCATTTTCCAATTCACTACTTCCTGAAGGTGGTTTTGGAACGAACATTCCTGGTGTCGATAGAGGTGACGTAACACTCAGTAATGGTTTAGCTGTTTTATTTTCAAACAAATTATCAGCACTGAAGAACGGTGTTCATACTAACCTTTACTCGCAATGAATTTATTATTGCTGAGAGCAAAAATTATTAACCTGTTATAACGTCATGAGCTCTTCACCCAGTTTTTCTACATTGCCATCAGTAGCATTGGAATGGAGCCAATTTGAAATTATTTAAAAATGCTAAGTTCCAGGGTTCGATTTATGGCGCTGTTCCGTTACTGGCAGAACTTAAGGTGCTACGTCCGGGTATAGCTCTACCGAACTAGACAAATGAATTCTCGAAAGCAGGAAACGGACGGCGGTTTTCTTCATTTCTGGAGAAACCATTGCCCCAGAAAATAGCTAGGTGTTGGAGATAAGCAAAGTAGAAGTGGTTTCTAGGGTTGCAAAATCGGAGATCTAGTTGTGTTTGGCCATTAGAAAGAAGTAGTGAGGGAAGTCAGTTGTTTTTTAACCATGAGAATGGTGAAAAGAGACAGCTTTGACTTTGAGACAACAGAACGAGACGAAGTTCACGTGTCATGCGGTAGCTAAAGGGCCTGTCCCCCTCCCGATTGCAGAATATATCACGATATGAGACTATTAGTAAATTGTACGTACAGTACCAAGCTGGACAGTCTGCGTTCGTGTAAGTTTAGCACATGTGCCGTCGCCGGCAGACCGCTTCCCCGCCTATGCCAATTGACTTTGCATTGGTAGCGGATTTGTCACAGTTTAAAACTTAGATCCGCGCTAATTCTTCCTGGAAAGATAAAATCCAGCTTGGGGGAGCCATAATTTATCTCCATGTTTCTAGGGAAGTTGGATACCACGCCCTCCAGGGCCAAGTGCCTTCTCCAAGGGCTTAAGGCTTCAATGTCGGGCCTGGTCGCCCCACTCTTCGGTTTCAGTTACGCAAACCCGACTTGCATGCACACCCTTGAGGGATTGTGTACGCAACCCACTGCCACGTCGAGTTCAACCTAGCAATCTGAGTAAGACTGTTGTCCATCAAGCTGAGTTTCAGCTGGGTTTCTGCTCACCCTGACTACCAGATTTTTCGCTGAAGGTTCTGGTCGACCACGCGCATTGGACTATTGGAGATCGCAACGTGAGCTGGAGGAACCACGAGCGATCCCCGGGGTTACCTGTCGGTAGAGCTACGCTTCTGGGCCAGTGAAGCGAGGCACCACACTGGTACCTCTGGCTTTGAAGCTTACTTCACAGTGGGGTCCGAAACCACCGCCAAATTGTCGGTTCAGTATAGCTAGTGGCTATTTCCTTGAGCTGGGTAGGTTGAGTTCCCACCAAACTGTAACTACAGCCAGCCGGTTTCTTCGTCGGAATACTGAGGTTGGCCTCCCTCAACACCTTACTCCGCAGACTAGTCAACCTCATAGAGTGGACTCTGTAAATAGTGATTGCCTATGCAATCCCCGACCCGTCATGGTCCTACTCCCGTGCTCAAATAGGATACTAGGCAAATCCGACACCAAGGCACATAAAAACTGCTCGCCATGTGCTTTTCCATTCAAGCCCCACCACCCAGGAGTCTTCTATGTTTCAAAGTACTATTTTAAGGCTCCTCCTCGCTCAACTGAGAATAGAAACACTTCTATGCAACTCACCGTACGCATCTCCCACACATAGGTACTAGAGGCAATGAGTCTGTTGCCCACGTCCATGGGATTAGAAGCACTGCAACCGGTTTTACGGGTGGGTGCAGTGTGGTCTCCACTGACCCGGCATTCCGGTACACCCGGGGAATAGCATCCCGGATGTACCCTCGACGTCGAGTCCAGCCACCCAGCCGGTACCAAGGTAGACAGTAAATAAGTTGCCAATTTTCCAGATATGCGCATGTAATGCCTACACTAATCCCTGCAGAATATAAATTTCATTAAATATTCGCAGCGTTCTTTTATAAATCACGATTTAGGTTTCTTAATAATTTTTATTTATATTATCTTGTCCCACTGCGTTAAATAAATAGCTAATAGTTATGCTTCACTCCTTTACAGTCGTTTTCTTAAAACAACCTGTAATCGAGCCAATATAAAATTTTACAGGTACCGAGTTTAGTGGTTGTGGTTTATTTTGCCAAGACAAAAGTGGAACTCGGCTCAGTAATTCTTGGAAAAATGAAGCGACTGCTTGTCTTGTCTCGAACAACACTATTTCCTGGAAAACGGTGGGGTGTTTTGGAGCAGAAAGCGAGGTATCCTTAGAGGCCAAGGAAAATTGTTTTTCTGCCTCGCGAAATAGAGGTACTAGAGCTCGAACGTTGAGGGAGAATTATGTTTTTGCCTCGTGAGATAGAAGTATTGGAATTTGGGCATCGTTAAATAGAGTGAGTTTTTATTTTGAGCTGTGAGGCGGAGAGGCTACTATGGATTGTGGAGAGAAGCGTTGATTACGTATCCTGTTAGAGTGTGAGGAGTTATTCGCAAGTGGAGTAACGAACAGTTATCAAAATTTTCCAATTATGTCGTTTATTGCCCAGCCCATTAACCCCTGTTGAATACGAAGCACATTAATAACCGGAGAATTATTTATTTTTTATAAAACATTTAATTCCTTTATTTATTCATGTCGTTTATGTTTTATTGCCTCAGTATGTCTAATAAATAGTTAAAAGTTTTTATTGAAAATATCAAATGTTTATTCCCTTTATTGGTTTTCAACTCGTTCCATAAACATATAGTTTCTATAAACCCCTCTGTTATTCCACTAATCTCTGAAGAAAGAGTTGCCGTTACACACGGTATAAATAAACCTTTCAGTTGAGATCCAATTTCGGTAGAATGTTTAATTTCAAGTAGAAGTGCAAGTAACCCTTACAGTAAGGAAGGTTTGTACTGTCGCTATGAAAGATTATACAGTTATAAAGAATCACATGCTACTTGAAAATAATAAATTTCTATTCTAAATTCCTCAATAATAGTACTTGTAAAAATAAATAAATGTGAAATAAGGCTTACTAGAAATTCTCATCATGTAGTTATCCTGACAAGTTTCACAAAAGGAATTTAAATAAATTATTTGTATTTAATTTTATATAACGATTGAAACATTGTATATCTCAAATTATATTAAAAATATTAAATTACTTTTTTGTTTTTCTATAATTTCTCTTAATTGTTGTAGATGTTATTGAAAAGCCATAACTCGTTGAGGTCGTTTTTTTCGGTCTTCTGTCTTAACATATATAGATTGATACTTCCAAAGAGCAACTATAATAAATTGGATTTTTTCTGGTCTTACGTAAGCCTTTATCGAAGGGTAAGGAATCCCATAAGTAACCGACCTGACGTATATATGGCCGCTCATAAGGTACTATTGTATCCTGTATAATATTTCAGGAGGAGATAATAAGAGGAGAGTATAAGGTCCGATTGGTGAGTTATGTGTATATAACTGTCAAAGTATTCATCATGACGTACAGAACCACCAATAAAATTTTATTTTATTGTCGTTATTCAATTAATGCACTGTCAGTCAAAAGTATGTACAGAATAGGAACATTTAGATTGAATTAAAAGTACAATTAATTGCACTTTATGCAACGTATTTATCTAAATTGGTGTAAATATAACAAATAAATGTGTGTAATATGTGACGTGACAGTAAATCAGAAATTGTTTGATTGATAAAAATATAATCATATCCAGCAATACCACATCGAATGATAATAAAAATCAATATGAAAGGTTATACAATCCGTGAAACTAAATTTCTTTTATATAACTTGACTTTTAACGGGGCATATTTAACGCGATCACAGATCAAGATTCTGCCCAATTATATCTTGGAGTGACTTGGAATGATGGTAAAAACAATACCTAATATTTGCCAATCATTATAATTAAATAGATTTAGTTTTAAATGTGCTTAAACTTTAAGTGAGATTCTTGAAATAAATATGATAATAATACAATATTAAATATGCAGAACGGACTGATTAATGTACAAGATAACAACCGATAATCTGGAGCTTATCCATTGATTTTTGTTAGGTGTTCTTTCTTTCCCCCAGGATTGTATGAGACATCGTGAAAGGGATTGCACCCTCTCCTCATTTTGAATGAGCTTGGCATGAGTATGGCTTGTTAGGAAGACCCACGAGGCATTCGCTTGAAAATAATATGCAGAATTCTTTCATCTTTGTAATCGCCCAAGGAGGCGGGTAATTATAAATTAATTTTATCCTCAGGCGATGTAGTCTCGGGTCGGCTCATTCCGATATTATTAATGAATAACCCCTAGAATTTGGTAAGTGTACGCAAAAAGGAAAGCCTTGTCCGCGCTGTTTGAAGAAACTTTTGGGAACGAGTGTCTAAAAATTCTCTTCTCAATATTACAGTGCACTTATGGTGATACGGAGGTAAGTTTACTAGGTGGCTAATTAAATCCTGTTATCACCCCTTGTGTGTTGTGGAGGCCTGTGAGTGTGAGCGCCTGGAGTAATAAGACTCTGGCAGCCACGTGCTGGGGCATTACTGAGATGAGAACCACGCGTGGGGAGAAGATTAAAGTCGACCAACAAAGCTGTTGCTGCAAGGGTTCGTGCCTTCGATCCAATAAAGGAATTGTTGCCATTCTTTCACTCGGCGTAGTACATATTTCCGTGGCTGGTATTAGCCGCAACAGATAATCCATATAACACAGAGAATTCCTCCGCAATCTATTAATCGTACGGATTTTCTGCTTCTATTTTTATAAAGAAATGCATTATTAACTAAAAATATATATCATACTTTTTCAAAGTTTTTATCAAACGCCCATTTACTATTTTCAGTTGCTCATTGATGTGTCTGTTCAAAGACATATGCTATAAAAAAATAATGTGACGAATTCAAAAATATTATATTAACACTGTGGCTATTTCAGCATATATCTCAGGTTGAAATGTTTTGTTCCATAAATAACCTCTTGTCGACGAATCACATTAGCAAAACAGATTGAGCCAAACCAAATGCTTTGTTGAAAGTTTTTATTTTACGTCTGTTTTTGAATTAATAAATCAATTTTTGACCTTTTACAGACACTTTATTTTATTTATTAAAGAAGATTAATATATATTATTGCCGCTACGAGAGGGTAACAACGTTTAAATAGATGTTCATGTTTTCTTAAGGTTTTCTTCCAAATTATTGTAACAAATTAGCACCAAAACCGAATAACATTTTTAGTAATTACCCTAAAACGTAAACACCATTGGCATGCGGTCACTTCTGACAGTTGAGGTCATTGTGACATGACATAAACATTTTATTTAATTAATTTATTTATTTTCTCGCTTAATATAAGAATGTGTGTAATCATAACCTCCTTGGAGTAATGATATCACGTTCCGTGTAAGGAGACTAGCTGTAACTAGAATAATTTTGAAATAGACGACGCAAATATTGTTTTAATAATATTAATATACTGTAAAATATTAATTTGCTGTTGTCAGACAAGAAATTTAACATGGTCAAAAAGTAGAATTGGAGTCGAGGTACATTGTTGGTCTTTGGCGTGGAAGATATTTTGTTGTTTCATTCCTGAGGAGATTAATATATATGATGGCCGCTACGGGAGGGAGACACATCGATCACACATTAATTAGAGAGGATCCACTGTATTGTATTGTTACAATTTTTATTTTATAAAAGATAAAGGCTGCTGTAAACGGTACAGCACATTGCATTATAGTGCCATTAAATTGTGAGGGATTTTTATTAATAACTTTTTTAAATCGGTTTTCAGTCTATATGAGAATTCAAATACATATAATTAACCATCTGTCGTACTTGGAAGCAGTATAAAGGAAGATTTAATGGGAATTATATGTTAATTAAATAGAATACTTTTAGTAATTGTCTAAACAGTTTGCATAAGTGAAGGTTACATTTCTAAATATTTAATAGTCATTATGTTAAATTATGCTTCCAACGGATTATTGAATCTTATATAGTAAAACAGGATGTATATTTGTAAGTATGTATTGACGTTAATTTCTATACAGATTTAAATGCGTGGACAGATTGCAACAAAAATTGGTACTCATATTCTTCAATACACGAGAAACGGTATTGAGTAACCTGTAGCACAAATATGGAAGGAGTTATAATTAAAAAATGTGTTAAATTACTTCGCGTCAGGATACCATGATGTCACGCGACAGAGAGACGTTACTACGCAACGAAGAAAGGAAATAGTTCATTTTTCCGTAATGAAGTAAAGCAGAAATAGTTTCATTGAATAAAAAGTATAATGTTATCCACGAATACTCCATCGAATGACAATAACAAAACAATACGAAATACATTACGATCCTCGCGGGAAATATAGGTTAATTTTCGTGCCGTATTAGTGACTACAATATAGCGATTATATTGTGAATCTAGCTAGCAATTTCATCAATTTACTCTTTCGTAATGGTTGAAGACTGAGAAGGAATTCGGAGGTATGTTTGTTGGGATTGATGCAATAAAATTTAATGTATTTTATAGCTGTTCAATTAATGCAGTATCGGTCGAAAGTATGAACCGAACTAGGAACAGTAAGAATTAGCTTAAATCAGTTATCGACTAAAGATTAAGATAGAATTAAATACCTTTTCGGATTTATATAAATAAGTACGCGGGCAACGCCGGGCACCCAGCTAGGAAAATTATAAACTTGTAGACTGTTTCTGGTTATTTCTTCACGTCAATATTTTATAGTCTGACATACCAATAAATGTAGAATTAAAATATATTATCTTCAAATAATCATTAAGAATCTCGTACAAATTCGTGAAATGTATCATTTTTAGGATAGAATATAATAATTTGAGTATCTTTACGCCCACGTATGAAAGTATTAATTTCCTTTAGCATTTCGAGTAGTAGCTGATCAGTAGGCCTCAGATGCAAAGCATGAGTTAATAAATGGTTAACCTTACCGACAAATAAAACAGCTGTACGAAGTAAAAGGTCTATCTGCACGGAGAAATCAAGAAAGGGAATTCGGCTTTGCCTTCAAATGTTGTAAGTGACAGCAGAAGTTCCAAGGTTGCGATAGCCCGGAGGCTCCATCTATCTGATACGGTCAATGTGGAAAGTAAATACTTGGATAACAAGGTTGAAAAATTGTTTTTCTCCTAATAAGAATCATGAAATTGATAATGGAATGCGAGTTAAAACAAAGAATATATAAAAAAGAGCGTCTTCGAGAGGAATATAAAAGTGTATTGTAATAAATCATTTAAATTAGAATAAAATAAAAATTAATTAAAAAATAATAAAAATAAAAGTTAATTGTGATGAAATATTCAAGGATATTGTCTGATGTTAAAGTTCGCCGTCAGCCGATCTCCTTCTTCTCTGACCAATTCGATGTTTCTTACGCACCGAACGCAACCAGCTTATCACATACGTGAAATGTGGGATCATAAATTCAAGATTTATAACACCTTCACACTAAATTAAATTGGAATATTTAAAACAGAATTTAAATTACATTGTTGGGCAGCATGAGTTTGGCTGCAAAGTTTATTAAATAGATCTCCAAATAAATTGACACAAAAATGTTTCAATTTTGAACAATATGGTCAAAAAACACACCTCACAAGAATAAAAACAAGTACAACGTTCCTTCCAGAGATTTGTGGATCTTCTCAAGTACACGAACAAGAAACCGGGAAACCTCGGTGTGCTGATATATATAGCTACCCAAAGCTGATAGGAGTCAAGTGGGTAGCGAACGATCGTAGACTTTGCTCAAAGAGTCAGTGTCACTTTTAATATTAAGAGCATTTCGATTGTGAATTTTGATGTGAACCGAAATTAGTCTTTTGATAATATTTGGAATCAACGTCAAGGATATTAATTTCGCGCCAGTTTATAATGTGTTGTTTTACATATATGTGTTTCGTAATCACAGGTAACTTATAATTCGCTATGTGATCTTTGATCCTCGTTTGGTTTGCTCAATGTAAACAGAATTGCAGTGATTACAGCAGATTTTGTATACTATAATATGCGTGTTTTCAGGTTGTAAATGATCTTTGCCGTTATTTATAAAACTCGAAAGTGAATTGGTGGATCTATAAACAATACCAATATTATACTGGTCTAACAATTTGAAGATTTTTCTTGTAATAAGGAAATATAAAAGTTGTTTGAGTCTATTAATAATCTAGAATTTAATAAAAGAATATGGATAAAAATTTGCTGTGAGAATGTTGGTGAAGATGGCAAGTTCTGTGATTGAAAGCAGCCGTTGGATAGTAGTATAGCCTTGTCAAGGAGATTGTAAGTCATAGCTTTTTGTTTTTTGGGATTATTTGAGAAGTGTTGAAGCACACGTCCATCAAAAGTCGGTTTTCTGTTACAATTGGTCATGAGTTTGGAATTTATAGCTATAAGAGTGACGTCTAGAAGACATGTATCGACTTCGGTTTCACTTTTTTTAATGAAGAGATCAAGTAGGAACAGAACTCAAAAGAGTATTAAACAAACCAACCTAGGTTATATAACCTAGGTTATATAATTTCTCTGACATTAAGATTAGTATTGAAATTCATGAGGCATCTCTTTCATCAAGGTATTGAAGAGTCGCGAATGCTAGATACAAAACAGACCTTTCAAAACATCACCGCATTATCATATTATTTAATAAGAAAACTTGTGTTTATGAATTTTATAGCATTCAGTTATTGTCGGATTTTTCTAGGAATTGAATGTTGATGATCCGCTTTGATAGATCGACACACAAATTCAAAGTTTTCTTCTTAGCGGCTTTTTTCGAACCCTCCGAAGAGGGAACGGAGTTACCTAGGTACCAAATCCCAGTGGAATGCGTTCGGTTTCTAGAGGAGGACATAAGAAAATTTATGCCCACAAAACCATTAGCCCCCGCGTCTCCGACTCCAACGTTCGTAGGACTGGGACATGGACACTCCACATCAAGCTGGGCTTTAGGGAGCCCGGAGGATTGGCCAGGACCGCGACGCACCCCGAGGTATCAAGTTCCCCGAAGGATGGTCTTGGTCGGCAGCTCACATTGTTCCTTTAGCACTACGTGTACAGCGTCGTCCCGCAGGATGGAGTTGCATTTTTCTGAAGGTCTTTGAAACTTGGCTCATTCCAGTGACCCGGAATTGCTCTCAAGTTAGGCAGCGACAGCGACAGACTATTGCTAGCGGAGGATTATGGCCATCTCGTCGTCATCGGATTCTAATACAGATAAGGGATACGTCCTCATCCCTCGACACCTTAGCCGCCAAGGATGCGGTTAATGTTCCGGTCTGAAACACCTTCCACAATCTCGGCGGCTGCACGACCGTCTTCAGACTGTCTCCTCTTCTATTCTGGCAGCTTATGTGAATCTTCCCAGACCATCCCCGAGAGAACCACACGTCCTCCCTGCCTCTACAACTTCCCCACGTCCTGCAATCGTGAGGAATCACCAACATTCAGAGCACTATTGCTAGTGGGAACCCTCCAACAACTGAAAATGGTAACATTTCAATTCTGCTGACGCCTGCATTTACCGCACATGACTACTGGAGTCAGTGAGTCTCTTTCCCACATACGTGTTATTAGAAGCGCTGCGACCAGTTTTAAGACTAGGCGTCTTGTGGACTACAGCCTGGGCTCCACATTGGATAACTATCCCGGTGAGCACACATGTACGACACCTCAAGCGTCTGTACCCTACCAGCCTACCAGCTTGACGCACACGTAGATCGGTAATGGCTCTCCTGTATATCGTGTAGATTACTGAGTTTTTCTGACGACAAGGAAATTTATTTCGCCACACAGTTCGGATTAATTATTAACTTGCCCCGTGAGAATTTGTGACGGAGCCGGCCTCAATACTTTTATTACCGTAGTTGTAATTCCATCAGTATGTAACCTACGGCTTGGAAATTGTATATGGAATTTAGTATTTTAACTTCAGAATTTGCGCTATATAACCCATCTATTAAAATGTTTTTACAAATGAATCCGGCGGTTCACTGGTTGTGGCCGCTTTCTGCAGAACGTGACTGTCTCCGTGGATAGTTCATCGTTGAGTGAAGTTGTCTTAAGCAAGCTCTAGAATATTTTGTGGAAAATGTCAGTCAGATAGTTTATAACATATCGCGGCATCGAAAAATTAGTCAAATAAAATTGACTAACACAATGTAAGAATTTAGACGTTGCGCCAAGCCAAAAATACCATACTGCTGAAATAAAAAAAATACCTCCGATTGAAAAATAATAATAAGAAAGGCAGCCAAATATAGAGAAAATAAGTGATAATATAAATACCACACAACGTGCAGTTGTGTCGCTCTAGGCTCTTCTTAGCACCTGAAGAAAGGGACAAGGATCCCAGTAACGTTGTGAGGTATTTATATTACCACTTATTTTGTTTGTATTTGGCTATCTTTCTTATTAACCCTACACTGTCATTATTTACCACTGTCTGCAATTGTCGCCAAACAATGCGTAACGATAATGTTTAAAATTTTGATAAAATTTTACAATAACCATTAAAAATGCAAATACTTCAAAATAAATTTGGTAACTATCCAAATTATTTATATTAACGAGAAATGTTAATTAAAATATATCATATACGACATGTAAAACAATAATTTGAGATTTAACTTGTTTGTAAAACGTTTACAAGTTGATATAAGTAAATCCACTGAAATCGAACTAGAAGGTCCAGGAACGAAAGTAATGAGGGCACATCACCGTCGTCCGTCAGCTCATCTCAAGGAGCCAGCAAACGATCTTCATGATTCTACGACCAGCGAGTTTGCTGTTTAATAAACATTTACTCGAGATATATTATTCTGGGCGACACAGTGATATTGTCTGTCAGAACCAAGAGAGTCCGACACTGGCGTACCATTGCAGGAAGATGAATACCATAAAGGCTGTTCGTCATTTCGTCGCCTACGACCGTCGTTCATCAACGTCATTGCAGGTTTACTAAGAAACCAATTTTGTGTTGTTGTTATGGATTTTATATTATTATATTATTAGTTCAAGACAAAAATCATCTTTGGGAAGAAAACCACGGAGAGAAAAAGAAAAGTGCATCATGTTGGAAGTAACAGCATAATTATCTATATTGGAGAAAAATAACTAACTGAAGTAATAAGTATGTTTAATTATTACAATATCGTGAAACATCCATTATGAATAATGTTCCAATTTAACAGAAACAAATTTACTTCCACGAAATCAGTGGAATGATCTGCAGTAATTCATCAATTTATTTAGCTGTCTTCCTTTATTAAAATAAATTATCGACGTAATTTCATAGTTGTATTGAAAATTCCCAGATTCTTTTCGGAGTATTTCTCTGTGTTATACTGAGAATATTCTTCTTGGTCATGGTTTATCTAATAAGCCTTATATTTCCGCCATGAAAACTCATACCAAGGATCATATGAACGAGTTCCTAGCTGAAATTCACACGAGAGCACAGAAATATACAGTCGACTGTTATTGTATACTAGATTGGATCAGGTGTAAAGCATTAAAGCTACAACACTGTGGAAACTGGGAGAAACATCGACGTCCGTACCGATGTTCGATGTCTGGCTGCATGGGTAGGCAGAAATCGAAAACTGACAAAGGTATTTCAAATTCCCTGGAAAACCAAAGGAGTGTCATCGTTATGGATTGCGAAAAATTATTTTCTCCTTATTGTTATTATTTCTTTCACGCATACAAACAATTCTTCCCAGTCTAAAAATAGAACGGCATCATCTGTGTTGTCCTTCACCCCTCTAAACATCACATCACAGTAAATTATTTCTACAATTTTCCTGTTACGTCTTTGGACGTATCTTAATGTGTTTGATGGACATTCCTCAGCACTTAAAGAGTTCTTCCAAAATGAATGCTGTCTATAAAAGTGACGTCGCACGAGCTCGATTAATTAATCAAACAATGCTCGACAATAATAAACAATGTAGTCTTTCTCGGTGTAGAGAATGAATAAAGTCTTCTCGGGTTTCTAACCGACTAAACAATTGTATTCGTGACGTTTCGATGGCGTGTTCTCGTATTGTTAGAAGACGATGGTAGTGAAGGTCATCGAAACGTCGCGAATACAATTGTTTACTCGGTTAGAAGCCCGAGAAGACTTTATTCAATAATAAACAAATTATCGTCATTCTTTCATAGCCCTACATAAAAGTCAGAATATTTTCGAAGCTTCTCTTTCCCTATTCTACGGGTGAACCTAGAATCTTCTTTTTGTTCATGGATTATATGATAAATCTAATGCCATGCACACTGCTACATAGTTCATAAGTGAAACTAAAACAAGCGAACAGAAATATATGGCCGACTGCTATTCACAACTAAATTGAGTCAGTGCGGCTAGGGCACTGTGCAGACGTAGGATTAAATTAAGCATATGGACGTCGACCAACCACATGTGTACGCGGAAGGTTACATAGGTGTTATGGACTGATAAGGCAACCATAAGTACTTCCAGTGTTGTGAATAGTATGCTAAGTATGTCCCCGCTAAATAGGCTACAATTTCATAAATATTCACATTTTTAATCTTCTCTGAACATTTAATCTACAGGTCCGTATTTGAAAGACGTTTCAGTTACTTAAAAATCCTGTACTCTCGATTTGAAGTTTAAAGATATAGGATTTTTATATCGGAGAGATAATTTAAGTCATTCCGTTTAATGGAGAAAAAGGCGTTGAAAATCATGACAATATTTACCTGTCTTCGTTAATATACAAGTGCAGGGAGCAATGTTACCTGTTTATTAGCTGCTAGTATGAATTAAATAAGCCCATGTCAGATAATAATACACTTCTTTCTTACTGTTCTAGTAGTCGACCCACCGCTGCATTACTCAATCTTCTTCTCCTTTTGCAAACATGAACATCGTCTTTTCGTAATATTTCGCTATCTACTTCTTTCAATCAACCATCAACTTATCTGAAATTGCCAACGGGACCTACGGTAAATAACTTTTCTGATATAGTCCCGTATTTCATGCGTACGGTTGCGTAAAACCTACGCCAATTCTAGTTCCGAGTTAGAAGCTTGAAAAAGGCTTCTTTACTGCATATATCCACAGTAAACTCGCTCCATAAAATATAAAACTTTTACTTCTCCCAGCGAATCTTTTCAACTAAATATCCGTCTTATACGACTTATTTAAGTGAACTTATGTTATAATTTTGGAGCATTGAAATAAGTAAAAATGAGGCCTTGACTACGAAAATTCCTTATAAAATTTAACTGATTGTAGGCGTACTTCGAATTATTCATTAGATTATCGATCTTTTCTTTTATTTATTTATTGACATATCTGACCTTAACAACAAATAGAGAAAACGTAACTTTAGGGGAAAAGTTTAAAAATTATGGTATATACATAATTTGGCACAACAACCATCATATTAAGTCAGTAATATAATTTTAAATATCGTCCATTCCCGCGGCTTCATTATTAAATAAACTAATATGTTTCAAATTATTACAAAATGATTTCACCAATAGTTTCAAAAGCTAAGTTTCAAAAGCAAAAAGAAAAATATGAGGCGTTAAAAAATTTAGCATCAAGTGTTGAAGATAAACGTGCGAATGTCGGGAACATATTTTATGTTTGATTTTATAACGGATTTTTAATAATTTTATTAAAACATTTTATTAATAGTAACTAAACTAGCTCAAAGTGGTAGAATGGAATATTTAAACATTAAACCCTTTAATTTGTGTTATAGAATTAATATTTAAACAATTTAACACAAATAATTAATTAACCCACGTTATTTAGTTTTCGAAGTGTGAAAGTCAAGTCCTAACTAAAGTTCTTAGGCTGCCCGTGGGATTAATACCGACGTAATTATGTAGCTGGTCTATAATTTCATTGTCTGCGCGGTCAATAGTCTGTTTTATAACAACTTGTGTATTAACGATAAATTGTCGCTTTACCAGTTTCATGGAGATAAAATTTTTCTTAGTGTGCTCGATTTACCCGAAGTTAATTATTTATAGGTCGTATTAAATAAATTTAACGTTTTTCACTTTTTGGATATTAGATTGCTTTATAAAATTTTGATCCTGAAGTTGTAATGATTAAATTAGTGCCATACATTCGACAAACAATTTTATTTATGTTTAACTTGTGACGGCCATAAATTTTATGTACATGTTTACTGAAGTTAATACATATATATATATATATATATATATATATATATATAATATAGAGATTACCAATGTGTAATGTAAGTTTTATTTAATGATTTTTCTTTAATATTATTGTCGGCGTAGTTATTGAGGCCAGAACTTTGTTTGGCGCAAGAATGCAGAGACTGAAAATGTTTATACGTGATTATTGTCGGAAAAGCGTATGTAATACGTAATGTTTGGCGGAAACATTGAGTGTGTTGTGGGAGTCTGACGAGTGTGTTTTTGGAGCCTGACCAGGCTGATCATGGCGAGTCTGAGTGGTTTGGGAGCTTGACCAGTGCCTTGATGAAGGAGTCTGTTTTGAGAGGCTGACCAGTGTTGGTCATGGCGAAAGAGTGTGTATGTCATGGAGTACGAGTCTGGTTTAGAGTGCAATGATTTGAGAATCTTGTCTTGGGGACTTTAACCAATATAAAAAAAATAGAACGACGTAGCAGTTGTTAGAGACGCGTCCGAATTTTGTAGTGAAAAGATATAGTAATCAGTGTTACGGACTGTTAATTAAATATTTTCTTTAAAATAAAATATCTGTGGAGTGCACAATACGGTACCAGAGCAGCGCTTAATAAATTGGTATGTAGAAACTATTTTGTAAACTTTTATGCAAATATAATTTTCCGTCAGATTTCACTAGATTTTTTAGATTTCTATAGTTTTTTGTTAGATTCTTTTATAAAATTTGTTAATTTAAAATTTATTTTGTAACTCTTTTGGGCAAATTGCAAATTATTATTATTATTAGAGGATCAATAAGCTGCTCTGAGGTTATTAGAATCATTAAAGCTGCGGCATTTTTTCAAAAATAAATAGTGTACAAAAATTTAAGTAAATTAAAATTTGTAATAAATAATTTTTATTGTTATCTTTGAAAATTTTTTGTTTAAATTCAAGAAAAATCCTATACATTTTCTTTTCCTTTTAAAATTATTTTCTTTTACTTAATTTGACACACCAACGTGTTGGAAATACTTTTCATTAATTTCAATATTACAATATATATATGAGCCGAGTCAAATAGAGCTATGGTTACTCCAACCAAGAAATGTTAACGTTGTAGCCTTGCGTTTTCTGTATCAAACGTTAGTTAAGTTCACAATTAATAACGTGAAGAGGTTAAGTGAACCGCTGGGGCCGAATGACACCTTAAAAACTCTCACCTGTCTAATTTTCTGAACGCGACTACAGTTACGATTTCAGTTACCTCACCGGCGAATTATCCTTGCATTCTGTAAGATCCTTGTCAATGTTACGCAATTACACTTTATGCTCATAGATCAGAGTCCTTCAATTGAAAATGTGGATATTGTTTATTTTTTTGACACGTTTGATTAATGTACTGTCGTTATCGCATAAACGTATATCTATTTCTTGATTTTACTTTTAATAAAAGGTCCAGATTATAAATAAAATATGAAAGTTAGTTCTGATTTGTATAAATATGATTAACGTAAGTTAGAAAACAATAATTGTAAAGTTACATAAAACACAAAACGTTTCCTCCTGATGATCATGGACCCCTTCAGTTGAAACTAAAAATAAAAACAGTAGTTGACTTCCAAACAAATAAATCAATTTCATGGTTACTTACATAATTAGCAAAATATGAACAGAAAAATTTAGTATGCTTCTAACAACATTCAGGGCCGTAATGAGAGAAAAAATGTAATAACACTTACATTGTTGTAAATGCTTTTTTTAAACGCAAGAATATCACTTTTAAAATATCAGGTATACATAATATTAAATCATGATAAAACTGAAGAGGTCCGTGATCATAGGGAAGAAACGTTTTGTGTTTTATGTAAATTTATATAAAAACATTTCTGACTTCACATTAATTATAAAATATTCACATGTTGTTTCTTTTATCACTGATTTTAATACAAATATAAAATGTATGAAAGTCTTATTTTTTAACAAAAATAAGATACTTGAATATAATTGATAACTGATTAATTTATTAATTTAATAATTCTCTCGGGTTATTATTGGAGAATCAGAATCATATATATATATATATTGTAATAAACAACAATTAAGCTTTATTTAATTTAATTTGCACCACGTTGGGCGCCAAAATGTTATAAATAACAATTAAAGTTTTATTTAATTTATATTTAGAAAATTTGAAGAATTTACCTCACGTGAAGCGCCATTTAGGTAATAATTAAATGGAAGGCGTTAATTAAAAGAAATAATAATCTAAATTTAATACATAAAATCATTTATTTATTTCCACTTTGTAGCTTCTAACTCAAAAGCAATTACAATTTAAAATATTAATTTCTCAGGGCCTTCACTGGGCTTGATAATGGACACAACAAATTGATTTAAAAATCTTATTGACAAACAGTTCACAATTTACCTAAACTATATGTCGATAGAAAGAAATTTAAAAGTAAAGAAATTAACTCTGATTGACAATTAAAAGAGAACGAAATCTGACCTTATCCTCTAATTAGCGTTTACAATTAATCATTAGTTTTGGTTTTGTTACTTACATCTGTCCAGCTGGTTCCAGCATTCTTTTAGGTTTTGGAAGTACACTATTGCAAAATTATATACTGATTCTAAACATCGACTCACAGATTTTACACTATTGAAGTCAAAATTGATAGGCTCCCAGGAACTCGGATGATCATCCTGAATGTCAGTTATCTGATGTCTGCTTGCCTTACCGGAATCCTATGATTCATAGATTTATTAGTCTTTTACTGAATTGGACGTAAACGGCAACGTATCTCCTTGACGGTTTATTTTAACTGTTTATTCTTTTCGGATCGAACTAACTTTTCTTTAGCTCCTTGCTGTAGACTTAAACAGTCAACTTTACTATTCCGGGCTGGCTATAGACGTAAACTGCTTTTACTTAGCGATGTTTACAAGGAAATATTTCCGTGAATGTTTTTACTTCGTCTTAAATTCACAACTTTGTTTAATAATACATTAACGACGGCTAGTCTCTGCTCTAGTATTATTTTTTCCGTCCTCTGAAATGTCCCGCCACCAACTCCTAACAATCTTTCTCCGCTAACTAACAGTTATATTACTTGTTCTGCTCCTCATGATGTTTTTCCGCAAACTGACTCCTAGTTCTCTCGAGTTTTAGCGCGCATACGCCATTTTTGACTTCTCGACAAAGCAAAGTGAGCTCGCTTCTCTCATTGTTGCTTTGTTCGATCAGACCGCTATAATGGATTTCTCAAACAATTCAAATTTTATGTCCAAACAATTAATGGCCTAATTAATTGGCATTACAATATATATATATATATATATATATATATATATATATATATATGCGACCACACTTACTGATAATTCAATTTTTCACTCTCCGGTTTGTCCTAAGTCAATCGATATTCGTCTAAGAATTGCTGCTATCTTAAGCTCCCAAGTCACTTTTGTTTTCCTTTTGTGCTTTTCATACTCCCGTAAATCAATTTATTATTTTAGGTTTTTAATTTGTTAGCAATGGCGGGAAAGTACATGATATTTATTTAGTGTTTTCCATTCTGTACCAACTGATGGAAGAATCAGCGGAGAGGAAAGTTAAAAGTTAAGATTTTGAAAATAAATACATTATTTTCAGTGATGCATGCATAAATATGAACTATTTCTCTACAGCAGTGATTCCCAAAGTGGTCTATATCGACCGCTAGGGGTCGATTCCGAACTGCAAGGGGTCCAGATGCGCGAAAACAAAAATTAGGGTGTTCACGAAAATGGATGGATCCCATCTAAGCAGGTCGTGACCGAAATTTTGGCTTTCAATAAATGGTATAATTCACATAAGACATGCTACCTATTATCTGTCTTTTTATATTATTTCTATCATTATTCATGTATACATGTTTTGTTAATGCAGATTGTTTATCCAAAGGTAGTTTTACATTTGTAAAATGTTTTTTAATTCTCGTTCGAAACTTAGGCTTAATTTGGCCCATATAGCAGGCTGTACAGTACATACACCCAATTTTTATAAATTCCAAAGAATTTTTGTCAGTAAAATGAGATACAGCTGCGTCATCCGTCAACAACATTTAGTTGCTAAAACTCTGAGTGTTACATTGCATCAATCTCTTAAATTTGTCATGAACGCAGTAAAAAAAATCGAAGTATCGCGTTGAGTACTAGGTTAGTTGAATTTTTACAATTTCCCAATGTGCTTCACACATACTTTGAAAACAAGTTTGAGGATATTTTGAGTATGCAAATACCTCAGTGGTTTATCGATCCAACATTGAAGAAACGGTTGTCGTATAAGAAAGAACTGATCGGAATAAGCACCGACGAAGAACTTAATGTACAGTTGAGAAAGGGATATCAGCAACTTTGGTTTCAGGGAGACATACCTACTACTTATCCTGTATTATGGCGTATCACGAGAAAGTTTTTGAAAGCTTTTCCATCTTCATATCTCGTGGAAAGGGGTATCAGCCTGATTTCCAATCGTATTACAAAAAAATAGAAACAGATAAATCACCGATCGAGGATATTTAAGGTTAAACCTAATTAAATTGAAGCCAAATATAGAAAATTTGCTATTAAAACAATAGGCTTAGTCTTCCAATTAAAAGAATTTATTTTTTGTGTAGCTATTTTATATTATAATTTTATTAGATTTCCATTTTGTCTCGTTTTGAATTAATAAATCTATAAAACATCACGTTTTTTAAACCTTTTTCACTCTTCAGCAAAACTTATTAATGTGAGTATCGTCGGGTATGTTGTAAAAAATACAATTTTTGATTTATTGATTTTAGTAGCGTCAACATAAAAGTCATTGGCGACTTTCCATAACTACTGTTTGATTATAATACAATTTACTTAATATAATATATACATATTATTCTTATCTTAAGATTCGTCGTCCAATTAGATTACATTTTGAGCGCTCGGTTCCTTACTAAATTTAAATGGTTATTAATTGCCGCTGCTGAGATACGTATCTCCCTTTTGATGTTGATGAATTTGTAACAATTGAATATTAGAATAGCGGTTGGTCTACCGAAAACTGAAAAAAAATTGGCAAGTGGTCTGCTAGTCAAAGAAGTATGGGAACCACAGCTCTAGGGACGTACATTCTCACAGTCTAACCTATGACGGTCGGCTCTGTGGACTCTTGCGTCTGAAAACAATCCGTCAAGTTCTCATTTGCCTCATAAAAATACAATATAAAACTACTCTATCTGTTGATTAACTGGAATGTTGAATTCAATGTTGAATTCAAGTCTAAGAGGACGGATCTAGGCATTCAAAATTCCAGATTGTGAGTTGGATGAAGACTGGTTCTGAATTGAGATACCATGACGATTTCAGTTATGAAATCCCAGAATGAAAGTGGATAGGTTGGCATTAAATATTTTCATAGCTGTGAAAGTATGCCTGTCTGATCCGATAAATGGAATAAATAAATGTAAGGACCAAATTGGGAATGGAAGATTTATATTTCGTTGCTTAATAGCATTAGATAAAATATTAGGCAGTAGACAATGTAAATTTCTTATTTGACGTATGTTTCTTGTAACTATTTTCTAGTAATGTGATGATGGTAGTATCATTGTGAGGGCTTGTGAGGCACAGCACGCCATGCACGTGGAAGGCTGATTGGCAATTGCGGTGAGAGGGAAGTGCCTAGTTGACGCCCCTGCCCGCGGATGGGCTTCCTCTAGTAGTGACCTACCACAGCTCCGGCTCCGGCGTCTCACTGCTTTTGTAACGCCCATACCATTACGTCATCACCAACATCACTCATTTACAGGTGTATTTAGTCTTACGAATTCATTTCGACTGGACTTTTAGGTGATCTAATACACTGTGATGAGTTAAGAAAAGGTTTGATTTGACAAAACAAACCGTTGCGAAAAAATGATTCATATTAAAATTATTTTTAATGATGAATTGTACAATTTTTTAAGTATGAATATATTTTTATGGTAATTAAATGCCAGTTGAAAATATAAAAGAAAAGTAACTAATATAAGATGTTAATTATATAAAAAAAATATTGCATCCTCTGTCACATCTGATTTTTTTCTATAAAAAGTAATTGAAAAAAAAAGATAAGAAACTTTCATTGCACCAATATTTTTAACTTATGCCTGAACCATCTTTTCGCAACAAGAATCTGCTCGAACAGTGCTGTGGGTAACTTGTTACCATTTCTTTTTTGATGTGTTTGGAATTTAAGGATATGTTGTTACACTATTGATTGTGTGGTGTGTTGATACTTTACGATTTAACTGCGTTACCACTCAAATTCTTAAATTTTTTGGATTATTTCAAATAAATGGATGTTTTAAAAACATGATTCGTCCCCCTGCACAGTCAACATCTTCCCGGTGAAATGAATAATCCGAGAGAAGTTTCTGCCATTTATTCGTTACCACCCATCACTGTTTTTAGAGTCTAAGTGCTGTTCGACGAACGCATGAACCATCGATGATAACTGGTGGTAGTCGGAAGGGTGAATGAGCGACCTGGGGTAGCATCTCCCAGTTTATTATCATGAAGTAGTTTCGGACCATAGTTAAATTGTATGATGGGGCGTTGTCGTGAAGGAAATCAGCTAATGTATTTGCTGATAATCCGGTCTTTTTTCACGTAGAGAACTGTGTAGTTTGATCAGTTGTTAGTTGTAGCTGTGGGACAGTTTTACCAGGTTTCAACAGTTCATAGTAAACGATAGCCTGCTGATCCCACCAAACGCACACCATCGCCTTCCGTCCTAAGCGATTTAGTCTTGCGGACGATGTTGATGGTTGGCTGGGATCAACCCACGATTTCTTGCGTTTAGGATTCTCGAAATATATCCACAATTCATCGCCAGTCACAATCTGAAGCAGAAACGACGTTCTTTTCTGTCTGGCGAACAAAATTTCATACGAATTTCGGCGTCGCTCCATCTGACTACCGTTAAATTCGGCACCCATTTTCCGATACTTTGAACCTTTCCCTTGAAAATGGCTGGTTGAGTAACATCCAATTCCTCCGCAAGCTTATTTTGCGATTGGGTATCATATTCGTCCAAAAATGCCTTCAATTAATGGTCCTCAACCTTCCTAGGCAGATTTTCATGTTTCTTGTCGCTCAGGTCCAAATTTCCGTCTTTGAACCGACGAAATCAATATATGCACCTTTTTTTCCCCCAATAAAGCACTGTCGCCATAGGCCTCTACAAGCATCTATTCGATTCTACAGCCGATTTCTTTAAATTGAAACAGAAAAGTTGAGCTCCCTGGATAGTTTTCGGGGGACAAAAATTAGACAGTATTTCTAAACGAAAAATGTATTTTGTCGTTTGAAATTGCTGAAAATGTGCACTGACTATTCTTGATACATGACAAACTCAAAAAAAGAATTACATGTCCTTACTAGCTTAATATGATCACTAACGCCATCTATGAGAAAACAGTGGATTTAAGTTTATGCACCTGGTACTAATTCATTGTTCCAATAAAAAGATTTTATTCGCTTTTCACAAGAAAACCTCGTACCAATTTAAAAAAAATATGTAGGAAGGTTTTTAGCGATATCAAACTGCCATCCACCATCTATACACATAATGACTGACGTTAAGAAACCTGAAGTGAACTGCTTGAGCAGGAGTCCTGTTTGCTTTACACAGAAACATCAGAACTAAAGTACTCTAACGAGTGCAATAATTGAATTTCAACTTATAGGATGGAGAGTGATAATTAATGATATAGTAAAGGATCAAGATGGAAAATTCTCGGCCTGGACCGGGAATAGAGCCATACGAGTCGACACCAGGCTCGGCACGAAATGTCTTACATTCAGGGCTGTGTACCTATCGGGAAACCCGCGTTCGATTCCCGGTTCGGTCGAGATTTTTCCATCCTGATCTTTTAATATTTCATGGCCTATGTGTCTGAACTTCGGATGTAGGCTTTTTGTGTTTCTTGTGAATAAATAGAAATTTAATCACAATATTTTGTAATAATTGGTAATTAAGGCATTGTTTTAATTGAAAAGTTAAATTGTAGAGGACACATTATTGATAGCGGTAACCGGCGCCAGAACAGATCGACATTGAAAGGAGAGTATTGTTGCATGGTGGGGAGATGAGCTACGCACTCAAAAATTACGAGACGAAGTTACAGTAGGGCAATGAGCAGAAAGGAGAACAGATCAAAAGTCTAATTCACAAAAAGTTTGAACAATTTTGTAAGTCGGCAGCGAGGACTAAAAGGTCTAATTTAAGGAACGAGAGAATGTGTTCCAGTAACAAGTACGCTATTACATCGAATTGCTAAAAGGAAAGCAATCTTCAGTCAACAGACCAAACTAGTGAGTCGCTTTTTCAACATGACTCACGAGATCTACAAATCCAGGTTGCAGTAAATCATCGAGAAGTAACCAATTCATTTTAAACCAACCGACAAACTATGTTAATTAGAATCTGTGAATAATTAGAGTCTGTGAATAATTAGAATCTGTGAAAAGCCCACCATTGTGCTATGAAACTTTAATGTGAATCCTGGGCTGCCGTAAGTAGAAAGAAAACCTTAAAATTATTGTAAACCGTTTTAAAAGATAAACGTCAGATCGTTCTTTAGTTATTGATAAATTGAAATTGTTTAAACTCAATCTTTTAGTATAAATTTCGTCTATGTTAAGACGCATCGATTTTCTTATAAAGTAAATGTAAATTTTGTGTTCTTTGTTTGTTTAAATTCTGCCATTATCAAACCCAGTTCAAGACCCTGAGATCCCGATTATATTTTTTATTTTGAATAATTGTTTTAAATTTTGTTAAATAAAATTTGTTTTGTTTGTAAAGTAAATCTTTTCATTTGTTAAGCACATTTTAATTATTATAATTTATATATTTTATCAGTATGGTTCTAGATAAAATGACCCAATCAGCTGCAGAGGGGGACATTGTAGCATATGCCGATGACATTATGATAGATGTAGAGGGGGACTCCAGGTATATACTGGAGGCTAACTCAAAAATAGCGCTACAAGTTGTACACAATTGGTGTAATCAAAATAAAATGACCATGGGATACAACAAAACCAGTTACCTGATGCTGAAAGGAAATCTATCCCGCAACCCAATGGTAAAAGTAATATACTACACTATAAGAAGACAGAAAAGCTTAAGGTATCTTGGAATTTGGCTGGATGACAAACAAACATTTATGAAACACATACAAACCATTAAAAACAAAACTTTAAAAATTACAAAACAAATTACAAGAGTAATAATTCCAAATTACTTTAAATATTTTCAATTTTTTTATTTTTTATTTTTTAGGGCAACAGGCTACATGAGGGTAATCCACGTTGGGCAACTCCCCATTAATAGCATAGAAAGGGGTTTGAAAGGAGGGATGCGGGAGGGTAGAGGAAGATAGCCAAGGGTTAACTAGGACACCCGGACTATAGTTTAAGGATCCTACCCGGCATTCGCCTAAAGAAATGCAGAGAAAACCCTAGAAAAACCTGCATCAGGTAGGTCGGGCATTGGGTGCTTGTCCCACGCCCTTCCGATAGCGGGAGAGGAGTTTGCTGTGGGGACGCAGCATTCCCTTCTCCGTGCTTCGACCAGTTTAGGAGGCAGCTGGCCGACTATTCCAACTCTTACCGTATGCCCAAGGTCTGTGACCCCGAAACATACACCTCTCAAAACAGGCTGAGGTGCCTCGGCTTGTGGGAACCTTAGTTCAAAAACGGAGAGGAAAAGGCATCCCCAAAGGTAGCCCCTACGTATCTATCCTTCAAGGTTCTGCCTGCGAGAGAACATCCTCACAGATATTGCCTGCGAGAGAATAGCCCTCGCAGACTCTCTCTATTTTCAAACTATATCACAATTCAAAATTGGTAGCTATTACTGGTTACGCTGCAAGCACGTGGGCGCATAGATTGAGTCTGGTTAAACCTACGTTATAGATCCAACAAATAGAAAAACTCTATTAAGAATATCAGGAGCTTTCAGTAAAACCCCATCCGATGCACTATCAGTCCTCTTAGGTGTTGTCCCATTGGACCTATGGATAAGGAAAAGGGCTGCGCAGTACTGGCTCAGGAAACCGGTGCAAAGTCAAACAAATTTTAAGCAAGGAAGCAAACACCAAAATCTTATAAATAAAAAAGAGTGTATGTATGTTTGTTTGTATGTTTGTATGTTTGTTTGTATGTTTGTATGTTTGTTTGTATGTTTGTATGTTTGTATGTTTGTTTGTATGTTTGTATGTTCGTTATACAAATCTACACCGGTAGAGTAAATTTCACCAAATTTCGTACACGTGTTCTTTACGACCAGGAAACAAACACTGTCGGGGTGAGACATGTCTACCACCCCCAGAAGCGGGGGTGCACGGGGGTTGAAATATTTAAACATGCTAAAACAGCCGATATATTAGTCGGATAATAATTTTTAGGGGTCCAAGATATTTATGGTGTTTCTACCGATGTTTTATGAATATAATTTTCATCCCCTACACCCTTGGAAAAGGGCACCCTTAGGGTTTGGGGTGGATAATACAAATCTATACGGGTGGATCAAATTTCACCAAATTTCGTACACGTGTTCTTTGCGACCAGGAAAACAACACTGTCGGGGTGAGACGCGCCTACCACCCCTGAAGCGGGGGTGGACGGGGGTGGAAATATTTTAACATGCTAAAACAGTCGATATTTCAGTCAGATAAATATTTTTAGGGGTCAAAGACATTTATAGTCTTTTCACTGATGATATCTGAATATATTTTTCAACCTCTACACCCTGGGAAAAGAGCACCCCTAGCGTTTGGGGTGGAGTTGCTTTACAGAAAAATAACGCGAATACAACCGAGTTTGGAGTCAAATCGAAGGTTATGGATGTCAGTGAGTTTACTTCGGATAAATATTTTTAATTTCCCATTTAACCCGAAAGGGTGAGGGTTGGAAGGGGAGATAAATAGTCAGTTCTTGCGCGTTCTTGGAGGAGAATTACGTGAATACTTTTTCAACGGATGTTGTTGAAAATATAAATCCCTTTAGACATTAGTGGTGAGCTTGCTTAGGGCTGGGGGTGAGAATTGTCTATTATTCTAAAACTGCCAAAATGTTATGTGTTTATGGGTAAACTAGATTTATAGTGTTTCTACCGATGTGATATGAGTAAAAATTCAACCCTTTCCACCACGGGAAAGTAGCAGATTTAGGGGTGGTGTTGTTCATACTATTTTAATCGATGTTGTTTGCATTAATATCGACGTTTAATCTTCTTATAAATAAAAATGAGTGTATGTATGTATGTATGTTTGTATATTTGTATGTTCGTTATACAAATCTACACCGCTGGAGAAAATTTCACCAAATTTCGTACACGTGTTCTTTGTGGCCAGGAAAACAACACTGTCGGGGTGAGACGCGTCTACCACCCCCAGAAGCGGGTCAGGATTATCAGTAGAGCACTTTTAGGTGTTGGGTGGAGGAACACTGCAATGAAATAAGGCGAATACAACCGAGATTGGAGTCAAATTCAAAATTATGGATGTCGTCCAGTTCAATTATAGCATCAAATTGGCCATTTAGCCCCAAGGGGCGGGAGTGGATGGGATGGAAATTTTATAACATGTTATATCATCGAAATTAGCGTGGAATAAATAAATGCCGGGACCATTGACGTTGATAGTATATCTACCGATGTTGTTTGTAGGCATGATAGGGGTGGGGCTGGAGAGGATTTCCTTGAAAATAACGGGAAAACAATCGAGATTCGAGTCAAATCGAAGGTAATGGATGTCGCTGAATTTATTTATGACAATCTGGACAACGCGTGGGTATCGGGTGGGTTGGAATGAGTTGACCGGCTGTTTTTTGCGTCAATTAAATATATTTCGGGATGAATTAGATTAATAAAATTTCCCTACATGTTCTCTGTGTATAATTTCAACCCCTTTCGGACTCATAAGGGTGGGCGTGAAGTAGCATTACATAAAAAGAAATCAGAAACTATCGGGATTGTCACTGAGTTTAATTAATTTCCATGAAAATAACGGGAAAACAACCGAGATTCGAGTTAAATCGAAGGTAATGGATGTCGCTGAATTTATTTATGACAATCTGGACAACGCGTGGGTATCGGCTGGGTTGGGATGAGTTGACCGGCTGTTTTTTGCGTCAATTAAATATATTTCGGGATGAATTAGATTAATAAAATTTCCCTACATGTTCTCTGTGTATAATTTCAACCCCTTTCGGACTCATAAGGGTGCACCCTTTAGGGTGGGCGTGAAGTAGCATTACATAAAAAGAAACCAGAAACTATCGGGATTGTCACTGAGTTTAATTAATTTCCTTGAAAATAACCGGAAAACAACCGAGATTCGAGTCAAATCGAAGGTAATGGATGTTGCTGAATTTATTTATGACAATCTGGACAACGCGCGGGTATCGGCTGGGTTGGGATGAGTTGACCGGCTGTTTTTTCGTCAATTAAATATATTTCGGGATGAATTAGATTAATAAAATTTCCCTACATGTTCTCTGTGTATAATTTCAACCCCTTTCGGACTCATAAGAGTGCACCCTTAAGGGTTGGCGTGGAAGTAGCATTAGATAAAAATAAACCAGAAACTAACCGGATTGTCACTGAGTTTAATTATGACATTAAACTTGACCGTTTAAGTCCCCGAAGCGGGAGTGGTCGGGGGTGAAAATTTTGAAACACGTTAAACGGTCGATATTTGCGATAATTATTTCCTGGCGTTAATTACTTTGATAGTATTTATACCGATGTTGTTTGTGTATAATTTAACCCCTGTGAGGGGAGCAAGGTTAGGGGTGGGGTGGAGGTACGTTAAATAAAATCCCGCAAAAACAACCGAGAATCGAATCAATTCCGAGACTATGAATGTCGCTGAGTCTAATTGTGACAACCTGGGTAACGCGACGGGGTTGGGAGGTGTTGGGCGGGGGAATAATTTTTCAGACAATGTAATCGGCCGATTTTTGCGTGGAATACATTATTTTTCATCATCGCATATTTGTGGGGGTGGTCATCTTCTAACATGTAAAATCGGCCGATATATTTAGTCAATGACTTCATCCCCCTTCGGCATGGGATGTGAGCACATTTAGGCATAGGGTTCGAGGAGCTTTACATAAAAATAGCGCAAAAGTAACCAAAATTGGAGTCTTATGATAGATAAATGACATCTCGGGCAACGCCGGGCACCCAGCTAGTATATAATAAAGAAGAAATGTTAAACATTTCGCAAGGAAGTTGGAATTCATCATGAAAAGCGAGAAGAGTGTATGAACTCTTAACCTAACATAAGAGAAACCTAATAAAGTGTCTAATACAATATCTAACTTGTCATGGTCCATACCGACAATATCTGGCAAGAATTAATAGCTGACCAGACAATCTACGTGCCTGTGGAGAGATAGGAACACCAGAACAGGCGGTACTAGATTGCGCCAATTATGACTTAGACCAGACGATAAGAGATACCTTAAGAAGAGAGAGGCTATGGGAAACAATTAGAAACCGACACTCACCGTGGCTCTAGAAGATTTGACAAATCAGGTATCTGCGATAGAATTATCGAAATACAGGATCCTAGAAACAAAGACACACTGTTATAAAATACAGCATTAATATAATTAATAATAATAATAATTCAAACAAATTAATACATCATAAATCTCCCATATACTCGTCATCGGACCGGACTCCCAAATCCTGGAACCGGGTGTGTATAAAGATCAAAATTTACAATGTAGTAAACCAAACAACATAAACTGTAGTATAGAAAGGTTAATCAAATAAAAAGCAAATAAATGACCCAAACCAAAACACATTATACAAATTATGTAACATTCAAATTATATAACAATAATAATATCCTTAATAATAATAACTCGACCGACTTTCACGGAAATCCGGAAACATGGGTCGTTACCGGGAAACCAGACTACTATGCATTTATATAAATATAACATTATCAAATTGTTGCTACCTTAAAGATAAATGTGGTTTTGTTTCTGTTTCATAGTTAATGTTCAAGTGATCGTTGAAATTCATCGTACACTATATTTAGAATTAAACATATCTGTAAAATATATAAAATGTAATCAAATTTAAAACATTGTTAAAAACGACCTGTTATAGCATCTAAAAAACAGGCCAATAATTTTTTTATAATTAAATAAAGTAAGGTGGTAATGATTTTTTATTAATTCGGAAATAAGGGTTCTTTTACACAGATTTGTAGTGGATAATGTGGAACTAGCAAACAATTACATATAAGACTAAAATAAAAATGAATCTATATAATAAAAAAGGATGTATGTTTGTAGGAATATATGTATTTAAGTTAATTTCTATACAAATTTGAATGGGTGGACATATTGCAACAAAAATTGGTACACATATCCTTCGAAACACAAGAAACGGAGCTGTAGAGATCCCTAACGTAATGGTGGAAAGAATTATGATTGAAAAACGTGATCATTATGTGTTAAATTGCTGCGCGCCAAGAGACCATGACGTCACAGCCCACGCAAGGAATAAACGTTAATATGCAAGGAACAAAGGAAATAGTTCTTTGTTCCGTAATGAAATAAAGTAGAAATTGAATAAAAAGTATGATTAATGCCAATAATACTCCACCGAATGATAATAAAAAACAATACTAAATACTTTACGATCCTTGCAGAAAATTTAAGTTAATTTTTGTGCCATAAGTCACGTTAATATGGCGACCATTTGTTTACATTCTGAATGTCGCTAACAATTGCATTAATTTAATCTTTCGTAATATCTGAAGACTGAGGGACAATTAATCCTGCAATACTGAGGAATATATTTAGCAAGAAACTCGAAGGTATGTTTGTTGGCATTGGTTCAATAAAACTCAATGTATTTTATAGCAAGTCTGCGAGGGTTATTCTCTCACAGGCAATACCTGTGAGGGATTTTCTCTCGCAGGCAGAACCTTGTAGGAGAGATACGAAAGGGCTACCTTTGAGGATGCCTTTTCCTCTCCATTTTTGAACATAGGTTCCCACAAGCCGAGGCACCTCGGCCTGTTCTGAGAGGTGTATGTTCCGGGGTCACAGACCTTGGACATACGGTAAGAGTTGTCCGCTATTCCCAATGGAATAGTCGGCCAGCTGCCTCCTAAACTGGTTGATGCACGGAGAAGGGAATGCTGCGTCCCCACAGCAAACTATCGGAAGGACGTGGGACAAGTACCCAATGCCCGACCTACCTGATGCAGATTTTTCTAGGGTTTGTCCTGCATTTCTTTAGGCGAATGCCGGGTAGGATCCTTAAACTATAGCCCGGGGGCCCTAGTTAACCCTTGGCCACCTTCCTCTATCCTTCCGCATCCCCCCTTTCAGATCTCTTCCTATGCTATTAAAGGGGAGTTGCCACCATGTGGATTACCCTCATGTAGCCTGTTACCCTAAAAAAAATTAAAATAAAATAGCACCAGGGATGGAGTGTTGATGAAATTAACATTCTCTCAGCATGGTAAGTAAAATCACTTTTTGACTAAAGATTAATGTATAATTAAATACAGTTTCGGGTTTATATAAATAATTACACGGGAAACGCCGGGAAATCAGCTACTTACAAATAAATAAAGAGCAGAATCGAGATTTGTATATACAACGCATGCGTTTGTTCACTCAGAGTATCGGTGGCTTCTGCAAGTGGAATCCTGGAAGATGATCGACCTGCGATGTCTTCTATCACGGAAATTGCTGCGTAATTGATGCAGCCAGGAAGACTGATTGCTGTGGTGGGCACTCAATAAAGCACGCGTCTGAACAAATAATGTACGTAGCTGTCCTCATCATCTCTCCAGATTAGCAAAACTAAATGAACTCACTTGCGTAGGGAGCAAAGTGTAAATACCTGCCTGCATCAACCGACATAAAGCAATAAACGACAGTTAATTGTCTACTGAAGAGGAGCAAAAGCTGGTCGTCGCACTCAAATTATGTCCGTACTTGTACCAACAGACCGTTAATGATTCTCTCAACACCATTCCGTACATTAATCTATAATATTACAGATAATACTTTTGTTTCTATTTAGCTCTTACTCAAACAATATTGACATAATGAGTTATATGTAACCCGTTAAATGCAAAACACAAACACAGGATTTATGATATCAACAGTGCTGTCAAATATTTGTGGCTGATGCTTGCCCTAGTGCTTCGAATCGTACACAAAATTTTAATTAACGTATGAGAGAATCCTAGCTATTCCCATTATAAAGATATGAGCCTACAGGGCTTCGGCACGTGTTGGGTTGACGTTAAAATGAATCACGACCTCCGACCCTAATTGAGCAGCCGGCGATAGGGCAGGCGAGCTTTCTGAGATGGAACATTAAATTATCAAGATGCATTTCAGTAGTAAAACAGAATTAGCTCAATCATCAGCTGAACTAGCCACAAGAAATGTAATCAAGGATAAGGGGAAGTCATAGTTACGAAGGTCATTCATAATGATAACGAATGTCAACGTTGAGGAATCTCACATTATACATCTTGTTATCGTTTAGATCTGGGTTCCCGTAAGGCGATTCATTAGCATCCCCCATGTCCTGGACGTGACGGAACACGTATTCACTTTTTCAAATATCTACAGTGAGGTAAGCGACCAATAACAGATATTTCTCTTTGTAAAGTTTGAATGATGAAGCTGTACATATTAAAATATGGTGAACACCATAATCATAAAAACATATCACAAAAGTTGTACTTCCACCACTACGAGTGGAGGTGGAAGAGGAATACAATATATGTTCCGCAGACAAATCTACAACCGTAGAGCAAATTTGACCAAATTTTGTACAAATTTTCCTAACCGAAAACAAGCACTTGTAGGAGTAAGACACGACTACCAATCCTAGGGGTTTGGGTGGAAAGGGAGGAAATTTTCAAACATGCTAAAACGGCCGATATTCGCGTCGAATAAATATTTTACATGGTCAGTGAGATTGATAGTGTTTCTCCCGATGTTGTTTTTGTATAATTTCAACCTCTTTCGGCATGGCATTGGAAGTTAAAGCAGAACAATAACGTTAAAGAACCGTTATTGGATTCTAAATCGTGGCTTTCGATGTCGATGAGTTTCATTATGACATTCAACTTGCCGGTTAATTTTTACTTCAACCCGTAGGAGTAAGGGTGGAAGGGGAAAATTTAGTTCAGCGTACATTATTCACAGGGAGCAATTTAAACGAAATTTTGTTGTTTGTTTTTTTCTCGCTTATGGTACCAGGAGTATTTTTTACGCATTTAGATTAGCGAGAGTATTCTTGGATCTCCTTTTGATTGGCCAACCTGCTGTGTTCTCGCATCATAGAGGTTCCGGCTTCGAATCCTGCCATGGGCACGGATGTTTGTGCTCGTCCTGGTCACGAAAACTGCGGGTACGCACCACTACTAAATCCACAATGTGTCATGTAAGATGACAGTCTGGCAGTCGTCTTGGTAGGCCAACGTCCTTAATGAGCTGTCGGGCCAAGGAGTTAGTAGTAGTAAGGTACCTGGATTATCACTCTAATATAGTATTTTGGGAATTTTAGACTCACTTAAGATAACGTGAGTATTTTTTACTCTGATTGGAATCGGTAGTATTTTAAACGCTCTTAAGGTACATGAAGAAATTTTGATTGTCTTAAGGTACCGGGAGTATTTCTATAATGAAAATTGTACCGGGAATATTTCTCACTATATGTATAATTAACTCTCTTAAGGTAGTGCATGTGTTTTTGAGTTGTTAGGGTTTCGTGTATATATTTTTTAATGTATTAAGATACCGAGAATATTTCCAATTCTTTCAACGCACCGGTAGTATTTCTGACGCTCTTAGGGTAATATGAGTATTTTTTAAGGTTTTGATATAAGTTTTCTCTTTATATATCTTTGAGTATTTTTTTATATATTTGGTATCAAATGTATGTATGGTTCTCTAAGGGAACGGATGAAATTAGCATTACATCTGCACCCAGCTATTAAATATATGATTAACATATATGAGATTGTTTAAATAAGATATACAGTAAATAAAAAACTATGATTTCGAAATTACCTGAAAGTGCAATAGTTAATGGAAATCAGTATGTATTTTCATGGATAAATATGTAGTTGCGCACCCTAGAAAAACCTGCATCAGGTCGGTCGGGCTTTGGGTACTTGTCCCACGCCCTTCCGACGGCGGGAGAAGAGTTTGCTGTGGGGACGCAACATACCCTTCTCCGTACCTCGACCTGTTTAGGACTACCTGCGAGTATCCTATACGTATATTATACGGAATAAGATAATTGTGCGTACTTACCAGACTAAAAATTCACATTCATTAATTTGTGTGTAAATACCATGAAAAACAAAACCAATCAAACCATTTCATTTGTATTAATTTATTTGACTCTGTTATTAATATTTATAAATTGTCCATGACAGAGTATCTTTTGCTAATGCAAAATAAAAAAATTGAAACCCTTTTTCTTCGATTATAGCAGGCTGATGTTATTATTCGTAGAAAAGTAATTTTTCAATATTTGCTTTACGTTTAAAAAAGGTTGAAAATAATAATTGATTTTAAGTATTCTTCTGACGTTAAATACGTATTATAAATTCATATATGCCTGGATAAAGAAATTTATAAAATAATGTAGAAATTATTTAGTAAAAAAATTGTTAGTGTTATGTATAAAAAATTTATAATTCTATATTGTTTAAATGCAATTTTATTAGTTTAGAGTTTCTCTCGACCTTGCGAATGTGTCGCGGAATTGCGTTTTAGGGATTGGGATGAAATGAAACAATTTGTCTGGTTTTATGTTTTTCGTTCGACGCGTCGTCTGGCGCAAATTACCGGGTTCTCGTAGAGCCATACATCAGTCGCCCCTTCCTACTACGATATAAGCCTTGCAATTACACTCACAAGAAAGGGGAATTCATTCTGAAGAAACGGAGACAATTCTACAAAAAACAGCTTTTGCGCCGCGTGGGGCTATGTGGATCTTTTAATGTTGATATACGGCCCGACGAAGCCTCCGCTCTGAGCTGACAAATACAACACAACCACCGGTGCAAACATTACATTCTTTAGAAAGAATTATACGATCTTACTGATGAAATAAAAGTTCAGTTGGGGAGAAGAATGAACTAATAACTATTTCCTACACTTCTGTCATGACGTGAATCTATTATCGAGCTATGACTTAGTTTTGATCTCTTTGCCATTAACCATCACTGGCTAATGAAGTACTATTATAAAAATGTTTTTTAAAACCATAGGTCTTATTGCATACAATTACGGGGACGATCAAAGCCCTATAAACATAAAATTATTCAAAGAATCCAATCAAAAATAATACGCTCCATTAGTAACGCATCACGGCTTGTGTCGAACTTCACCCTGCACAATGATCTCAACATGTCGTTCATTACCGAAAAAATGAAGACACTTCGAACGTATCGAAGGACACGACAATGAATTGGTAGCAGAAATAATCAATCCTCCAGAGGTAGAAAGAAGACTCAGAAGAATGTGGTGTCTTTCGGCCACTTTGGGTTTTTATTTAGGATATTTAATAAAAAAAATAATGAATTTTGAATAATTTTTTATTTAACCATAACTCAGATTAAATTATTAATATAAAACAAAATGTATCGAAATTTATAGCTGGCTTATACTCTGCAGAGCAGAATGAATTCTTTTACGTAGCATCAAAGGCTTCTGTCAAAGAACGCGGGCGTAAAAACACTTTAAATAACCAAAATATAAAATGTAACTATCGCGCTTAAACGAAGATGATGTTCAGTTACTTGGAAATGCTTGTAGACTGAGGTGTCTATCCTGTTGGCGGCGGTAGTCACTTTGTTTTTTGTAGATCCCTCCGGAACCGATGCTGGTTGGGTTGACGTTAACTTTTCCGCACCTTCCTGGTTGACGGGTTGATCGTCGAAGTTGATTTGTTGTAGTTGTGCTAGACTGGACCTAGTTGTTATTAAAAATTATTATCAGAAAATTTTGTAATGTGGTGCAAAGAGCCACCCGCCTCCAATCACTTGTTTTCTCAGATTGGTCTCCCTACCACTGAGGTTCTTTTTTCTACCTTTTAAAATATCTGACAGCTCCCTTCGAAATACAATAGGAGGCCCGACCGTAACTAACTGACCACCCTCGAATATGCGACTTGCTTGCCAGCTTCGACAAAATGTAGAAGGAGAATTCTTTTTTCTTGCCAGAAAATTAAATTACACAACGTAAAATATAAGGCAGAAAATGGATCACCAAAAGACCTAAAGCCTGAGATGCACAACACGAACTAACAAATCAAAACATATCAATGGTACAATGAATGGTCACTGGACAATTTCCTATCTCAATTTAAGTATTACAATGAAAATGTTGTAGATTAGCAGACAAATAAATAAAAATAAACATGGAAAAATCCTGATATTGATATATTGTTCACGTATCCACTGAATATTGATGTCCCCTGTCAGTGGATTTAGGATGATCGGGATTAATCGCCGTTGTCTGACGTTCTGTGATGTTCCCTGGCGTGGAAATTGTTGCTGTGCTGATAGTTTATGCATCACAAGCAGTAAGACTGATGGTTGTGGTGATCACTAAGAAAAGCACGAATATCCTCCAGAAGCTAACAAAACTTTTGTTTTATTTGTGCATTTCAAAACATTAACAATGCTCTCATACGTCTCATCCCTCTGCAAATATTAAAAAAGAAAAAATGAACACTAGAGCTTAGGATACTGAGCATGTATACTTGCTACTTTACACATAATGACGCAACGCTTCCATAAAGCTCAATTAATTGACCACCGGAGACGAGTGGAAACTTCTCGTCGTATTCAAATTCCGTCTGCACGAAAACATGTTTGGAATCTCCATGCCATTATTCCTATCTGACCGGCAGGCAAAGACATCCGCCTAACCGATCATTTCTCGGAAATTGCGCACTAACATTTAGAAATACTATCTATTATAAAATATGAAAAGTGTCTTAATCGATTTCTGCATGGTAGAAGCGGCCCTGGTTCATAAGCCATTGCTAGACTGAGCCTTATGGATGTGACTGGCCTGCGTCCAAGCGATGGCATCCGCGTTACAATATTCTCCAACTTATTGGTGGACTGTCGCAAATATTGCCACAAATTATAGAAATTCAGCTCATGTAAATTCATGGCACATACTCTCACTTGTTATCTCAGACATATTTAGGTTCCCATTTTGCTTCGTTTCCTTCCGGATTTTCCCTCGTCACGAATTTTGCCGCTACATATTCTACTCTCTCAACAGATTATTTGTTTAGAACGATAAGGATTCCAACACACAGTATCGAATCCCAAAATTAATTGAACAAGAGATGTGAAAGCCGACTCACGCAAATTACTACTACATTTTCTCTGTACCCTCATCACAAAATGTAATGTTTTCCATTATTTGGACACCGCATAATTTAATTCTTCTCCCCCCTGTTCGTTGTTGATTATTCCTCCTTAATTGAAATATGTATCCGGTGTTATAATGTGCGACACGGGTTCCTTTCTCCACGCACGCATGTAAATAATTACTTTGCATTTATCCGGGTTTAACCTTAAAGCGTGATACCGGAAATAAACAATAGAAAAATAAAACATATACCTTTGGAAATTCTACTTACTTTTACCTTAAGCGCCACCTGCTGATTCGATTATCTTACGAAGGAAATTTATTAAAAAAAGTACTCAGGAAGCAAAAGGAACTCCTCCCCTCAGGATAAAACTCTTGTCGTTACACCCGGAAATAACCGTAGTGGTTACCAGATACTGGTACAACGAAGACGGGACCACGTGTGACCTCCGGCACAGCAGTGTTCACTCTCAGAGCATTACATCAAGTGTCTCTACCAAAAGGTAGACATAGAGTGTTCACCGAGAAGTCTTTCTCTTGCACTCCTGGTTCCGATATGCTCTAATTGGTCATTTGAATCACGTGACAGGGCACCCTTTTCGTCCCTTACACGCTCAGATTGGAACGTTACCCCTGGATACGGGTGACGACAATAATTTCCTTGAATCACGTCGCCACGGTGTACATTACTGCCCTTCTTTGTTACGTTTGGCCTTGGCTCGTAGAGCGGTCTTTGACCGAGCCCCCAAAATTTCCGTGAGGCTTCAGGATTTACCCCTAATCCGAAGAGTACCATTTGGAGTTGTCCGTTATCTCCAGCCTCTGGCAAGCACCTGGCCTCAGCTTTTCGTTAATTTTTTTAAATGTACATAATTAATAAATAATTATTTTGGAAAAAGGGTGTGCTACCTCATACTATTGTTTTCCGTCCATTTTTACAAAATCTATAGATTTCTCTGTATCACAACAGTTTCGCAGTTTTGCAATGAATTATACAGTCGACAGCAAAGAGACGGATTTTAGATTTAATTGTGACCTATATTTGAAGTATATCCTCAAACCTTACATTGCGGCATCCCTAATTATACCTTGACCCTCTCTCTCCGATTTCTTTTAAAGAATTATTGTATACAACGTATGACCTTCCTATCCAACCGTATTCTATCAAGCTTTTCTATTACCCGTGATACTACACCAAAAGCCTTCGAGCAATCAATTACGACCGCATACATTCTACATCCCTCGCGAGAGTCTGCAACTTCCTATCAAAAAGAAACCATTTGACTCTCACTAGAGTAATATCTTTTAATAACGTGTTGACCACTGAATGGTCAATTTCTTCTGTACAATTCCGACTTTAAATATTCATTAATTCTATGTTTCATTTATGTGCACAGACCAGGCTAACCAGCCTGTAGTTGTCGGTCGCTTACTACGGTTACTTCTTTCCCATGCTAAGGTAAAATTGGATTTTTCAAAATCATTTCAAAGAGTCGTAACATATAACGACTTGTGATCTCACTAAATACTTCTTAGGCGATATACCATACGGATTTGTTGTGTTACGTTTTTAAAATTACCTTTCGTAATTCACTTTTTAACGCTGAAGTGTCATTGTGTTGCCAAAGACCGACCCATAAAAATTGTTAAATAAAACAGCTTTTTCCTTATCCGTAACAACAAGCCTGCCTCTCGGATAATTAATTACGGGATTTTCTACTCAATTTCCCTTTTTCTCCGTACATACTCAAAAAATTTATTCATTATTTGTTTTGTCCAATAGAATTTTGTAAGTGATTCCTCTGAGTCATATTTATCTTTTGAAGAAGTTCTAATAATAACCTTGTAAATGTCTCACGGTGATATTTATACAACTCAAAGCCAGAGCAAGTTCTGAAAAATTTTGGTCTTTAGGGTAAGAAACTAAATGGAAAGCAGTTCTAATGAACCCAACTCTAAATAAATGTGTTGCTATCGTCATTTTATATTCTAAATCACGACAAAATCTTTTTTTTTCCATACAGTTCCTTACCAATGAAAGCTTTTGTTAAATAAGTCTTCGATAACTTTGTAGAGTATACAATATCCTAAGCCGTAAAAATATCTAGAAGTTTATAAAAATAAGTAAAATACGCGACTATGCTTTTTTTTTCGTTTCCAGCGGAACTTTAAGGAAAATTTATCAAAACCAATTTTGTAGCGAATAAAATTTAATGAAAGATGGATATTTTGATTATATGCCTGTTAGGTATTGAGGATAATCCAAGGCAGGAAAATAAAATGAATTAATTCCAAAATTGTTAATAACTCAAACAACAATAACATAACAACAATAACAAAAAATAATTTAAATAAGCTTTCGAGTTCGTCATCTGGATTGTGGGGTTGTGTCCTACTCACTGCTCTTGCATTTTTATTCTCTTGACAAAAGAAATATGGAATCCACAAACCGTTTATATTATCAATCAACCAATGAATTTATTTATTGTCAAAAACTGCAGAATACAGCAATATGCAAGCGTCAAGTAATAAAAATGTAAGATTACATATAATTAAATCCATATTTGGATTACATTGAAAAATTTAAGTTAATGCATTGAAAGATTTTTAATTACTCATTTTTTAATTAATATATTGATTTTTTAATCCTGTGTAATGGGAATCCTTGGGTAATCTATTAACTAGATTAATCGAGATCAGATGAAACCACTGTCTAGACTTACTTAATCTTACATTAGGTGTCACAATGTGATAATTAAATTTGGTGGCATAGTTATAATTGTGGAGATGAAGGTCAGTATTATCTAAACTCATCTTCGTAGCTATGAAGGATTTATAAATGTACTGATTAATCACATAGTAAGTATAGTTAATTTTCACAAATAATGGTGTACTAATTAACTCCTTGGCTCGACAGCCCACGAAGGGCCTACCGAGACGGCTGCCAGACTGTCATCTTACATGACTCATTCTGGATTAGGAGTGACACCTGGTCAGAGTGTCGATTCTCCCACAGCCTTAACCTCAGTTTTCGTGATCAGGACGACCACAAACATCCATGCCCATGCCGGGATTCGAACCCGGGACCTCAGTGAAGCGATGCAATGACGCTGGCCACTACACCACTGGAGGCCGACGATAATGGTGTACAGTGATAATTCTATTTGGACCCGTGATTATTCGTATCGATTTTTCCTGCAGAATAAGTATATTTACACACAGTTCACTTTGCTGTTATTTGCAATTTTATGTAATTAGTATAATGACAAAAATTAATTTGAAAAAGTACGGCCGCTAAAATAAATTAAGGTAGGTGAGTGAAGTTTTTGTCTCTTACCCTGAACAGCTTCTATATATCCGAATAAGACTCATATCTGTTCTCCAGTAAAATTTACGAATATTAAAGTCGTGCGAGATTTTTACACGGAAATAAAACTCAAAAGAAGTGAGTTATTTATCTCACGTCATATACTCTAGACTTTCTAACAATCATTTGGACTTAATTAGATCCGAGTTCTAATAGTAAATATTTTTGTTTCATTCTGAGATCAGAAAATTTGTTTAACTGAGAAAGTAGGATGTTCATGTTAGTTACTTTCAGTACAAGATCTATATTTTCATGAATAAAGAATTGAGAAATTATGTTTAACCCTTGGTTTTATGATAATTTGAAGACAAAATTAATGGTAATAAATAGCCTTTGTCTGATTTTTTTTCTAAGTGGATAACAATATATTCCCACCTAACAACCATTTCTTACTATAACATAACAACATTGGGAGTGATTATGCTAATGAGTAACATGTCCTCTATACAATAGGTCAGAAGGTCAGTGACTACACAGCATGCCAAATTTATAATGGGGAATACCGTAATATCTGCGCGTGACTATCCAAGGATGGCTTGACACGATTGGTGTTAGGGAAAGTGAAGTCCCTGAATAAGGTACTTTGAACAGTCACCAGAAACTACAAAAGCATGTAATAATAATATGAAGCGTCAAAAAAAATTAAGAAAAAATTTTTAGTTTCAAGTATTCCAATAGTATTTGTTAAAAGTTACGAACACACTTAATATATAGAAATAATGTCTATTGGACGTTTATGTAGTGGATCTTTCTTTAATTTGTAAAATATTACAGGCAGATTACCTATGACGGTCACAAATCTGAAATTAAGTGTTGTTCAATGAAAATATCAAGTATTTCATTCAGGGAATAGTGTAAAACCTAGTAAGACAAATTTGGATAACTAGGGTTATTATCTATTTCGGTACTAAAATACAATTTATATAAGCAAACTTCAGTGCTAATTTAATGTTAAAAATATTTCTACCCTTTTTATTATATGTTACGAATAATGTCTGCAAAAATGACGGTTTATCATTTCTCATATATTAGTCATATGAATTAAAAATATAGAAAGCGGTAATTCCGTTACAAATTTTGAAATGTTGAAGATAGAAATTATTTCGCAATTTAATTATTTTTTAAATTATTTTTATAAAATGAATCTAAATTATCAGGAGGTTAATAACGAAATATAGAAGTAAGTCTGAAGCAAACTTTATCTATGAAAATATATAACGAGTGTTGTAAACATGTGAAATTACATATGAAATTACAGCATCAAGCGTCATTCAATTATGCATCGTGATTAGTTTACGGTGCATATTTTCATGAAATAAGTGACCTCAGTGAATTTTGGTGTTTTTAGAACAAAATAAGCTACGGAAAACCACAAACTTAGAATTAGTACCACAGTGAAATTTAGTAATATCATTTATCTTTTAAAATAATGCTTGTCTAGTTACCTTCTTCAATAATGAAGTGATGCATCAATCAGTTTAATTTTCCTCGACTTGATAAAACAATTGATGACCTTATACAGGCACTTCAGTAAAGCTGACAAAGGGAATGCAACAGTTTTGGTGAACACAGTAGAATATTCTAACAAAGTTAATTACATGCTAGCAGATGACGGTACTCACTCTCCGATTATTCACGATCCACTTAAAAAATTGTATGAAACTATAAAGACTTGCTAAAGAGAAGGAAGACGAAAGAATAAATTAACGTAACTGATTTTAACCAATTATTTTTAACCTCCGCTAACTTTGCGTATGCATTACCTAAAATACATGAACCGAAAACCCCATATCGAATTATCGTGTCATCTATAGGTAGACCGTTGCATAATTTTTCAAAATTTTTACTTAAGATATTGGTTAATGTATTAGTTGATACGAACCTCACAGAAAAAAAAGAATTTTGAATTTATAGATAACATAAAAAATTTGCATATTCTGAAAGAACATGTGATTGTATCACTCGACGTTACATCTCTTTTCACTAATATTCCGAATTATCTTGTGTTACGTAGAATAAAAACACGTTTGGATAACAGTAAACATTTTTGCAATATTTCTTTGATTGAAATCGAAATTCCTTTAAATTTAATATTAAACTAAACTTTCTTCCAATTTTATAACCAAACATATCAACAAATAGAAGCTTCACCTACGGGTTCCCCATTATCACCAATTTTTTCAGAATTCGTAATGAGGGACCTTGAAACTCATTGTTTAAACCAACGAAAAATTAAACCCATCATATACAATACATATGATGACGACATATTTTGCATTGTGAAGAAATGCGACATCAACAACACTGAAATTTTCAATGCGTATCATCACAAACTACATTTTACATTTGAATTAGAACTTAGCTTTTTGGTCGTGTAACCATAATAATACCGTTGAAACAAATTGATACCGGAATCCGACCAACTCGGGCCGTATGTTAAATTGTTTTTCTAGCCACCCTGTTCACCAATATACATAGGGCAATATTGTTATCAAACCCAAAAATTCCACAAAAATAACATCAAAATAGTTAAAAATATTTTAATTACTAATGCTTATCCTTTGAACTTCATCAATAAACATATTTCCATTAGAATTAATAAACTCAATCTTAGAAAAAACAAGAACATAATTGACAATAAAAGGAATTTGTAGGAATAAACAGGTTGTGGGTTAATAAGTGAAAAAATAAACAATTTTCTAACAAATTTTGACTTCTCAGTCAAATTTAGAATAAACAATAAGCTTAACAAATTCATTAAAAAAGCTAAAGACAAAATTAACAAAAATTGTCAACACATTGTAGTTTATAAAAGTAATTGCGGAGAAACATATATTGGTAAGACCAAACGTGCATTAGGAACTAGACTAAAATAAGATAAGAACGATTACGAAACGGCGAACCACAATGTAGTAACGAACCATAGATTAGAGAATTGGGATAATGTTTAGGTGGTTGATTTGACCTAAATGTATACAAACGGAACCTATCCGAAATGATACATATAAAAAGTACCAACACACTTAATTCGCACAACGACACAATTAAGATAAGCAATATTTAATACTCCTTATTTTTCTAAATTGTTAATCTGGTTTGTTGCTGTAAACTGTGCCTGTAAGTTATTTTTCTGTAAATCGGCTTCCAATTATTTACTCATAAGTTATTTATTAACGTTATTGAGGGTCGACGAACACGGGTTGAAACACCCAAGGTCACAGGACTTGTAGTACTAAATCTCCAGGTGTCATGTCAAATCCTCAAAGCTACAGCCTCTCATCCAGTCTTTCTACAATCTTGTATATCGTTAAGTGAATTGTGGGCCTTGGAGCCCCTTTCAGAACTGTGTGAATTTAATAACTTGTTAATCGATGTGTTGTGCTAGTTTATTATATTAATTTGGTAAGTTGTTTGTTTTTTGTTTACTTTAGTTTGCCATTGTTTACTTTGCGCAATATAATATAAATCTAAGCATTTGTACATACCTCCTCTTTAGAAATATTCCAGAAGAAGGTGCAAAAAGGTATAGAAACGTCGTTACAATATAAATAAAAAATAAAGTTTCTGTATAAGGACATAAATTGTTTTATTAATTTAAAAAGAGACGTAAAATTAATACTTTTACTTTAACTTAGTTATCTCTTTGTCATAATTATTTTTTTCCTTAATAGAATCTTAATATTTGACCCTTTAAAGTTTAACAATTTTCATGAAGTTATTTATTTGGTGGTATGATAGATCATATTTGCCATGTATAGGGTGTCTGGTTTAAACATATAATTAAATAAAATGTAATAACTGGAGAAGTAATTGAGATAGATTTTGGAGGTTTGATTCTACAAGTATGGTAACTCAAAATGGTTTCTTTACACACCTAATACACCTCGACATGCGTATCATAAGTGACGCGACAGACATATAATTTGTATTTCACTTGTCTCGAAGGTTTTTTTGCAGAGTTTCTGGCAAAAAAATATTGCGATAGCACAGAACTGGTGTCTGATACACTTGATTATTGATAACCCCCCCTCAGAAAAAATCAAGTGTCGTAATGTCTGAGCTTATAAGGGGCCAAGCAATCGATGGACTACCTCTCACGTTCCAAGAAATCCCTTATAATGTTTGCATAATGGCATAGTGCGTCATCTTGTTGGAATAACGCGTCACGAGCTAGTTGTGGCACAGAATACAGCTCCAAATTGTACCTTGTTGCATTAACTGTAGGCTCCGCAAAGAAGAATGGGCCTGTAACCCTGCCCTTCCACAATCCACATCACACATTCAGAAAGCCACTAACGGTGCACATATTGAGGTGTATCCGATGTGTAAAAGCATTTTAAGTTACTATACTTTTTAAAGGAAACTGACAATAAATATCCCAATAACTTCTCGAGTTATTACATTTTATATTATTATATATTTAACCCGCATACCCTGTACAATACTAATTTAAATGCCTACCCTGTCTGCTAGCTCGTGCACCTTCAGAGATAAATACGACAGTTGAGATAAATACAAATAAATCAATAGAAAATGCCATTCAATGTTTGAAAGAGAACTATCCAGTCCATGAAAATAATTTGAACTTTTCTTTGACATCCCCAATCGAAATTAAAAATATTGTAAATTCTTAAAAGAACTACAATTCATCAGGGCATGAGGGTATTTTAATATCTTACTAAAATAAATCACAGACAGTGTTACATCAGTCATTAGTTACATTTCTTAACAATAACTTCTTTCTGGAGTCTTCGCAAACAACCTATACATGCTATTCTCAAACCACTATTCAAGCAAGGGTATAAAGAAAATATTACAAATTATCGTCCTATACCACTGTTGCCAGTATTATCGAAAGTTTATGAAAGAGTAATACATAATAGAGTTATAATGAATTTCAACAAAAATAATTTACTCACTGACTCACAGTTTGGATTTAGAAAAGAATATTCAACCGAGAAGCTATACTCTTCCAGATGATATATTACAAGTATTAAATAAAAAACGCCATCCATTCGGTATATTTTGTTACTTAAGTAAAGCATTTGATTGTGTAAACAATAACATACATTAGAAAAAATGAAATTACAGGAACTTCATTTTCTTGGTTTAAGTAATATTTACAAAATAGAATGCAAAGAGTAGTATTAAAGAACTCATGATGAGGTGAAATACATTAATCAGATTGGGGAATTATTAAAATTGGAGTCCCACAAGGTTCAGTATTAGGGCCTTTACTGTTCCTTATATAATACTGTTCCTTGTAATAATCAAGAAGTTATGCGTTTAATTTATTCTCCCCACGTTGTGGTGGCCATTTTATGTAATGATTAACAAGTAGGCTTTAATTAATTTAAAGAATTTGCCCCACGTTGGGTGCCATATAATGTAATAGTCAAATGAAGGGCGATTTAAATGAAATGAATATCAAAAAATTAACAAACAAAATAATTTATTATCAATTTGTGGCTTCCAAAATCAAGATTTAATATCTCTTATCTAAGGGCATTCACTGGGTTTGATAATTAACAGAGTAAATTATTTAACAATTCACTTTAAAATTTACCTAAAAAACCAATAAGTTGATATCTGAAAGAAAGCTAAATGAAATGCGAACTAAATGATATATGAACGAAATCTAACTTTTCCCTTTTAGTTATCGTTCACAAATATTATTATCAAAGTTTTGTTACTCACATATTGTTCGACTGGTACCAGCATTCTTTTGTACCTTCACAAGTACACTATAATGCAAATTTTATTACAATGATTCTAAATTTCCTCGGATTCTACACATATGAAGTCGAAATGCACGTACTCAGCTCCCAGGAAAATTGGAGGATCCTCTCCTAATTGGTCAGCTATCGGATGGCTTTTTGCCTCAACGCGAAATTGTTCAATTTCTTTATAATAAAGCAACCCTTGCTTCACCGTTGGCTAGTTGTTAGAACATCTCTCGGTCCAACTAACTGCTTGCTTACAGGAACTCACGATTTGCAGATTTTAGTCTTTTACTGATTTATTTATCGATTTGGATTGAAACTGCTAAGTAGCTCGGTGAAGTTTTGTTTTTAATATCTCTGCTCTCGTGGCTGACCATAGACTCAGACTAACTTTTACAATGTCTCTCCTCTCGTGACTGATCGTAGACGTAGACATTTCTCTTTCGCTCCTCGCCGTAGATTGCAAACTAACTATACTTTTGCGCTCGTAATCGCCATTCCGACTCCTCAACAAAGAAACAGAGCCCGCCGCTTATTTTTGCTTTGCTCGTTCTCACCGCTACAATTTATTTATTCGCTAACAATTTAAATTATTTAAAAACAATTAATGGCTTAATTAATTGAGATTACAATGTATATATATATATATATATATATATATATATAAATGATCTTCCAAAAACTGTAGATTTGTCTTCCAAAGCCATACTTTTTGCAGATGATACTAGTATAATAATAAAAATGACAAATTATTATTACTTGCCTCTTATAATATAAGTAACCTGTTAACATTGTTTACTGTGAATGGCTTAACAATTAACTGCGACAAAACACATTTCATGCAATTTCACACACACAACACAACTTTACAATCTATAACTCAATGACAATAATGTAAATGGAACTTCATCTATTAAATTCCTAGGTCTCCTAGTAAATAATAAAGTAAATTGGACTGAGGTTAATCAGTCCACATGTGCTGAAAGAATTATGTCCATCTTCAGTGATTTTAAAAGAACAAAACTGGTTTACTTTGCGTATTTTCATTCTGTTTTCTCATACGGGATTATATTCTGGGGCAACTCAACAGATATTGACAAGATTTTTATTGCTCGAAAACGTGTTTAGCGTGTCAGGGCACCTCCATAACTTCATGTAGAACTCTCTTCAAAAAATTGGGTATTTTCACTCTGTCGTGCCAGTAAATTTACTCATTAATGTTATTTCAGACTACAGATAGGCACATTTTATGAATAATTATGATATTCATGGCATCAATACAAGAAACAAAAATAATATATACAAAACATGTAAAACATTGTTAATTGCACATAAAGATGTGCTTTATATCTGGGATTTCCATCTTTAACAGACTGCCACAAAGAACCAAACAGTAGTCCAATAACTAAAGTCAATTTAAAGTTTAGTTATCAATAGACAGCATGAACTATAAATCGTAATCTTGTTCGTATGTTGTTATATAAAAATAGTACGGTATTATGCGACTGTAAAATGCAAGCACGAGCTATTCATAAGTTTATGTTATAGAATATTATTAGTCTTTATTAATTGATAGTATTATCATAGTATTAATGGAATAAATGTACACCCTACTCATTCCATATCCTTGAAGCTAAGTTTATCTGCAGGATCTACGGAATTTGATATTATTATTATTATCACAATTTCTGGCGTAGTTACTTGGATCACTGCGATGTTCATCTCGGCAGCTCTTAAGGGTTCGTTTTAACTCTGCCATCCAGAATTTTATTGTTCTAAGCAAAGGGGTATATTTGCTACAGAATAGACTCTAGCTCGACTTTGATATCGACTGAACTGAGACCTTTCAAATGAAAGTATTGTTTTACATAATGATGACCAAATTTTTCCATGTTTACAAATTCGTTGAGAGCGTTCACTATTGGGAGAGTACTAAACAATGTTGGATCTTCAAACTTAAAATTTGTTTAGACAATTTTAATTTTACGTCTGTTTGGATAGGGTTGGGAATTCCCTATTAACATCATACATCTCGAAATATTAGCAAGAGATTATCAATGAAAATACGATCCTTCAGCAGTAGCAAACATAAAGAAATTCACGCTTTATATGTTTTAGTCTTATAAGTGTTTGGGTACAAACATTCTAAACTACTTTCGTCTGAAAGACAGGAGTTATTTGGTAAAAGTCTTAGGCCGAGCTACTGTGGTGTAGGGGTCAGCGTAAATGTCTCGTATCACAAAGGTCCCGAGTTAAATCCCGCCGAGGGCATGGAGAAACTCTCTTCAATTAGTCCACCGACAAGGCAAAAATGAGTACCCATAATGAGGCGTTTATGACCTGAGATGTTGATGCGAATGTAAATAAATCAATATAAAAAATGCTTAGATAAATTGTATCCGTTTATTTATATTGGTTTCTACTCTTACCGACACAAAGTCGTGAAATATTAGACACATTATTATTCTACTCTTTGGCTATAACTATCTGGGGTTAAACGTTGCAGAGTCAATTTTGTTGTTTGTAATAATCAAATTTATAACGTTGAATAAAAATATTATATAAAGTATTACTTACTTTTTTTAGAGTAACAGACTACATGAGGGTAATCAACGTGGCGGCAAGTCCCTTTTAATAGCATTTGAAAGGGGGAATGCGGAAGGGTAGAGAAAGGTAGCAAAGCGTTAACTGGGGCTGTAGTTTAAGGATCCTACCTAGCATTCGCCTAAAAGTGATACAGGAGAAACCCTAGAAAGCCTGCATCAGGTAGAGTGGTCATTGGGAACTTGTCCAATGCCCTTCCGATGACGGGAGAGAGGTTTGCGGTAGGGACGCAGCATTTTCTTCTCCGTGCCTCGACCAGCTCAGGAGGCAGCGACTTTAATGAGTAATAGATAATTTTCATAAAAACATCTATAAGACTGTATGTACTGAATAGGAAGAACAGCTTTCCGATAATCTCACTACTGTGGACTGACGATATAAAAACTCTGAATACAATTCGTGACCTGTTGGTTTTGTATGCGAACATAATATTTAAATCAGATGCCATTTTGTGTAACCTTATATGGTATTGAAAGACTCATTACGAAGGTTGGAGAACACGTTTGTAAGAGCGTTGCTGGTTCCTTTCGGACACGGGGCTAATCCCACAATCTCCGACGATCTCGGCGGCTCCTCTCTGAGGAGTATCAAGTTTCGCCAGCCGTGCGTTAAGGTTACCGTTAAACAGACTGTCAGAAAACGGAACATTCCGCTATCGCTCATATAATCTATTCAAAGTCTATTGTTGCATTAACTTTTTCCATATTTTTTCTGCTTGACTGCAGCCATAGCGTTTATCTACAATCCGACTACTGACGACCGCATCTTACCTGATATGCATCTAAACTTAGGACAATTTTATTAACAAAACAAAATCATTTATATTTTAAGAATTCAAAACTAAGACATACCCTGTAAATATTTGGGAGTAACGATTGTATTCTTGGTGCAAAACATCTCTTCAAGGGAGACGTAAGGAAAAAAAGATTACCGTTGTAAAATGATTAGAAAAGGAGCACATTAAATACATTCACACATAAAGGTTACAATGAAAAAAATCATTCAAACAAACGTATATCAAGTTCGTATTTTTTTAAAGTTACTCCTACTAGCAAGGGGAATCCAATAAATCTGTAGTTTTGCTCTCATTCTAAAAACTTTATTTACTATCTAATTGAACTATATAATTTATTTTTCAATATTCTTGACCGTATGCCAACAATTTGCGGTTCTTCCTGGGTTGATCACGTCCAGAACCAAGATCTATGTCCACTGTCTTGAATATTCCGTTAGGACATGTGCTGACACATGCGTCATTATTTTTCTATTTATTTTCATTTTTTTATTATTTTCAATATATTTATTCATATATTTAATTGTTTACAAGTTCCTCAGAATCCTCTATATCCTCAGAAAAGGAGCTCTCCAATCCAATATAAAATGCTATTTAACTGCATTAATAAATATATTCATGTTGTAGTTAATTTTGTAATTATTTAATAGAACCTTTCATATAAGTGACAATATACGAATAATTAGAGAGTAAAATAATAAATAGCTTTGCAATAAAATATTTTCCATAATTTATAGTATACGAAGGACACTCCAAAAGGAATGCTTAACTTTTATTTGAAAATTACATTTTCACACTACAGTTTTCCTAATTTTACAGTGTGAAGAAACAAAATTTCATTTTTCCACATAATTCCCATCCTTCTCAACTGTCTTACGCCACCTTGGACCATGGTAAAAGTCGGAACCAACGCGTTTGAGCCACTGTTTGGAGCGGTTAGTAGGCTGACATCATTTTCAAAACTCGTTCCGCTAAGGGATGTCTTCCGTTTACAAAGACATTGTAATCGCATGGAGACATGCCAGGACTGTAAGGCGGGTGTTTCAATGTTTTCAACCCAAGTTTTATGATCTCGTTCATTGTTTTCTGTCTGACGAGTGGCCGTGCATTGTCGTTCAACAGCAAAACATCCTGCTTCTCCCGATGTGTCCGAACATGGACTCAGTTGTGCTTGAAGTTTCTTCAGAGTTGTCACACTGTTCACTGTGGAGCACATGACCACGTAAGGAACTACTGCAAGAAGGATGACGAACCGCAAGTTTGTATAGCCTGTAATGCAAGAGGTAAACTCTCACTTTTAAAATAATACAAATAAATGTCATGAAATGTGCCACGGTACTTCACGAAATCCGAAGATTAGTGGATGAGCGGCAGGTTGATGTTGAATGTATCCAGGAGCCGTATACCAATGGAGGAAAACTGCCAGGTATGTCAAACTGCCCAGGTAGCTGTGCACGGAGAAATACCTATGGCAGTGATCATCGTGATCACAGATAGTGTCACATCCGTGAAACTAAACCAGTTTTGTGACGAACATATGGAATGTGTGGAAGCCATCTCCATCCACTCATGGTTCATCCTAGTATCCATCTCCTTCCGATTCAGTGATGCGATCGTATCATATCTTTATAGAATTAGACGCATCAATGCCTGCTACAGGTATGGGTAGGTAGTGTACACTATGGACGTCAATGCAAAGACCGAGCTCTGGCACAACGTTACCACAGACGACAGAGGCGAAGATCTAGCTGACCTCTTCCAGGAGCTTATCTTGGAAATACTGAATAAGCCTGGCCGTCCTCATACCTTTGAAAAAACAGAGCTACGCACAATCGAATATCGACGTGACAATGGGGAACATATCAGAAAAGGACTGCTGCCACAACTGGGAAATGAAGCAGAACCTGACCACTATTGACCACAACGTAATACGCTTTAGAGTGGTGAAACCAAATTTGCTAAATGAACTCCTTGAATACGCTGAGCCCTCGTACAACATCAACCAGGCGAACTGGATAGTGTTCAAAGAAAGATTTAGTCCACCGTAAATGGATTTGGAAACTATGACGTTGACGTTTCGGCAAGGCTCTTACAAAAGGTTATCCATGTACCCGCGGAAAGTGCCATAAAAATCAATAGAAGAACCAGCAGGCCAAACTTGGGCTTTTGGTGTGATGAGCTCTAACAAAGAAGAAAAGAGGTGAGGAAGGCCAGAGCCAAATACCAATTCGCAGACGTTGGGTGACAGGCAGAGGTTACTAGTGACATACAGATCGAAGAAAATAACTTATAAAAACAGGATTAACACAACTGAATCAGGAGAAATGGGACGGTAAGTGCAAGACACTCATACGATAGATCCATGGGGAAAGCCATATAGGATTGTCGCAAAGAGAGTAGGGTACTCTGCAATGCTGTTGATGCGAAGACTTCTCCCGGATGATGATCCTGACCTGGAGAATCAAGACCAGAAGTGGGCCAGGGCACTCAGAACAAAGGAAGGCGCAAACAACGCACCGATATAACCCTTCAGAGACTCTGAAGTAAAAGAAGTGATACAAAAAATAAAATTTGGAAAAGCGCCTGGCCCGGCTTAAATTTACAACGAGACGCTACAAGCCAAATCAGAGAAACTAGTCTCGCACTCGTGCAGACTATTAAGTGCTTGTCTATCACAGGACAGAGTTCCGAACCTGTGGAAGGAGTCAAAGCTCATAGTGTTGCTGAAGGAAGAGGACAAGGACAAGAATGACCCAAAATCGTACCGTCCTATCTGACTAATTAACACCTAAGGCAAGATAGCAGAAAAATTAATATACAAGCGGGTTACGGAATACAGACACCTCAAAGTAATATGCGACAATCAGTATGGTTTTTGTAAGGGGAAATCTACGGAGGACGCTATAAAATAGAGTGATAATGACAACAGTGCGCTCCAACAACAAATACGTGCTTGCTGTTTCCATTGACATTGCTGGTACCTTCGACAACCTATGGTGGCCCGCCATAGTAGCCAGGTTAAAGGATATGAGTTGCCCCAACATCATAATTAAAATAGTGAAGAACTATTGTAATTACAGGCGTGTCGTCCTAAATACAATAGAAAAAACTACCACCAAAGGCTGCCCGCAGGGATCCGTTGAGAACCTGTTGACAACCTTATCTCAAATGCTGAGGTGTTTGATGTGTTGGTCTATGCACACGACGTCATAATACAAGTTGAGGGCAACTCGAGAAGTGAGTTAGAAATTAAAATAATGATTAGCCGGAGGCAGGTCACCGCATGGTGCAATCTTAAGTAAGCTAGAAATATCCAGACACAAATCGAGTTATCTGGTACTGACAGGATCACTATGCAGGAATCCTGCTATAAAAATTAACAACGTTTTGATAAAGAGAACGGAGACCTTAAGATACTTGGAGTGTGGTTGGATGAGGGAGGAAAATTTAGAAAACACATTGATGAAGTGAAGGCAAAATGCACTAAAATTGTGAATAAAATCACGTGAATTGCAACTTTCAAATTCCAACTACCACAAAATTTCTTCAAACTTGTCCATGAAACCATCTTAGCTGCAATAACTAACAACGCTGCGAGCTCATGGGCTCACAAACTGAAACTGGTATAACCAAGTAACAAAACCTTGCAAATTCAAATAATAAACGTTAATTAGGATATCAGGGGCCTACAGCACCATACCAACTAACGGACTAACTGTCCTGCTAGGTATAGTCCCTCTGGATCTCGAGATGAGGAAGATTGGTGCGTAATATTGGCTAACGAGGAATGACCCAGGGAAGATTATAGGTGTAAGAGAGAAATACTAGACATCATCCTTGACACCTTGCAATATAGATAGGATGTGTCCAACACTAGTAGAAGAGTTTATGACCTTCTTCCAAACGTCCGGGAAAGACTTGTTATGGGGCACCTCCAACCAACTAAAGGTTTGATGCACTTCTTATCAGTCTATGGCCATTATGGGCTGTACCTCAGAAGGATAATGAAAAAACAGGACACTGTGTGCAACTGAGAAGTTCTATTTACATCAGAACATGTGGTGCTGGATGGCTACGACATTAATCATGACGACCAGGATACCATCAAAAACATCGACATAAAATATGTAATCAGGTATCCATTCCTAACATCAACCCTGGAAAGGATAACGAACAAGATATCTCGAATTGAATTGGATAATTTCGGGAGCAGTTGTTGAGGGCACCAACATCAATTGACAACAATAACAGTGTGGGAAATATTGAGCGACAATACACAAGAAGCAGAACAGACAGAAAGGAGCCGGAGAGAACAAGTAACTGTTTCAAAACAACCAACGCCGGTTGTTTCTTTGGGTCTCCCAAAGAGGTGACTGAAACAAGTTACGCTTCTCTCCTGAACCGTCATCCCAGGAACAGGAGAAAGCGTAACTACAATCTTCAATTAACATCAAGGAAATAACATCTCGGACCTAATATCAGAAACCGGTTGGAAGTATGATGAACCTGAATAAATTAAGACCAGCTGATCCCCATATCCTGGATGCTGAAAGATGAGGGAAATCGGAGTTCCCGTCCTGAATGCAGTAGCACGGTCTAGTGAAGTGGAGACACAGTATGGGACGTACATGTATCGCTATACAGGGCAACCCGCCTCACCGTGGCAGGGACGGGAAACTCGCTTCGGCGAGGCTAAGTGGTTGCAAATAGGGAAGAGGAATTCCCTCCAACAACCTCTAACTCCACAATTTCATCCCCTTTAGACAGACTATGTATACAAATAAAACAATGTTAAATTCGAAACAAAACTAATCCAATGAACAAAGATGAAATAAAACTCAAATGAGAATACGGTCTGGTATAGATTTTTTTCAAGGAATCAGACCATACAAGTAATTTTAAAAAATTGCCACATGTGCAAGAGAATTAATGGTTGTTCCGCGTGGCATGATGTCCTCTAGCAAGAGTCTTTCGGAACCGATAAACACCGTAGCCATAACTTTTCCAGCTGAAGGTGCAGTTCTGACTTTTTTCTTGAGTGAGATGGCATGATGCCGATCCATTCATTGCTATCACAAATCTTTCAAGAAAATCATCTCCACCACCTTAACTGTTCCAAAAGTTCGCAGCACGCCGCATTTCGTATTTCTTCTGTCAACATCCTTGGAAGCAATCTGGCACAAACCTTTTTCAACCCCAACTCTTTCGGTATTTTTCAAACCTTTGCTTCTCCTATACCACCTCGGAGTGACATATCTTTCACAGTGATGCGTTTGCCGGCCAAAACCATCTGTTAACTCTGCACAATGTGTGGGGTTTGCCATTGCGAGGAGTATCCCGAATGTTGGCGTGCCCTCTTTCACCACGTAATATGCTTGCCTATTGACTAATTGTACTACAAACTACAGCAGCATGTCCATTCACCTTTTCAACATATTGAGGATTTTTCCCATTATCTCGTTCACACAGCATAGGAATTCTAGAAAAGCACGTTGATCGTGATGAATTTCAAGTGAAGCAGTCATCTTGAAAACATTCTATGACAGCACTACTCATAGCAACGACTTTAAATAAATTTCAACACGACCGTAAAGAATATATCTATGAACTACATAAATTTCAAATCTGTTAATGAAAAATAAATTTAAATAAAAATTCTGTTCACTACTTTTGGAGTGACCCTCGTATTTTACATTATTTTTCAAACACTTCTCATAAAGTGATATTGTCTATTAAATAGTTGTGGTTTCGAAATGAAAATTCCACAATATGAAGGGGTAATTTAGGTGTGATTAAAATGATTAGACATCTTCAAGATAGAATTTTCATACTCTCTTGACTGAGAATTTGAATTTTACTTTTTCCAGCTTTGGATGTAATTTTGCTTCTTTCTGATCCTTTAATCGTCGTTACCAATTAATTTTCGAACTTTTTCAACAATTGAAAAATCTAGAAATTATGAACTGTTTCTATAGTTCTTGGAATTAATGTCCTTGCATAGATTGGACTGAAGTTTGCTCTTCCACAGATTTATTGCGTGTGCACATAACAACAAACTACGGGATGTTGAAAAGGCAGGGGGTGATGAGGTTGTCCCCTGTGCACTTGAAACAAGGTTCTCATCATTGCACTAAATTGCTCCCTAGCGTGCACTGAGCTTATCTTCCCTGACGAACCTCTTCAGTTTTCCGTCGTCACCCCAATCCTCCTCTATTCCAAAATAAATGCGAACCTAGCCTACCACATAAATGAAATAGAAATACAACACTCTTTGGTTTTGAAGGCAGTAGGGAATTGTAAAAGACAAAACCTTAGGCAAAAATGGATGGAAATGCCGAAGTGAACTTCGAATCATCAAGAAAGTCGGCTTACAATCAATCACTGGATAAGATACTGTAATAAGACAAAATTCTAAATGCCTCAAATATTGTTTAAAATTAAATAAAATTGTCATTGACCTTGAGCGTCTTGGAAAAGACGAAATCTGGGGGTTGCTGGGGTGTGAGTGACAGCGGCCGGCCTTTTCTTGAGAAAATTTAAGACGGTCATTCTCACACATCTGTTTGCCAGACCAGAGGTGAGACAGTAGCAGTAAGCACCCGTGGAATACTGGCGTAAAGTAAAGTATAAAATGTAAAATGTTATTGAAACGGATGGTTGACGAGCGAATAGAATTCATAAAAGTCTGAATCATTGTCGTTATGAGTAAAGTTAAAACAGTGTATACATCAAAATATATTAAAGCGAATGTTAATTTATGACGAGTATAGTGTTTGTTTATGAAGAAAGAATAAAGTGATCAATGGGAAGTCTACCAGACGTGAAGGATTACAAGTATCAAAGTGGAGTTTCAAGAGCGACATTCGGACAAAAGATAATATATTTAAATTAATAAATAAATTTTCGTTATTGCCACAGAATCTTTGCCATTATATCCCCACGCAAAACTATCCCTGAACAAAACGGTCGACGATACATTTTTTAAATTGTTTTTAGAAATTTGTAAAATTTATGTATTTCCCTTTAATGTAATTGATATTAATTAAACTATTTTAATTAAAAATTATTTATAATAAATATAATCATCAAAAATCATTCATTACATCATTTGTAGCTGAGAATAAGTCCGATTGAAGTTACTATTCCGAGATACGGTTAACTAAGAATTAATAAATATAACTTATTCTAGGAAAATAAAGTAACTTTTGGCCGAGATATATGATGATTTGAGAATTAATAATTAGGACTTCAGCGGAGATTAACTTTGTATAAGGGAAATTTCGAACCAAGACATTGTTTTTTGTGCATATTAAATAGTAAACTATTTGACAATTTAACTCCAGTGGGAAATACAAAAACACAAGCACTTTCAGTGAATATGGAAATTAAATTGTGGCGAAACTCTTGCAGAGTTCATTTTATAATTAACGATTGTAGATGCAGCTCAGACGTCAGAATTTCTGCGCTTCAGATGGTTTTGTTTCACATATTCTTCATTTTGAAACAGGCCGAAGAGAGACTGTCACGCTTGTTGCCAATGCTATCTGTAAAATTCCAGGATTGACCCTATGCGACCGTTAGATTTTTCTGTATCTGAAGGTCAGTGTCCTACAGGAAAGTCAGGCTTCATACGGTCTATTGAGACAGGTTTGTCCACTCCATTTATGATAACATTGGCATTTCTTTTGAATTGCATCAATATATTGTGGGCACATATGTACGGTGTCGTCGATCAAGAATATGTACGCGCATGTGCTAATGTCAAAGAACACTGAGAAGCGAGTTCCAAGTGGCGGTACGATCTAGTGACGACGATCTATCAGAGCATCGTTGTCATCGATCTTCTGCGTTGTATGTAGAAGTAAATCCGTAGTTTTTTCTTCGTACTTAATTGTGCTGGAGGTTTTCTTTGAGAACTCTGCGAATTACCAGTGGAATTAGTCGCGTTTCGCACCACGTAGAGACATCGTGGTTTTTGTTCATTCTTTATGATTCCCACCGGGTCGTTCGAATGGACGTCATGAGTCAAGATCTGTGTCGCTGAAACTTACGAATTATCGTAATGACTCAAACTGTCGACCTTGGTCCGTGTTGACTATTCCTGGAAAAGTCTCCTCCGCGGTGAATATTTCTGAAGGGGAAAGCTGTAGCAGGCGTGTGAAACAGTAGTTTGTGCGCTATGCCGACTATATCCATATGAACGAGCTGGAATCGAGACGACAGAGACGTGGACTCGCCATAGTTTGAGATAACTTTACACTAGCCCTCCGCCGCAAGTACTCACCTGCAGTTTCATTTGAGAGGTTCCTGGCCGGGTGAGCGGAACTGCGGATTCTGGGATAACTGATGATGTAGAGGGAGGTATTTAAGACATAATCTCTTAGTTACATATTTTAGACATCTCAGTAGCGGAAAAACATAAGGTGTGGAACAAGAAAGCTCTAATTATAGCGAGGCGTCGCATTTCAGAAGCTGGGTGTCAACGTGTTGAACATAGTCTATAGAGTCCCTCGATGGTATGTCATCGACGCGAGAGGACTCATAAACCATTATGATAGCCGAGCTGTTGACGTGAAGAATGTCTGTCGTTAACTATGCGATAAACGATAACTTCTTGCACTGCTGCTGGAAAGTGTGGCATAACGGCTAAGGATAAGTGAATGTAATGTATTGCACTTCTCATACGGTTAAAAGGTGATAAACTAATAATAAAACACATATCTATTCGCAGTAGCGCTAATTATTGAGCATGCCGAGGACTCCGTTTTTGTTGCGAAAACGATTCATTCCGCGAGGCTGAATAAAGTAAGGCTCCTTCACCCGGCGATTCCGTGTCTGCGATCCGCGTTTGAAGGCGACAGACGGACCACAAGCGAAAGGCGCGCTGTTCACACATCGATTCACGTTGCCGATAGTCTACGATTCTTGAAGTCAGTTGCTCGGGGCGTTCTTAAAAGAAGCGAGACGGTTTACGAACAATTGACGACAATCGGCACGATCACATGGTGATTCTGTGTATCCGATTCTCGCTCCCGGTTGTGTATCCACGTGCTTGATGTTCATTCTTGTATTATTTTTTCCATTTTATTTCATAGATATTAATAAAAGTTATATAAATATTTCCTATAATGTTAAAATAAATAAAACTATTTGGATATTCGTCCTTCAAACGCAATGATGATTGTATAGCCGTATATTTAATATTTTTGTTTACGTCCTTTGTTTACGGTATGTACCCACAGTTTCCTCCTTCTTTTCTCGGCATTCCTAGCCACATTCCACACAACGGTCAACACGGCTTCAGACCTGGATTCTCGTGTGAGAGCCAATTGGCCACGGTCTGCCAAAATCTTTCGGACACGGTCGATAAGGGAAGGAGAATAGACGCAATAATTATCGACGATGTGCCGCATGATCTATTATTAAGTAAGTTAGAATGTTCAGGGATAGATATTCGGGTACTAAATTGGATTCGCGAATTTTTAAAAGAACGTACACTCAGATTTCGGGTAAATGACTAATTGTCTGACTCTGTTAAAATTACGTCAGGGGTCCCGCAGGGAAGTGTGATTGGTTCACTCATGTTCCTTGCGTACATAAATGATCTAACCATGGGTATTCATTCATATATTATACTGTTTGTCGACTATTGCATGTTTTTTTTAGAGAAATCGTAACCACGGAGGATGCTCGGATTCTTCAGGCTGACCTGGACAAAACTTATGAATGGTCAGTTAGAAATAAAATACAAGTAAACTCAACGAAGAACAACGAAAAAGAAAAATGTCCTTCCAGTTAGGTATAAAATGGGGAAAGAAGTAGTAACGGAATACAACAGTTGTAAATATAAGATATAAGATTAGTAAGGATCAAAATTGGGGAAATCAAGTCAGTGAAGTCGGAGGTGGAGGGCGCTACATTTTATAAATAGAGTTTTGAGGTAAAGTACGAGGAAAACCAAGATATCTGCTTAAAGGCCACTAGTCAGGCCCATTTTAGAATATGGGGCAACTTTTTGGAATCCATATCAATATTAGCGTTGGACAAGATTAAAAACCGGGCTGAAAAAATGTTTGGGGGTCGATTTGCGAACAATACTTGCGAGCATTTAGAACTACGAAGTAATAGGAGGAAACATGCGAGGCTTTCCGCAATATACAAATCTTATACTGGTCAACCGGCCTGTAAAGAAATTAAAAATCATCTCTTGGCGCCCACTTATATTTATAAAAATGATCACTCTTTCAAAATTTCAGAAAAAGGACAACGCACTGCCGTTGGCAAATATTCATTTGTTAATAGATCAATTCGCGACTGGAATTCATTGCCTGCAGAATTACTGACGAGTTTTCCGAATAGCAATAGCGCTGATCAGTTTAGACGTAGGTTAAGGAAACGATAGAATCAAGGGAATTATATATATATATATATATATATATATTAGTATAATTACACTTATTAATCTTTATCTGGTCAGCGTGGTAAACAGCGAATTGAAGTGATTTATGAGAAAATAAATATCAAATAAAAAAGTGAAGTGCAGTGAAAAGAAACAAGAACGGGTGGCTGGGTTCGTGTTTATTATGGTCAACGACAGTTGGTTTATGTTTACGATATATGTACTTGCATATATGTTATATTTGTATATATGTCATCTTTGTATTATTTTGTAGATATAGCTACCACAGAGCAAATGCCCAATAGTAGCTTAATAATAATAATAACTAATGCCTAAAAATCGTCCATTTTTACGTTAATTTAAAAGAAAAAGGAAAATATTGACTGGCAGGTTGACGAAAAAATAATGGAAGCGGCAAGCGGGTGAGTGTGGAAGAGAGAGGGGGGAGGCAAAAAGTCGCGAGGCGAATGTGGCAATACTTTATGAATCGGCTACGTGAATGGGCTACTCAGAATCGCCGAGTGAAAGGAGCCTAAAAGTTACTTAGACTTTTTTTGCAAATTGATAACAGTATGTACGTATAAAAGCTAACTTTATCTAGAATATGTTTCACGAAATGTTTCAACAACTGTCTATCGCAAGCGGACAATGATATTGAGGACGCAGCTTTTGCCACATACGTAATATCTTCAAAAAGTAACACTAAGTTTGCTAATTTGGCGGGTGTTTTAGTCCGATTCGTACAATTTTTTCGTTGTTGTGTTGGTAATTTTGTCTGACAGGATCTACGAAACCAGGGAAGAAATCGTGTGAACTTTATATATGAATCGCTGCCTCCGATTGGTTTCATTTTTAAACTCCCGAAATTGGGGAGTTAGCAAGGGCAATTAGTGCCGGTGAGCGTCGTTGCATTATTACTCCGCTACAGACAGGCATCAAACAACGGTGTTGTGTTCGAGGTGTGACGGGACGGTCTCCACAAAAGTAATAAGTTCATTATTGCGCAACTAGGACAAGCGGTGTTCTGTATCCAGTGTTTTATAAGGGTCAAAGTGTGCGTCCAAACCGACCCTCATTTGTTCACGATGTAAAGCCCTCAGTAGTCATCAATCCTACACCCCTGGACCCCTCCACGCACTAGCTTATGGTGAAGAACGACCAAGCATAGATTGTGAAAAGTACAGGCCGTTGCTAACCCGTTAAATTTCTAACATTACATTGAAAAAATAGATTTATTTTGAGTTTTTCATAATGGCAGTTAGAAAAAATATCTAAACGGACATTTCTTCGAACTTAATTTTCAATATTCTGTCAAGTTTTAAATTTCCAATTTTATCTTTTACCAAATTAAATAAAAGCATTTAAAGTAACTAAAGATAATTGTAAATTTAATTTTGAACATTACTTATCAATTGGAAATTTTTAATTTAAATTTTGCAAAAGTTAGCCAAGGAATTTGAACTATTAAAAATTTTATTGCGAAGAGTAAAGTCCTAAATTTTTAAAAGAAAAGTATTTAAATTTATTTTTATTGCATCTCCAATGTGTTACTAATAAAAACTTTAAAGAGCAAAACAGTAATATAATGGCGGATGAGGAACGCTTGATTAATTCTCACTTTATTTATAGGATTTGATTGTGAAGATTATCACACGTGTAAGCAGACTACGTGGTCCAGGACAGGAAAGCTATACAAAATGTTGGTCTGACAAAGCCCTGTCAGCAAAAGAAGGTTGATCGAATCGCAGCCTGACGTGCGTCAACATAAAGAGTTTCCCATTCCTTCCGGGCAAGAAATAAATCATGTGCCTGGTTGGTCAATTGTTTGAAGGGCCCACGTACTGCTCAATTTTCCTGTTCAGCAATTCACAAGCACTGCGTTGCGGCTGGCAGTTATAATTTTTTAATGAATTCATTTAATATTCTTTCTGTTCGTCCGGAAACAATTTCTTTGATAGTCTATACGATCGTTACCACCAATGCTGATTCTCGACACTTCTTTTATTGTTTACTGAAACTATATCTGAGATAAACTATCACAACGTGACTCGCATTGTACTAAGGCACCAATTAATTGGCACACAGATTCCATTAATGTCATCTTATAATGACTCATAAATTTTACATCCAGCTTTGTTCATTATTATAGTTATTGACGAATTATGCATGTTACATGAGGGTGATCCTTCCTATCCACTTTAATCCACAGAAAAATATAGACAAATCTTCAAAAAGTTCATGACACATCAAGAGAAGCTGCCTTTTCCATCTGCTACTAATGGTCAATACTTGGGTACAGTCTCTTTGAATGATCCAATCACTGTCCAACAGCGACCTCATACTATGAACAAAACCAAAATTTCCGCACCCGGGGCAGACGGCAACCCCAATACACTATTAAAACATGTCTATCCTAAGTGCATCGAGCTGCTCCTCAACTTCTGCAACTAAATCTGGTCTACCCATTGCATTCCATCCATCTGTAAACTTATTATCATAATTGTAATTCTAAAACCCAGAAAAGTCAGCTGCGACCCCCTCCAACTACAAACCCATGTTACTTCCCAGTCACTTATTCCAAAATCCTGGTTAAAATAATTAATAATCGGCTTATGTGGCATCACGACAACCTCGATAACGCGATTCGGGAAACCTTGACTAATTCACAATATGTTCTCGCAATAAGTGCGGATATTGAAAAATCTTACGTGTCTGGCGCCGATACATCTTGAACCAACAGGCCGACCTCGGAATCCACGGAAATACATTTCAATTTATAAAAAACCTCAGAACAGTTTCATTAAATCCGATTTAATGGTATCCTATTTGAGCCAACCTCGATAGAAAACTGTATCCCCAAGGCAACAGCCTAAGTGTAACCATCTTCCTAATACCCATCAATGAAGCCGGAAAATCCATTCTTCCACCAGTTCAAATCTCAATACGCCGTTGAAAAGGCTCAAACTTAAAATTCATCCAGTCTGCTTTGTACCTATTACATACTGTTTCCACTTCTCGAGAACCAAAACCAATGCAATGATCTTCGCCACTAAGTCAGTTCCACACATCCCACTCTATGTCGGATGTGCCCCAATCAAGTACGTCGAGAAGTTACATATCCTTGAGGTAACACTTTACCCCAAACTTTCCTTTGATAAATATATCCACTCCCTCATTAAGTATTGAAAGCTCAGACTAAAGAAACCTGAGAGTCATCACATGTAAAAAATTGGCGATCCGATAGAAGTACTCTTACTTACTTACTAGGCGATAATACGATAAAAAAATCTGCTATGCATGCATCCTGTATAGAGTATCAAATAAGAAAATCCTCAATCAACTCCATGTCATCCATAATGCAGCTCTGAGGATTTCAACCAGATGTTTTCATTCAAGTCCCATAGTTAGTATTAGAACCATTTCATCAAATGACGAAACACTTCCCAGACATCCTTTAGTCACAGGTCCCCTTAAGAAAATTCCCTTTCATATAAGGCTTAGCTCCTTGCGCAAGCTAATACATCTTAACCCCCCTGTGTTTGCACCATGGCCCAATCCAAACTATTCCTCCTCTGGGGATCAAAATTGGTATAATCGAAAAACCGACTCAGCCCATAAATCAGTCAAAAACTCCAAACCATCAACCTCCCTGACACTTAAGGAACATGAAGGAATTTTAACTACTCCGCTTAGGGCACCGGAAGTATAATAAACTGTCATAAGATAGTGAATATATTTTTGACTATATTAGTGTACTGTGTATTAAGTCTCTTAAGGCGGCAAGAACATTTTTGGCTTTTTCAACGCACCGGGAGTATTTTTGATCCCCTTAACGCACTAAGCGTATTTTTTTTAGAAATTTAAATACTTTCTCGGGCTTAAATAAATAAATACCAGGGAAACGACGGGCACCCTGCTAGACTAATAAATAAAATAAATAAATATATGTAGCATTATAAATATTAATTAATATATTTTAATTGGCAAATTCCATTAATGCTTAAACATTAACAATTAAATCAGAAAGAAAACCACTTTTAGTATGTAAGGTTCTGACAATTACATTATGTTTTTATGTATACGAGTAATATGTTTTTCCTTAAAATTCTTCGTGGAGAAGCCTTCACAATTTCCTTGTCTCTTGATCCTTCCTACGAAGATTAGAATCCTTCCTGCCTTTCCACTTCTATACATTTTGTTTGGCAAAAAACTCTGGTTTTCCATTTAAGACACACGTTTCTGGATCTCCGTGATGCGTCGGTCGAGTAGTTGTATGATCGTATATTCTCCTAAGTTTTATTGGCTATATATTATCTTCTTGTTAATTACACTTTTATTATTATTACTGATATTGTTAGTGTTATACAATTTTGTTGTTACATAATTTGTATTATGTATTTTGTTTTGGGTAATTTATTTGCTTGTTTTTATTTGATTAACCTTTTAATGCTATAGTTTGTTGTTTAGTTTACTACATTGTAAATTTTGATCTTTATACACATCCGATTCCAGGATTAAGGAGTCCGGTCCGATGGCGACTATATGGAGATTCAAGATGTATCCACGTGTTTTTATTATTATTATCAATTGCATTAATACTATTTTTGTAATAGTCTGTTTTTAGAAGAGTCTATGTTACTAGGGTTCTATTTTGACATATCTATCGTAGATGCCTGACTTGTCAGGTCTTCTAGAGCCGCGGTGAGTGATGGGTTTCTAATTACTTCCCATAGTCTCTCTCTTCTGAAGGTATCAATTATTGTCTCGTCTACGTCATAATTGGTTGTTGCAATCCAGCACCGCGTGTTCCGGTGTTCCTATCTCTCCACAGGCACATATCTGCTATTTATTCTTGCCAGATATTTTCCGTATGGACCAAGACCGGTTAGAGAATGTATGACACCCTTGTCATTAACTGTAATATTTATCTTATGTTAGGTAGGAGTTCATACACTCATCTCCCATTACTCGATGAATTCCATCCTCCTTGCCTAATGTTTTAATATTTCTCCTTTAATATCTATTTTGGTGTTTGCTTATGCATTTTGTTTTTTGTATCTCTTTTCTCATCACTTCTTATGTCCTCTCCTTCCGGATGAGGAATCAAATTTTTTTCCTTCTGGCTGTCTGTTGATTGTTTTTTTTTTGCCTTCCGGCACTCCCCTACTTCTTATATTAGAATAAGATACCGCCGGGATTTTGTTCTTATCCTTATTCTTTTGTTTTAATTTTTTATTCCATTTCTGATGTTTCAATTTGTCCATACAGATTTGCTATGAGAAAGAAATATTCTGTGATTGTAAGTGATGCTGTTTAGTTTGGATTCCTGCTTTTATTTCTTTGTCAATGAGTTAGGACACCTTATTTAGCTTTTCCTCGTATAGAGGCTTTTTTGTGTCATCAATTTAATTCATCTTTGCTTTTTAATCTCTCATTACCTTTATTAGTTAGTTACTTAGATTTATTTTACAATTTACTAGGACTAAACAGAATTTTTTTATTATTATTTATTATTATTTTATTTATGTTTACTTTACGCAACCTCGTGGATATCTATCCCATAAAATTATATTTAAGACCATTAAATTAATACCTGTTACAATATATGTTTCCTTTAGATATGACACGTTTGTGTTTTTTTGAAGGTGTAGACAGGCTATGTATAGGGTAATCCACATAGTGGCAACTCCCCTCTTATAGCATAGGAAAGGGAGTGAAAGGGGGGATGCGGAAAGGTAGAGCAATGTAGCCAAGGGTTAACTAGGGACCACAGGCTATGGTTTAAGGATCCTTCCCGGCAATTCGCCTAAAAGTGATGCAGGGAAAACCCTAGAAAACCTACATAAGGTAGATCGGGCACTTGGTACTTGTCCCACGCCCTTTCTCCATGCCTTGACCAGTTTAGGAGGCAGCCGGCCGACTATTCCAATGGGAATAGCTCTTATTGTATGTCCAAGGTCTGCGACCCCGGAATATACATCTCTCAAAACAGGCCAAGGTGCCTCAGTTTGTGGGAATCTTAGTTCAAAAACGGAGAAAAGAAAAGACATCCCTAAAGTTAGCCCTCTCCGTCTCATGTATTGTTATTTTTTCTCGTAACACATATGTTACGCTAAGATCCATATTTTTCCTGCCACTTTGTAATTCAATATTATAATTTTTTAAATAAATCACTTTACTTTGCGGAAATTTCATTAGTGTGTTAATGTTATTAAAATCTACAGTAAACAATTGTTTCAGTGTTTTGAATGAGTTCTATGAACTGGCAGAGGCATTCACATCCAAAGTTTATTGAATTATTTCAGCACAGCAAGACACTAAACACAGTTCAGGTTTTCCCGAGCTACTTATTAGTGCATTCAAGCGATTTTAGGCAGTCTGTTGACTTACGGTGAGACGCCGAGTTTTTAACGGGATCCGCCATGATGGCTACTCACATTACACGAATATCATCTTCAAGTTACAGATATGAAAATTATTACTCACAGGTTAGGTTCTCGACTCCAGCTACACTTCCAGCGAAACACGGAACTAAGCTGCAGCACTTTCGCTATTCTTTTGGTAGTTTCCTGTATTTGAACTACTGCTATTCGTACAAGATTCAGTGGCGTTTGTATAATAACTACAATACTTCCGTCATCTTATTTATGTACTTCTTTTTGCATGTTCCGCATGCAGATCTACGGGCAAAGCCCCATCCTTCCCACAACTGCAGGCCGTAATGATCGCCCGATTCCTTCCCAGGCTGTTCAGAGGTAAGCAACTGGAAACGACCCGATTCCTTCCCGACCAGATACTTGACTAAAATTAAGTGAAATGTATTATGATCGTGAAATTTTATTTTCATACCGTGTTTTATTAATTAAAATGTAATAATCACAATTTAATTAATGACAGTTTAGATAAAAATATTTCTATACGACACAGATTGAACAAACTCCATCCTAAATATTTCACTAGTCCTATACTTTTCCATTTGCGTTTGTATACTTAGTTTTAGCATTTATTCTTACTTTTGCAATTACTGCCGATGATTTAATTTTGGTGTTGGTGGCAGCTTGCATCATAATCCAACTAATTTATAGATATCCGGATGGGGTGAATAAAACAGTTTATTCAATTTCAGTGAAAACTTTCACACAAGTTTGTTGTCGGCTCTACGTTGGTTGAAAATTCCGCCCACAGGTTTGGAGGAAATTGGGAATTTTCGTTGATGTAATTTTCCACCAAATAATCGCAGAAGAGGTTAAGGTTTTCCGATTGCGGCTTCATGGACATAAAACCTTCAGTAAAGCACTCGCCAACTTCCTCCGGATTCAAGTTCGGTAGGACGAACACATCGTGTGCAAACAGACTAGCTTGTGTCTTATTCCGATTCAAGTCTTAGGGTTTGAATCTTTCTCCAGAAGTTCTGGGTTAATTGATATATATATATATATATATATATATATATATATATGGACTGCACTTAGAAATCATATATAAAATTATAGACATTCGTCACAGCTTTTATTATAGAGTGTAGAAATCAGAAAAATCAATCGTGTTTAGAAATCTACATTTCTTTCCTGAAACTTTTTACGTAATATGTTGAAAACTTCTATATAAGACTCGACTCGTCTATCAGCAAGTGATTATTGGTGGTAAGGTAAAGGTAAAGCTGGTCTTACCAATAAGACGTGAAGAAATCGGATCGCCAAAACCTACACCCGTGGAGCAAACTTGACCAAACTTTGTACACGTTTTCTTTTCGAGCATGAAACAAACACTGGGAGGGTAAGTCGCGATTATTATCCCCGGGGGCGGATATTTTCTACTAAAACGGCCGATATTTGAGTCGAATAAATATTATTTCGGGTCAATAAGATTGCTAGCGTTTTTCCCGATGCATTTTCAATATAATTTCAACCCCTTTCGGTATTGGAGGGGAGAACCTTTAAAGGTGGGTGCGGAGGGTCTTTACTTAAAAATAACGCGAAAACAACCGTGATTAGAGCCAAATTTGGGTTTATGGATGTCTCTACGTTTAATTATGACATTCAACTTGCCTAGGAGTGGAGGGTGGATGGGGAAAACAATGTTCTGCATACAATATTAAACACGTACAGAGAATTCTATCATATTTTGTACAGATGTTACTTACGATACGAAGCAAACACGGGATTGGTAAAGCAGCCCTATCACCTATAGAGATGAGTGCGGAATTTTAAAGTCATTCTAAATTAAATGGAATATTGCTCACGGATTGTATCTCAGTACAGGCACAATCCAAATCTTTCATTTGGCTATTAAGATAATTACTATGTTATCTTCAAAGCCTTTCATGTATAAATACTACTTTCCCGCCACAGTTCCTATAATTACAGAAATTACTCAGTTTTCTCCAAAACCTTTCAGGTATGAAAACTACTTTTCTCTAGTTTTGCGTAATTAGAGATATTACTTTTAAAATTTAAACTTTTTAATAGGCTTTTAGGAATCTTAATTTCTTAAGTCCTTCTTATAATAGTTTCTGATTGGTAATTCCCATTTAGTATGTTTCATCCTCATCTCACCTGAGCTGTTCAGTCATTTGTAATTTTGTATATATCTCACGTTCAATGTTTATTATTTTAACATTTTTATTTTTTTTAAAGTGTATCTGAGTAATTCTGGTATTTAGTTTGTTCCTTGTTTCATTGTAGCCCTTTATTCCTATCCATTGCATATGTTTCATACCAGGGTAAGGCAAAAGATAGGACAATTTAATTCTCAAGCAATATAGTAATTCTAAAGATTCTTATTTATTTCTCATAATTTATCTTATTACGATACAATTATCATTCATATTGTTATAAATATTTTTTGCATGATTGTTTTATTGTTATTCTTCCGGGGCTGTTTCACTTTTGTACTTTTTACCCAATGATCCTTTGTAATTAATTAAATCCACCTCAACAATAGCATTACTAAAATTAGCATGGAACGACTTCGAGAAAACAAATCGAATAATACATTTTAACGTAGGATATGGCGTTTGACCAATGAATAATTAAGGAAATGTCATACTGAAGAGAAGAGTGAAAAGAAATTACACACTTTCCAATAAAATGGGTGTATTGCAAAGGCGTATTTCACGAACTGTTTTCCAAAATAATTGAAGGGATAACTTTGTGAAAGTGAAGGTCATAAGCAATATCGAGTACAGTTATTTGGTAGATGAGGCAGGGACATTCAAAAATGGCAGAGATTGAATATGTGAAAGAAGCAATATTAAGAAGTTGGTATTTAATTAGGATAAGAGTTAAAATATGGGAAAGTACATGCTAATATATGGGTTAAAATACGTGAATTAGTGGAAATATATATTATCTCAACGAAGTAACGAATACGCTCTAATGAACGAGTTGTATGAGCTGCAGATGAGACCTGTCGTAAGCAGTAGGCCAACGGGCATTTCGGAAGACCCCTACCTACCTGTCTGCCCGTTAATTCTCTTATAATTCGCATACAAGGTGTGTGGAGAGCTAAATTGGTTCGAGGTATTCTTTGGGGATTGCTTTTATCTTAACATTGGATGAAAACAAAAAATAAAAAGCGATGAGACAAATGGTTGAATGCTTATTATTGAAAACTAAAGCTTTCTGAAAACAAATTGCATCATTGAATTTCAGGATGGGCACCTATGTTGATATCAGAATTGTAGAAGGATTAAATTCTATATAAAATGAAAGAAAGACAGACAACATTCAGTATTCAGATAAGTTCCTATTTGCAGCTATCATAGAAGTAGTAGTACGTTGGTGGACAGTATCCAGAGCAGTTATCAGGCAGTGGACTGAGGCTAATAAGGAAAAATAGGATTTAGGCATGAAAGGCATAGGAGAAAAATAATTAATTGTATTTAAACCAAAAAAGGTTTGCATTTTGTTTTAAACTGACATACAATCCACCTATATGCAACGCAAACCATATAAATGCAAGAGACGACACACGACAGTGGACACCGATGGAATTAACTTATAGGAAACGTGTGTAATGTTTTTCAATCATTTGAGGCCTTATAGTATGTCATTTTTATACATATTTTATTCGTAATACGTTAATTTAGAAATATTTCGAATAAATAACCCACATTAGTAGCTCTTGATATATGTTCATGATACCAGGTTGTAATTATGTAAGGATTGATTTAAATAAAAAAAAACTTATCACCAGATAATTTTTTAAAACAATTAGAAAACAACAATGAAGTTTGGATTAGAACGTTAATATACAAGAACAAAAACACTACGGAAAACAGAATTCATCTTAGATGCTTTAAATTATAAAATATTACATGTCTGTGTGAATATACGAATTATATAAATAAATAGCCAAATAACAGAAAAATATAGGTGGTAAAATAAATAACACACAACGTTTCTACAATCGTTGTTTTCGTCAACACGCCGCACAATCCAGGTGACGAACTCAAAATGCTTTTGATTTAATCACCTGGTATGTCTGCTAATAGGATATTTATTTACCTAGTTAGTATATAAATGTTCCAACATTCGAATACCATCAATATGTCTATGGAATGTAAAAATTGTGTAATTTTATCCTGACAAAAGGTCTTTCAGACATTAATTCAGAAATCGTCTCTATAAAAAATGGCCATCCCAAATCTTTAAATCCACTACACCATAAGTCTGAATTCTGATTTTAAATTTCTCTATATTCTGGTAAATACACGGTGTATCAAAAAGGACTTCACAACTTTGTAAGCTTATAGAAATTTACTTTTCCGTATGACGAACGTAAGTGATATCGATCCACAGTAACTGCTTGGTTTATACTTGAAGTGTTTTTCTTTAAAATAACACCTTACCATCTCTATTATTTATTTCAATAAACACAAACGTTCACTGCATCACGCACTAATCATATGAGTATGCTCGTTGGAACCGCGGTAAAGTGAAATTTTGTGAATGTCACCATTAGATGGAGTTGACCCGAATGGGGGGGTAAATACTTGAGCAGTTAAACGTTAGTTGTGAAGACAAGAGCTCAGAGGAGACCGAAGTAAGAGTTGGAGTTAGAAATTGGAGGAGAGTTCCTATAGATTTGTTAATAATTGGACAAGAGATCATATTGAAGTCTGTCAGGAATATTGTTTTTGTGTATTATGAACATATTATATTTTACTTGCCTTGGTGCCTGGCGTTGCCCGTATACTTATTTATATCAATACGAAAAAGTATTTAATTCTGTATTAATCTTTAGTCAAGAAGTGATTTAACCTACGTCTAACTTTTCCCAGTTCCGTGCATACTTTCGACCGACAGTGCATTAATTGAACAGTTGTAAAATACATGGATTTTTATTGCATTAATCCCAACAAACATACGAATTTCTTTACGAATAGAAATATATTCATTGAGCATTCATTGCAGGATATAATTGTCCCTCAGTCTTCAGAGATTACGAAAGATTAAATTGATGATATTGTTAACTACATTCTCAATGTAAACAAATGGTCGCCATATTGGAGTCACTAATATGGCGCGAAAATTAACTTACATTTTCCGCAAGTATCTTAAAGTATTTCGTATTGTTTTTTAATTATCATTCGATGGAGTATTTCTGAATGAAATATTTCTTTTTATTCAAGGAAAAGATTTCTGCTTTATTTCATTATGGAAAAAGGAACTATTTCCTTTGTTCGTCGCGTCTCTCTCCCTTTCTCGTGACGTCATGGTCTCTTCGCACGCAGTGATTTAACTCAAAATGATCACATTTTTTAATTATGATGCTTTACACATTTAGGATACCACATTTGTGCTACCCCCACAGTACCATTTCTCGTCGTTTGAAGAATTTGTGTAACAATTTTTGTTGCAATCTGCCACGCGTTTAAATTTGTATAGAAATTAACGTAAATACATACATACATACAAATATACATTCTGTTTTATTATATAGAAAGTTGGTGTCCACGGTCAAACCATCTAGGGATCTGGTTGCGACAACATTGGCTCGTGCCCACGGGCGAAACATTGTGTTTAATAATTGACATTACTGGAACATTGACCGGTGTCCACGATGAAAACATGGTGGACTTTGGCAATAATACTGGGCGATTGACTGGTTCAAATGGCGAAATATCTTGGGAGCGCAGGCGGAATCCTGTAATGTCTGGGCCACCAAAAGGATTTTAACTGGAAGTGGTTGTGGATGTGTTCAGGTGTGTGAAAGTGTATGTGCAATTTTATGCACAGTACGGCTTATTTCAAATTTTAAATGTTTTCTACAATATTTTGTGGTAATTGTGTGGTTTTGAAGTCACAAGATTAATAAAAAATGGCATTTAGAGCGTTAATAAGATTACATTGTAAATGTTGCATAGTTTTAGTACCGTCAAATTTCATTTTATGTATCTTAAATTGGGGAATATTTTAGTATTTTAATAAGTTAAATTATTAAATATTTTCTTAATATTTATATTTTTCTGAGGCAAATTCTTAATATTTTAATTAAATAAATTCCATTTCATGTTTATTTTGATGCCCGGTACAGCTATCTGAGATTAAAATTTGTAAATACTGACGTGGGTAATTTATATCTTTGTATTAAATAAATTAATTAACTCTTGTGTTAACTAAATTTATATTTTATCAGTTCAACCTGTCAGTGAATATTAAGAACCCCGTATTCTATAAAAATTAAATTAATAACTTCAAAGAATAATAGAATATATATATATATATATATATTACAATAGCTGTTTTATTTGTTCCCTGATTTAATTTTTTTTAAATACGTATTCTATTAGGATCCGTCACAATTTATTAATTATAAAGTCATATCTAGTAGTTTGTAACGATTTCATGATCCGATTGGTATATTCTAGTAAAAAATTCATAATTAAAGGAAATACAAACTTTCATTAGACGAGTAAGAACTCTGCGTAGTGCTAAGGTTTTCTTAACTTTTTGAATTGGTTTTCGTATCTTCTGTTAGTTTACGAATTGTATGGGCAAAGAAAGAAGAATATACTAATGTATGTCTGGATGATTAAGCTTTCCTTTTTCAATTTCTTCACTCAACCGTAGTAAGTAATATAAGTATAATAGTTTTCCTTTAGTAGCGATACACGTGGATTACCTTTAGTTCAAAATATAGTAGAAGCAGTGTATATTTATGCGTTGTATTAATATCTTAAATACTCCATAACTTTGGATGAGTAAAATAAAGATAAATCAGAGGACACGGTTTATCTCCCGCAACTTAGTTGTTTTGTTTACACTGATGAATAAAGAAAATCTTGATATGTTCAACGTATCACTACAGATATTAAATTATTTACGTTACCATGCAAGAGGGGCATAACATAAAACACACACTATCTCGCTGACTACTACAATTAAGATAAGACTTCATAATCATAACAGGACGCTACTACAGCAGCTTCATTGCGATGAGTCTCCATAAAATTATCTTCATGAATCTCCATCGGCGATTCTGATCTTATCTACACCAGTCTTCCATTTTATGCGATACTTTACTAGACACTTTTTTTTCGGTGTTTAATTTAAGTATTCAGAAGTAATTATATAATATAGTTTTAGAATTTAATTCTACGTTTGAGTAAACTTTCCCTACGACAATAAGATCTGTTTGAAGTATGAGATCAAGAATGGTTTTTGACTCGGATATGCAAATATATAATCATTTAACAAATACGTAACACTCAAAAATAATAAAACAATATTATTATTGCCAAAATGTATATAAACTCAAAGTTACAAAAATTTGAAATATTAGCGTTATACAATTTACAGTCAACTATAAATATTAGGAGAAATAAATATGATAACTTCACTCTAGGATCTTCTCTGAGATTCAAAGTCTTGTCCCTTTTTTAAGCATCCAACAGTGCTAAGCCTCGTAATTGTATTATCCTACACAAATTCCCTAAGTTCTTAGACTACCCAGTAGTAATTGATGGGTAGTTGTGCACCTGTAAATTCTTATAGTTCTAGAAATTTACTGATTAGCAAAACCAATATAAATAACCACCTGCTTACTAACTTTTCGGTCCATCTTTGAAACGCAATACAGCAACAATTCGGCATGCATGGACAAGTCCTTTCTGGAGGTATCTTTCACCAGATCTCTACGAATAGGTAAGTCGTAAATACGAATGATTTGGGGGTGCGTAATAGGCATACCAGATACGTTCAATCGGGTTGAAATCTGGAGGATTTGGTGACCAAGGTATCATCAGGATACTACTCAAACTAATGTAATACTATTGTGTAAAACGGATAGTTATACTGATTTAAGATGCCATCGCCGTCGGGGAAGTCATCAAGCGTGAAAATTCAACAATGTGAACTGTATGATGTTCTCCGATACACTTGTGCCTGAACCAATATTGTACTCTGCCGTTGGTGTCGTATTCTGAGCGGCCGTGCCCTGAGCGGACAACAGTCCCTTCCTCAATCCTGACGGCAGAGCGAGCAGGTATAAAGTTTTCTCGAAGAGCAACTTTATCAGTCTTGGCTTTAACATTAAGTGAATATAATACAACTTTAATGAATAACATTTCTGAAACTTACCTGGATTTATAATTTCCGTCTCTATCTATAGTACGGAAACTGTTCATATTGGTAGTGATTCGTTTAATAAATATGATTAGAAATGATTAATTAAGATACAAATCTTTTAACAGTTATATTTATCTGACGTCCTTAAATAATTGAAAACATCAACCTGTTTAGTTATAAAGTTATTATTAATTTCTATTTGTAAACATTATAATAGAAAAAAATTCTCAAAGTTTAATCCCTAATTTATTACGACCTCTTCAGGAGTTATAAAGTCAATTAAATGATCTCATTTCAAAATCTGTGTATCTAAAATTTCCCACAAAGCAATATTTTACAAAAATGATAATTTATAATAATTGTTAAAGACTGATAAAGTTGCACTTCGGAAATCTTATAACCTGCTCGTTCAGCGGTCAGGATTGAGGAGGGAACTGTCGTCCACTCACGGCACAGCCGCTCAAAATACGTCACCCTGCCGTTACATCGTAGATTATTCTCTTTTGCAGATGGGGAAAAGAGACCGAAATCCATGTTCTTTGGTGAGGAGTGGTGTCTAAAACCTTGTCTACAATCAGAGACATTTTTCACAGTCATTCTTGAACTATCCATAGATGCTCTCGACAGTAGTATGCGAACAGCCGACCAGTATGATCTTACATTCACTGAACACAAACGACACCATGTCGCTTACTCTTGATTTCACCGTCCTTCAACCACTTTCACGACAGTACCACACGAACAGCCGATGAGCTTCACATTTCAGAGTTGATCGTTCCTAGCAACTAAATTGATATCATTAGTCTCTGCTGCGCTTATATACTTCACTACCACTAGAGCCCCTCTAATAGAAGGCCGGGCCGTCCGCCATTTTTAATCTTACGGAACTATTTTGCCTTACTCAACCATTAAGCAACCACGTGTCAGGTTGTGTAGGCTGATGTTTTAAGATTAAATATCATCCAATAAAAGTCATAACTTTTAAATTATTTTGACAAGAATGCATTGGAGTACACAAATGTCTTATTTTCTCAAGGAATCATTTTATCTCTGATAAACGATTAAGATTTCACAAGTACACTAAAAATATTAGGCCAAAATTTAACGATTGTATTAAATTATTTAAAAAATATTTAAATTAAATTAATAATCGTAAAAGATGGAATTAAAATGTACCTCACGTATGGTACACAAAATATACTTTTAATAGCTTAAATAAAGGGATTAAGCACTTATTTAAAAATAAATGTATTTATTTTCAATTACAACGGAGTTACATCAAAATACAAAGAAATTGACATACAGCAGGTATTAAAATTGTCAAATCTATTTTATTTAAGTTTATGATTTTATGCAGCAGACTTAGATTCAGAAGGTAACAGTGCATTCTTGTTTATTGTTTTATTACATTTTTGAGGCCAATATTTTAAAATTCTTCCCGTCAACTGATAACATGAAGGTATTACTATATCTTCTCATCAAGTTCAAATTGTTTTTACAAATCTATTGTCTGTAATTATATTGCCTTTTTTAATTCAATGATTTTGGGACGTAAAGTATTTTTCAGCTTCCAAACATATTTGTTTGGTTAGCACAACTAGATTAAAAATGGCGGGCTTATATTAAGAGGGGCCTTACTTACCGCCTCACGTTCCCGCAACGTCACCAGGTGGCATTAAATCTCTCGGTGGGCAGTGGTCATAATGTATTGGCGATCAGATTTTTCTTTAGTTCTAAAAATTGTTGTTGATAATCTTGTTGATAAGCGTTTCATATACTTCTTACAGCTGTCCTGTAAAAGGGGGAATGAAGTACAATGTTCAAAGTAACACTACCGATATTGTTATGTTACAATGCAAGACGGGTTAACAAAACGTATGTACTATGATGATAAAATACACTAAATTAATATTATGATAAAATATACAAAAAGCATCATATACGTAAAGTAGCCTATTTTAAAATTATTTCTTTATTTTTTATACAAAACAAGTTACTAAATAAATAAATAAAAAGTCGAAAGATACAACCACTCACTCAACCTCACAGATACTCCTCTCGCTATGGATATCTCTCTGCCCAAAGAACACACAAACACATACAAATTTGAATTAATTAACATACATGAATATCATTACAGTACACTAGTTTGTTAAAACAAAACTTTGACTACATGAAACCTAGTAATTTTCCCATTTTTGTTTTGTTGGGAATTTCATTTTTAAATGTAAATTCAGCTTCACAGCTTAAGAAGCCGCTGCTTGGTGTGCATGTCAAAATAGTTACATACTAATGTTTTGCTTAATCAAATGCATTGATATTGAGTCTTTAAAATGAAACTACGGTGATTCTCCAGGCTATGTCAAGTGCTCATGTTGTTTAATACGTAACTATGAGTTTGCACATAGTACTAAGTTAGTAAATGATTCTCTGTTGACTACGTGTGCTGAAAATTCCAAGGACAGAGATCCATTTTACCAAATGTTTTATATAAATACTTTGCTAAAAGAATTTAGGTTTTTATTCCTTAATTTAGTGTATTTTATCCTCATAGTACGTACGTTTTGTAAACCCCTCTTGCATTGTAACATAACAATATCGGTAGTGTTACGATGAACAATGTACTTCATTCCTCCTTTTACAGGATAGCTGTAAGAAGTATATGAAAGTATTGATCAAACTGAAATGCGTAATTATTACGCAATTTTCATTTTATTGTTTCCGGTTAGGCTATATTGTGTTCATAAACCACTAACTATCAAATGAGTATTGTTGATTAATTTATATATGTACGCATATTAAACTCAAGAAAAAACAGTATTAACATACTGTTTCCAGTCATCACGTCAATTAATGTTGTTCCAACCGGATGGTTGAAGATCTTTTGTACTCAGTTATTATACTTTAACTTAATGACATACGTTTTTACATTTTGATGAATTAATATTGTCGTAAAATTGAGCAAAGAACACGTCTTTGAATGAAGTCTTCTCAATTTTAATCAGTTCATTAATTAATCCAAGCCATTAACCAACAAGCTGAGGAAATACTGGGGTGACGACGGCTGCGCTATAAATTCTAATGATATGATTGCTCTACCGAAGCTTAACTCTCAGAGAGAATCATGATGTAATTTAACGACGCGGTGCATCCCATAGATCTGTAATATTTCCGGTGACAAATGTTCATCATGGCGATTTACTGCGGCCGGTCCTTTAAAGCTATTAGTGAACACATGTAATTAATCTAGGCCGACAGAATTTATGTCGCGGCCATTGTGTTGACAGTTCTCGGCAATGCAAACTCGTTGTCGGAATCATGGCTCCTGCCAGCAGTTCACTTCTGTCCAGTTATGAACTGCTACATCGAAACCTGATGAGTCAATAACTAAGTAAAGCGATTACAATGTGGAACAAATATGATGCAAGAGGAGAACGATCATAAAAGTGGTTCTCTTGCAGTCGATTGATTTAGTAGGTGCATGGATGTGAGAATTATCAATCGGAATAAATAAATAATGATAAATTTGGATTCAGCAATAAAATACGACTATATGAATGACACTTAATATTTTTCTAAATTTATTTTAATAACAAAAAAATATGACCAATATTGGATATATTTATGCATTTAATCTCTATTTAATTTTTATACAGTTGTGGTTATAAATGTAATAAAACTCTCTCTTTCGGGATATGGTTATAATTTAAAACATTTGTAAGTTTTTTACCGTTAGTCAAGTGGCTTGGTAGAGCTTTATGACACAGTTTACTGTAATTCTTGATGTTTTGTCGGAATCTAAGTGAGTGGTCGGTAGGGTTCGACTAAAGGCTGCGTTGCCATTTGTTGAATTCTAGGTTTCAATAACTTCAATATATTCGGCGAAATCTCTCTAAACCTCCAAGACAATTTAAATATTATTTAATACCATTTTTTATCTTCTTAAACTGTGTTTTTATACACATGGACTTAACTAAACATCATCTCTAAATTTAATAACTATACCAATCTCTCTCAGCAGATGTCTCCCTCTATCACACTTAAGTGAAACTACTTACTCACTGTTTACCGCATCGGTGTTTTCGTAACTCCGCCAACATAATTCAATCGTAGAAATCTAATCGTTTTATATTTTCATTGAATGCCTACCTGGAAAATTAAATCTCTGACAAACGTTGAAGGGTTCCACGACCGTGGATAAACAAATTATTGCTCAATGCTAATAAGAAAAATAATATATATTGTAATACTTATTAGAGGCCATTAATGATTTTGATAATTGGATATTTATGGTGGATTGTTAGCGGCACCAATTTCAAGGCAACAATACAGGCCGGGTTTTGTCGTGCGGAACCGCGGGGTTTTAGACAGTCGGGTGTTGGAAGTCGGACAGTCGGGTGTTGCAAGAGGGACGACGAACAGAGTGGCAGGCACAGGTTCATCCGGAAAGGTTACAATTTATGAAATTGAGTAAAAAGTTTGAACAGTAATATTCAACTATAAAGTTACAAGCATTAACCGAATAAATCATGCTTTTTTTTAGGGCAACAGGCTACATGAGGGTGATCTACATTGGGCAACTCCCCTTGAATAGCATAGGAAGGGATTTTAAAGGGGGAGATGTGGAAGGGTAGAGGAAGGCAGCCAAGGGTTACTAGGGACCCCGGGCTATGGTTTAAGGATCCTACTCGGCATTCGCCTAAATAAATGCAGGAAAAACCCTAGAAAAACCTGCATCAGGTAGGTCGGGCATTGGGTACTTGTCCCACGCCTTTCCGATAGCGGGAGAGGAGTTTGCTGTGGGGACACAGAATTCCCTTCTCCGTGCAATTTCATAAATTGTAACCTTTCCGGATGAACCTGTGCCTGCCACTCTGTTCATCGTCCCTCTTCCAACACCCGACTGTCCGACTTCCAACAACCGACTGTTAAGGAGGCAGCTGGCCGACTATTCCAATGGGAATAGCGGACAACTCTTACCGTATGCCCAAGGTCTGTGACCCCGGAACATACACCTCTCAAAACAGGCCGAGGTGCCTCGGCTTGTGGGAACCTTAGTTCAAAAACGGAGAGGAAAAGGCATCCCCAAAGGCAGCCCCTTCGTATCTCTCCTACAAGGTTCTGCCTGCGAGAGAAAACCCCTCGCAGGTTACCTGCGAGAGAATCCTCTCGCAGTCCGTCTGGAGGATAAATCACGCCACAATAAAGATCTATAAGTACAGTAACCGTCACCAATTCCACAGAGAGATAATTGTAACAATCCGTCCAATCATTAATCCAGAAGTGGCAGCAGTTTCCAGTTTCCAGACGAGAGACCCGAAAGTTACGACCGTGTTTTTGTTTAATCAAATATAAATTCAGTGATTTCATGGCCTTTTAATGTGAATTGTGAGGTGATCCCGAGCCCAAGAGTTTAAGCCTGGTACCAGCAGATGTTTTGTAAGTACAAAGAAATTTGATCAAGTTTTGTAAACGATAACTAAATATAAAGTCGTCAGATATCGAGTTTAAGTTTATTTTATTGTTTAACTTCTTAAGTTGTAAAGGAATTTGATTGTTTAACGTAAATATAGAGGTTGTTTCTTTACTAATAAGGCCCAGATAAATGACCCTGAGAAAAGAGTTGAAAAATCTAAATAATTGAAAAACTTTTAATGTAAATAATCTCGTTTAGAAATGTTGTAATTTCATCTAAATAAAAGTAAATTGTCTTGTAAAGTTTTAAAGTTTTAAAAAATCCTTATCTTTAAATTAGTTAAATATAATTGAGTCCCAAACCAACTATTGAATTAAAATCAGTGAAATAATACTTTGTTAAATAAATTAATTAATTAATTTCCAGTTAATCATTACATTTTGGCGTCACCAACGTGTGGCAATCAATTCATTTAGTACTTTTTATTTATTACATTTTGGCGCCCAACGTGGGGCCGAATTAGTTAAATATCCTTTTGATCATTACATTTTGGCGTCACCAACGTGTGGCACTCAATTTATTTATTAATTCATTGTCTTTATAACAATATATTTCGACCAATATGTCGACATGGGTTGCTTGTCATTAGCGTTAAAATTACCATTCCCCCAAGGTCTGCGACCCCGGAACATACACCTTTCAAAACAGGCCGAGGTGCCTCGTCTTGTGGGAACCTTAGTTCAAAAAACCAGAGAGATATCAGAAAAAGTTATATATAGTATAAAAGATTTATAATCGAATTAAAAATTATGTATTATTATATGTAAATTATGTATATTGTAATAAACAAAATTTAAAGAAATTATAATATTATTGTACCTTTTAAAAATTTTACAAGCCCCACGTTATGGCGCCAAATATGTAATAACAAATATAAATTAAATTAAAATTAGGCATCATTTATGGCCTCAAAAATGTAACATACAATAATGAAAGGAAGTTGAAATTAAACAACCTTTAAAACAAAAAAATTGATTTCATAAAAAAAATTACTATTTATTGACATTTTTACAATTTAATATTATTGTGCCACGGCTTTGGTAATAAACCTAATTTCAGGGCCGCCTATCGGGCCTCCAATAAAGATAGTACCACAAAATTACATTTAAATTTTACAAAACACAATTATCCCTAACTTGAAAATTTTTATTATTTCAATGAAATTATTGAAATCTGACAGTAATGATATTTGCAATACATGGTTTACAGTTGAGAAATTCGTTACATTACCATTGTCTGGTCTTCTGGGGCTCGTTCTTACTTAATTTGATTTTAACACTTCACTAACAGGCCATTTGCACTGATTCTATTTTATTTTCGTTTAAACACAAAAAACTGTTTCTGACTATATAACTGTTGGTAGATTTATCATGACGAGCTGAAACAAATGCTGTTTATAGCTCGCTCTCTGCTCCCTAAATATCAGAAAAATCACAGGTACATGGCGACGGTCAAATTGCAACTCAGAACTGGCGACTACCAACACACCATCGTCGGCTTTGCAAAACACACTCTCTCTGTTAAAGTTCTACATTACCAATACGGACTTTTTCACACTTTTTCCATCCTGCTCCCAGTAACTCTGACTCTGCCAAAGTTCCGCAAGTCTATATCCTGCCTTCGTGGCAAGCATTATCGGCTCCGTATTCTCGACGACAATACCATAAGTTACAATGTAATGGCCTCAGATTTACGCCACCAATAATATATGATAAAATTTATTTATTAATTAATTACATATTTGTAATTACCACAATATATATATAATATATGTTATATATATAAAGCTGACTATTTCTAATATTGTATTAATACAATTCATGGAAAAATAAACATATTATTATTATAGAGGGAAATGTCCGCGATTTAGGTAAGGAAGGGTGGTAAACATCGAGGCTTCCCTTTGTGAGATTTTTTCTCGTTCAGACAAGACGCTCCATCAGATTGGCACCATCGTGGCCATGTCTTCCATCTGCCCTGTATTTGGATATTGGCAACCCGTAGGGAGTGTGGCTCTTTAAAATATTTAGATATGTGGGACCATAAATCTGATCCCTATTGGATAAAAAAAAAACAGCAGAATCAAAGACCCTGTGGGAAAATTTCGTAAAACCGAGGTGTAAAGGGAGCTTGCAAAACAAGGAAGAGTTAGTGAAATTTGGGGAGGTTATGGATAAGTTGGTTTTAGAGAGTTACTTAGTTAGGTTTTTGGTTTTTAGATGGTGTTTGAAGCAATTAATGAGTTTTTGAGGAATTCATTCATAAGTTGGATTTTAGAGAGTATGTTTTGGCGAAATGAGTTTTTGATAAATTTGAGAGAAGTTTGCATTGTCTTACCGACGAAAACCTGTAGACCAGCTAGGTGGCAATTTTCCAGGAAATTACAGAGACCGACCTAACCATCAGAGAAGTTTACAAACCTGCCACACTTCCAAGTAGTAATGTGCCGGAAGATAATCCCATCAAAGTCGGTTCATGAATGCCACATGACCAAAGTATTTCGGCCCACCAGCCCCTGTCAAAAAAATTCCGTTTTTTTATTGCTTTTTATGTTTGTAAAATAGCCGTGGGTATTTTAAATTGATAGTAAGAGCAGGAAGTTAATATCATTTGTGTTAATAAAATATAAATTATTATTAATTGTATTAGTTTCACCCTGAAATATAATTTAATATTTTCGTAGATAAATAATCATAATTTAAATAAATTAAAAATACTTCTAAAAATCCCCCAATATACTGCATTATCTTTGTACAATAAAGTAGAAAAGATTTGTTCGAAGAGTAGGGCCATTTCACTTTAAATTTAATTATTACGAACATGAAAACTTCATTTCTTTCATACGGTACGTAAATTTGATTCTGATCCATTCAACTCTTCGGTAAAATTCAATTATTATCGGAAGAAACTTTCTCGTATGAAGAGACGTCTTTTCAGTGTTATATACAACATATCTTAGATTAAAAAATATTCCAAATTTTTTTATGTTTAATTCTTATACGGATCTATTTGATTCGAATTAGTCTGGATGTGGTCGAACAAATATAACATTCATAATAGTATTTGAAAAAATACTGTAAAATTATTCCCCGGTATAGTGATCAACGCAAAAATTATGTATCAACGACATTGACCCTATGACCGACGCAAGGAACACCATACATAACCCACGAAATCCTGGTTTCATGTTTATTATTTTGAAGCAAAAATTGAAAAAGGAAACAATACTCAGCTGGCAGATCAGAGGAATTTTAGTAGGAATATTGAAACTATTTTCCTTGGGTAAAGCGTCGGCATACGATAAAGATGACAGCTAACGTGATTGAAACGTCGTGGTCTAAGTCAATAATTACCCGGGTGGAAGCCCACGTATTACTGATTCAACATATTCAGTGTGAAAATCTTAGATATTTAATATTTAAACATTTCCTTACACTTTTCTTCATCCGTATTTTAACGCGTGTATTTAGGTTTAAGTTTTTTTTTGTCTCGGAAGTGTTGAGAATTCGAAACCGTGCACGTGCGTGAGGGTGGAGGAGATAAATATTTCCATCCAAGTAATTTCGTGTCCTGTCTCGATTGTTGGCCTCAACATGACAGAATAGTTAGTCATTGTTGACTACGGAACGGCAGCTGCGTGCTATAACTCTTGTGATAATGGAAGAATCAGGCAACTGGTATTTCGACGAAGTTTTCTAACAATGAAAAAAGTAAAAGAATGGGAGTATATAATGGAGGGGACGGAGATAAGCTTTTGGAAACTGGACAGTTGTTCTGAGCTCACCGAAGCTGGTGGATGTGATTAAGAGAGGCTCCGTAAAGTTGTTGTCTCTGATATAGTTTGAGGAAGAATCGTCGTGAGAAAGGGGCTACAATTTGTTAGTGAAGAGTTCACAGAACAGCACCACCACACAATTTAGTACGACGGCTTGCCAGCATTCAATCCCGGAGGCCGACGCCTTAGCCAGCAATCAACCCCTGAGTCAACACTGCATTTAACCCGTTCTGCCGGCTGCGAGATACGGAGACGTCGGTACGAGAGCTACAGCAGGCAACACAACACAGAATAGCAGTACGCATTTGGTACGGGCAGCAGATCTCTTCGATGTAAAAACCACAGGTGTCTGAGATAAGAGTTTTCATGTTTAACTTTAATAAACTTATATAAAATTTCTTTATTGGTCAAATATTTATTTTGATTTAACGTAAAAACCCAGCCCACAAAAATAATTCTTTACAGTATGTATTCCCACCTGTGACCTGGTGATGGACTTATCACTGATTCAAAGTGCGTGAAGTATTCTGAGCCTAATACGCAGCGTAGCATTCTTATGTAATGTCTAATGTATATTGTAATATGAAACAATATACAAATAAAGTTAATGTTTCATTAAATCATTGAAGTTCTCTGTCAATGGTTTTATTTAATGATTTGTTAATATCTAGTGTATTTGGGATACGCTTATTTTCTTATCAATGTTCTTTGAATTACTGAGAAAATTTCCCGTATCCTATGTAAAGTTCTAATTTTGGCTTAATATACGGTCAGTACTTGAATTCATTATGAATATATCTGAGAATTATATCATTTCTTTATATTCGCATATAGATATGAGAAATATACGTTCACAAATAGTTTGCATTGGAATATTTATCAGTGAACCTTCATTTCATAAAAATTCTTATGCAGAAATATTCTAATGCAATATTTATTAAATATTTGGAAAACAATTTGTTTAATAGCGAACGTAGGTTTTTCATGTGTAACTGATGGATTGTATTAGAACCGGATATCGAAGTTTGTTGACCACAACGTTTCGATGTTTGAAGAAGATGGCGGTGCCAGTCATCGAAACGTTGTGGCAAACAATTTTAAGATATCGTAAATTTTATTAAAAAAACCTAACGTAAATGTAGTAAAAATTAGTCTTGTCCTAAGGAAAGGAGTGCGTGGAAGACCTAAATTAAGTTTAAATTCTCCACGTATAATAGTTTTCCAGATATTAAAAAAAATTTAATTCACATTCGTATAATTTGATGAAATGGGCCGTCTTCATATAAATGCGTGGGCGTGGAACCAGTAAATGATAACTTAATACGATATTTTAATCAATCGAATCCCGAGAACTCTACATCTAATTTGTTTTATTGTTTGACAAATTTAAATTCACGGTAATTTTGACTTTCGAAATGTAATTTCAATGTATTTGAAAAAGTTAAAAAATAAGTAGCAGAAATTAATGTATTATAATTCTTTAATAAAAGAAAATGCAGTGAAGACTGTCGTTTCTATGACGTTCTCGATCGTCGTCTTCTAGCAAATTTCGTCGTCTTTTCTCTCGGTTAGAAGCACCATAATATTTTGTTCATTCAGTACACCGAGAAAGACAGCATTCTTTATTTCTTGAAATTATTAAAAATCAATCTTTATCGTCAAATAAATTAATTAAAATATAATTAAAAAACATATAGCCAATTCAGACACAATAAGTGATAAAAGCTTTTGAGAAACGTTGTGTGGTATTTATATTGAGTTTTTGTCAACTGACGAGTGTAGTCGTGTTGCTCTAGGCTCTTCTTCGCACCTGAGGAAAGGGACAAGGATCCCAGAAACTTTATGCGGCTTTTATATTATCACTTATTTTGCCTGAATTGGTTATCTTTCTTATTAAACATTTTCAATCAGACGTAAATTTTTTTATAATTGAAAATAATTAGTTGGTTTAGGGAAAATAATACCTTTATTACAGAATTTTTAAAACTCTTGCATGATTCATTCATCTGAGACTCTTCAGTTTTGAAATTAATATTAATAATCATTGCTTTAAAAAGTAAATAAAAGATATATATATATATATATATATATATGTATATATATATATTATGACATTTTTGTTGAAATTTTAATTTATTGGAAAGAAATGTACAGTGCATCTTGTTTCATAGATCAGGGTTCAGTCAAACGTTACGAGACAAGCAATTAGAATATGATTGATAATAAAATTATTTGAGGAAGTTGTCGAAATTCCTGAATAGTCCGTAACATTAATATTCATCCTTCCCTTATGCATTCATGTACTCAACATTCGTGTCCTGAAAGCTACACACCCACATACCACGATGTGGTCATTTCGACACGATCCCAGCTGAATAATAATTTTGATAACCACAAGCACGTTTCTGTGTTTGGGGATAAAGGAAATTATTTTTAGATTTTTACTATACAATATATATCGACGATTGGGTTTTAAATTTATCTCAAGTATAATTTATTAATACAGAATTATTTTACCCGATATTATTTCGTTTGGAAACTTGATCTAAACACAAAATGCGTTCAAATTAACTATTTTACCGCTGTTCAGGAGGAAACTCAGAAAATTATTAATATTGAAGAAGTGACTCAAATCGATACGTATATTCTTGCATTAATGGAATAATTACTTCTGCGCATTGTTTTTAGAAATTGTTATGTGGGATTTCGAAAGTGATTGACTAAACCAATCCTTCATTATTTGTCTACAAGATAAAATATTAAAAAACACGATAAAATGCCATCAGTGTAATCTGTTAAAAGAGACAAATTTACATGAGCTTTCGACCCTTTGACCATATTCATCAACAAAAACCATACTTACAATAGCTATTATAAATTATGCAAAGTCACATATATAATAAAGGAATGTTTTCAACTCGATACCAGTCCATAAACTCTCGTAAAATTTGGTTTAGTTTATCGACCATTTGTTGCTAGTATATGGTCTCGTTTACAGTGTATCACTGAACTTTATTTACGAATCAAGCACTTGAACTGTTACAACTTCCTCTTCCGCTATTACATCACATTTTAAATTCCAACCACCAGGATTCATTCAAGATTCCCTATAATTCTTTATCAATCATTTTTAATACATATATGTTTTAAAAAACAATTATAGTTATCTTACATTTTTATTAAATGAAATGTCAACCAAATAAGTTAGATATTTCTTAATAGAAATTTAAAACATTACAAAACACTACGTTCCATCCCTTAACTTTGGACCTTTTCACGTGTAAAAGTTCAATTCGTAATCAAATCAAATAAAAGTAAACCAAATTTAAAAATATGATCATATTTAATACAATTATGTTGAATCTTAATAATTCTCGGACTTTTGTTAATGTTATTTAAATTGTTTTAAAACTTAAGTAAATATAATTACATTTATTTAACATAATTTTCAAACGCAGAGTTATAGGATAGGCCACTGTTCGCAGCTATCGCGCGAAATGTTGGCAAAAACGCCGGAATAAAACGTACCAAAACAACCGGTACATAAAATTAATATTACGACAGTAAACCGGTAACTACAATGGACAGTTCTCGTCAAGGTCCTCCATACATGCGAATATCATGTTTGACCCAATCTGGAACTTTTGCCATTTTAATATAGCTTAGACACATTATATGAATGTGGGAAATTAGCTTTATTTGCAGGAAACATCTCTCGAAGTAATACTACATAGGCTACAATAACTTGAGGGTCTACTAGCGATATTTTTTTTTCCGTAAAATTTTATATCTGAGTCTGATTATATTCATATCGAAATACGAAAGAAAGAGACGCTGTACAGGTCTCGAAATGTTCACACGAAAATTATTTCTCACTGTTGGAAAGAACAATCTGAAGTTTACTTATTAAACATGTAATTTTTACTCCACCACCAGTCAGAGTTAACATTTACCAGGGAAATGTTTAAACCGAAACCAGTAAAAGTTTCGTCAAGTTCCCATCCTTGCATCATGGATGGTTTAAAAGTAAGTAAGCCTGCGAGAGGATTTCTCGCAGGTGAACCTTCCCAGAGAGCTCTTGCGGGGGCTACCTTTGGGGATGCTCTCACATCTCTCTGGTTTTTTGAACTAAGGTTCCCACATGCCGAGGCACCTCGGTCTGTTTTGAGAGGTGTATGTTCCGGGGTCGCAGACCTTGGGCATACGGCAAGAGTTGTCCGCTACTCCTATTGGAATAGTCGGCCAGCTGCCTCCTAAACAGGCCAAGGCATGGCGAGGGGTAAGCTGCGTCCCCACAGCAAACTCCTCTCCCGTCATCGGAAGGGCGTGGGACAAGTACCAAATGCCCGACCTACCTGATGCAGGTTTTCCTAGGGTTTTCCCTGCATTTCTTTAGGCGAATGCCGGGTAGGATCCTTAAACCATAGCCCGGGGGCCCTAGTTAACCCTTGGCTACCTTCCTCCACCCTTCCGCATCCCCCCTTTCAAATCCCTTCCTATGCTATTAAAGGGGAGTTGCCCAAAGTGGATTACCCTCAAGTAGCCTGTTGCCCTAAAAAAAAAACATGGATGGTAAAAGACGAAATCTTTTAATACCTTCCTCCTATCCAGGTAATTTATTTGGCAGCTGTTAGTTGGCAAACAGGTTTTGACTGATGGGAAATAAATTAGTCAATAAATTGATTGAAATCAGTAAATTTAGTGAGATGAAAGAGATAGAGAGACACTTTAATAATACTGGAAGTTAGTCGGTTTGAGTTGAGAAGTAAAAATCCAATGACAGAAATGAAATGACTCGTGGAATTGGGTAGAAAACAGTAACATAGAAAGTCAGTAAACGTGAAACGGATAGAACGAAGTTATAGTACGATGAGAATAATAATAAGTTGCATTGGAGGATAGAAACAACCGATTAATATGACGGACAGATCCCTAGATAATTCCACGATTTGCCAGTGAACTCGCCAGAAAAGTAAATTAGGCAAGTAAAGTGGATTGAAAAAATAAACTCATCATTGTTTTAAAATGTGTCCTTGAACTTTGAAACTCCAATCCCTCAAAAAAATATATTCTGGTACACAGTGGACTAATATTTAGTGCAATTTAAAAACATTATTTTATAATCAATATTTAAAATGACAAATGATAATTGCCTTAATTATTAATTTCTACTTCTAACACAAAATCATAATTTAAAAATTTAGGGCTATACAGTAAATCATGGTAGTACTACACAGAACCACACAATACCTCTGGAACCCTCAAATACTGCGCGAACTCAGTTCCGGTCACTTACCGGTCATAACACGACTAAATCGATCCCTTCCTCACCACTTCACCAAAACAGGACCAATAACACATTCACTAACTGGAATCACTTCTCCTAAATCATAGATAAACTAACAATCCTCAACATCCCACTGAAGACGCCCTCAGACAGACTCAGCCCTAAATAACCTACAAACTATCATCATCACATCTGCCGGAATAGCGTCCTACAAAAAACCACCAAAACCCCATCCAATCAACCAACACCAAAATCAAAGACAAAATCTACTCCATGCAAAAAAGATTTGCGATAACAATGATACAATTCCAAAAACTCCATAGCCAAACACATGTACAACAATACTACCAGAAAACTAAAAAAACTAATTAATGACACCACCGACTATAAACATTACACCTAACTTCAGCCACTCAACGCAACCGATAAATCACTATGCTTCAAAACTAAATATCAATAACAATTCTTCCCAACACCTCCTTTTACGCCAACCACAATCACACCATAGCAACAAAAATCAATCAGGCCCTACAAGTATTCCCCTCCCAAAACTTTACACCCCTCCCCAAATCGAAACCTCAATAAAAAAATTAATAATAAAGTCTCTCCAGGTTGACCTCATCACCAACCACCATCTAAAACATCAACTACCCTACCAAATGGAAACACACCACCATAATCATATTACTGAAGCCAAATGAACTAAAGTCCCATCCAGAAAATTACCTACCAATAAATGTCCTTACTACGTTATCCAAACTGTTTGAAAAATTACATCTAATCAACCAAATATCCTTCCTAATTCCCGACAGACAATACACTTCTCGCTCAAAACATTCCTGCTCCAATAAATTATACTCCCTCTCCAATTTCATAAACAAGTCCTTCGCATAACGTAAATCCTGCATTATCACCTTTATAGTCGTTCACAATGCTTTCAACAAAATCCATAACCCTTCCCTTCAATTCAAAATAAAATACTACTTAAATTACACCCATTAGAGAATACCTCCTCAACTACCACTGCAACAGAATGTTCTTCATCAAAATAATTAATCACATTTCACATGCCCACTATATTACTGCAGGCGTCACCTAAGGAAACGTCATTGCACCCTTCCTGTGCATCTTCTCCTACCATATCCCACAACACCCGGCCACTAGCACAATATATTTGGCAGACGACATTGCCATCTCCTATCAAACCTCCTCTCTCACTTCCAATATCCAACCATTCCAATCAGCACTCGCCAATATTGAGCATTGGTCCAAACAATGACATCAATCCCACCAGATCAGTAACTGTCCCATTCACACTAACCTAAAATCCTCCTCTATCTAAAAAAAACTCATAAATGTCCACAAAAACAGAAACCACCTATCTAGAACTCTTCTTTTTTTCAAAAGTCTCATGGAAACCGCATATTAATCTCCTCCTCTCCAAAATCAACCTTAAATTCAGAACTCTGTATCCCCTCCTAAACAGAAAATCCCCACTCACCAACAGCACAAAACGCCTTTTGTAGCTCCATAATCCAACCCACCTGACCCTATGTGTCATTCATACAAGGGTAACAGCCAAAATCAAAACAAAACAAAGCATAATCCTTCGCACCATTACTATCTCTTCCTGGTACCTCAGAAATTCAATCATCCACCACGACATTGAATTTACTAAAGACAACTCGTTAATCATCAAATTCGTAATCTCACTAATCAAGAGAACTTTCAACCATACAAACACCACGAATAAGCAATTCCACGCCAATCCTACCCCACTACTACACTCACGTCGCCTAAAAAGAAAACGTACTATCGACCTCATCCTTCCCCCAGAACACTCAGGCACATCCTAACCAAACCCATCATCACACTCACAGACCCACCAACCCATTCCATCCAATCTATCAAACTCAATAATCATCCGTGAATCCTCATATTTTCACAACATATGTATGCCCCTCAGATAGACAAATTAAGGAAACCAAAAAATTGCAAAATTAGGTTAATTACTGGACTAACATAATTACCAAGTCCACATGTTAATTATGTACGGGGAGTAACGATTTGACTAGAATATACTGTAAATAATATGTAACGAACGAAATGTTGGGATAAATGTTTTGTAACAAAAAAAATTAAATAATTGTAGTACTCAATCGTAAATAACAACAGTTTACGAAACAAATCCAAAATTAGTTGACATAATTATCAAATGAATAACTTATATTGAAATAAATACAAAATAGTCTATCAAAATTTGCAAATATTTCTTTCACAATTGAGATACCTAATTGTGCGTAAAACAGTAATAGTTTCAATGAAAATTAAGAATCGTTAGAGATAATTAGTTGTAAATATTTATCCGTAACATTTATTAAAGACTGAATTTTGTTACGTGTGATGACGGTAGATGGTTATAAAATGATTCACTGTTCGTGTAAAGCTACTACTAGCAAGCTTTAGTGAGGCGAATTGTGGAAACGTACGGAATATGTAAATGTGCTAAGATATTATTTAACTATATACAACTTATAAAATGAAATAGAGCATTAAGAGCTATCTTGAATGAAAATAAATATAGTAAGATTCAGGATATGTTAAATAAATAGAATGGTTAAAATTTTCGTATCAAATTTTGTACGCTACGTTAATTTTTATTTATAGAATAGATATGGAGCAGTTACCCGAGTATTTAAATATTTTTATAAAAATAAAATTACATGTCCATAATCATAACACCAGGAGTGAAAAAAATTATTTTATTGAGCATCTGAATCTCAGAACTAAAAATTCGATGATTGATAGTGGGTAAATATTGTATAATTAATTTCCTGTAACAGTAAAGAATACGAATAATTGAAATGTATTTAAAAAAATTATTGTTTGAGATAAAAAATAGTGATACTTAATTACTTGTATTGTATTGAAGATTATGTAATCAGCTTTAAGCTACATTGTCAAAATAAAAAAATATCTTTGAAACGTTTGTTCCTGTAAAATTTTTTGTTAACGAATCAGCCTAAAGGAGCTCAAATTTGAATGCAGGTGTTTAAATATTACAGTGAAACTTCATAGGAATTTTCAACAATTTCTTTTGTATAATTTTTGTTCCGACAAGAGGAAAAAAAACACAACAATTTTCACCGCTTCGGGATTGTTAACGTTCTAACGTGTTTCATTTGTAGTCCCTATTTTATTTTATGCTTCGTGCCTAGTTATGCATTCGAATACGTCAGTATAATTATTTCAGCGTGGAAATTGGAAAACGAGCTGTGTTCTTTCGGCGAATACCTTTTGTTTTAATTTGTGGCGAACGCAATGTTAAAACCAAACGCGAAACGAGCCATTTTGTAAATAAAGTTTATTTTGCGTACTCTAATCAAACTTTGTTATTGAGAGAAGGTCCAGATTCCCATATACGTTCTGCGTAGGTGATGCTAAGAAGCTCTCGTTTGTGGATTACGGATTAGGAGAAACCTTATCGTTAAGCAATCATAATGTTTTAGAAACAATCATTACTGTTACTTTTGTTCACTCGATGTTGAAGGTTCAATTAGAAAGCTAAAGAAAAAGATAAATAATTAAAAGTCAATTCAAGAACTCGATTAGTGCTCATAGCTATTTCCCGTTTGGGATGCTGTTATATGTTGAATCAACTGCAAGGTTCCCACTCACGAAGGGGCTGCCTTTGGGGATGCCTTTTCCTCTCCGTTTTTGAACTAAGGTTCCCACAAGCCGAGGCACCTCGGCCTGTTTTGAGAGGTGTATGTTCCGGGGTCGCAGACCTTGGGCATACGGTAAGAGTTGTTCGCTATTCCCATTGGAATAGTCGGCCAGCTGCCTCCTAAACTGGTCGAGGCACGGAGAAGGGAATGCTGCGTCCCCACAGCAAACTCCTCTACCGCTATCGGAAGGGCGTGGGACAAGTACCCAACGCCCGACCTATCCGATGCAGGTTTTTCTAGGGTTTTCCCTGCATTTCTTTAGGCGAATATCGGGTAGGATCCTTAAACCATAGCCCGGGGCCCTAGTAAACCTTGGCTACCTTCCTCTACCCTTCCGCATCCCCCCTTTCAAATCCCTTTCCTATGCTATAAGAGGGGAGTTGCCACTATGTGGATTACCCTAGACATAGCCTATCTACACCCAAAAAAAGAAGAAAAAAAAAGGTTCCCACAGGCTACCTTTGGGGATGCCTTTTCCTCTCCGTTTTTGAAGGCACCTCGGCCTGTTCTGAGAGGTGTATGTTTCGGAGTCACATACCTTGGGCATACGGTAAGAGTTGTCCGCTATTCCGATTGGAATAGTCGGCCAGCTGCGTCCTAAACTGGTCGAGGCACGGAGAAGGGAGTGCTGCGTCCCCACAGCAAAGCCCTCCCGCCATCGGAAGGGCGTGCGACAAGTACCAAATGCCCGAACTACCTGGTGCAGGTTTTTTTAGGGTTTGTCCTGCATTACTTTTAGGCGAATGCCGGGTAGGATCCTTAAACTATAGCCCGGGGGCCAAAGTTAATCCTTGGCTGCCTTCCTCCACCCTTCCGCATCCCCCCTTTCAAATCCCTTTCCTATGCTATAAGAGGGAAGTTGCCACTATGTGGATTACCCTATACATAGCCTGTCTACACCTAAAAATAAAGGTTCCCACAGGAATCAAGAAACTTGTGAGACCATTCTCTCGCAGGTGAACCTTCCCAGAGGGCTCTGAGGATGCCTTCACATCTCTCTGGTTTTTTGAACCAAGGTTCCCACATGCCCAGACACCTCGGCATGTTTTGAGAGGTGTATGTTCCGGGGTCGCAGACCTTGGGCATACGGTAAGAGCTGGCCGCTATTCCCATTGGAATAGTCGGCCAGCTGCCTCCTAAACTGGTCTATGTACGGAAAGGGGAATCCTGCGCCCCCAAAAGCATACCCCTTTCCCACCATGAGAAAGGCGGGGGACTACTACCAAATACCCGACCTACATAATACAGGTTTATCTAGGGTTTTCCCTGCTTCACTTTTAGGCGACTTGCGAGGTAGGATCCTTATACTTTAGCCCGGGGCCCTAGTTAACCCTTAGATACCTTGCTCTACCTTTCCGCAACCTCCCATTTCAATCTCTTTCCTATGCTATAAGAGGGGAGTGACCAGTATATGTGGATTACCCCATATGTAGCCTGTCTACACCTCCTTCTTTTTCATACTGCGGTTTTGTAAAGACATCCAATAGCTGAGCACATTGAGATACATTCATTTTGATGCAGGTCAGGAAGATATCGAAGATTTTTTTAAGTTGGGCGGTTTTCAAGCATTGCATATTTTCCGCTGGTTATGAATGTAGTGTACTGAAGCTCGTTATATGGTTTTCCTATTTCTCGTCGCCTACTTGTTGTAATGGAAAACGTATACTTTTGTTCATATACAATAAACTTGCAGAAATACTAGTCTAACCCCCAAACTAGATAAGTGAGTCCAATGAGAGTCTCGTAGGGTAAAAGCGAATGAGACCCTCCTTCTTCAATATACAAAATTGCACAGATACAACACATCCCACCCTGATTTCATTATTATGTGATTGTATTCTGATAAAGTTGCAGAGTAAGCTGTGGACGAATACGACTTGAGCACCCACAAAACAGCTTTATGTAAATAAATTGAAATTACTTGGTGTGAAGTATGTGGTTATAGAGAAAATGATAAAGATTTGTATCGAATCTAATCTTCTGATAAATAAAAATTTATTTGGGTTTAAATCATTCAATTACCGGTCAACTCTTAAGTGTGGGATTCTTCCCCACTAAAAAACATCCTGTTTGTTCATATACTAGGCATTATATCATACGGAACCGCTTTCTTAGTGTCGAATCCATGGTTCTGGGGTCGCTGAGTTCAATGCTGAACTCACCACGACGTTTAAGTTGAAGTTCAACCCCCTTCGGCATAGTGGGCGAGGGGAGTGAAAATGAATCAAAATGGCCTAATACACAATCCGACGTTTTCGGTGTTGCTGAGAACATTAACACTCTTGCTGACGATTAAGTTGAGGTTCATCCATTTCGGATTGTCTTTTGGGGTTTGCTGAGTTGGGCAGTGACATTACAAGGCCCAACATGATAAGGGGATAGTGGTCCAAAATAGACTATGTTAGTGTCGAATCTGCACCTTTCGTTGTCCCTGAGATGAACTGTGACGCTCGCGTCGCCGGTTAAGTCACGTGTTCAGCACAAGTTAATACAAGTTATAAAATAATCGAAATCACCAAGAGATTATTGTGGAATATTTTTCTGGTCTAATATAAATACATTCCCGGGAAATCAGATAGATCTTCGTATTAATAATAATTATGAATGTCATTGGATGGTTTGTTGTACCAAAAATCTGTCTATATAAAATATATCCGATTACTAAGCTTATAAAACAGTCATGCCAGAATGTGACTGATTTATTTTACGTCACACATTCAGGAATTCATTAATAATGTAATATAATATAAAATTTCAGATTAACCGCTTAACACACATTAATATCGGTAGCTTAATGAAAGTTCTAACGTATCCAAATGAAAGGAGATATAAATTACATGTTAATCGGACGGAAAAATGTCGGTATTATAGATTACATAATAATTATATATCACAATCGTTAGAATATTGAATGTATTAACGTAATAATATACAAAAGAGAGGAATATCTCCAGATATTATAATTCTGAAATATATTTAGAAAATTGATTCCATATTATTTCTTTATGTTGTTTTAATTAACCTTGTAAAATTACTGATTTTTTTTATTTGGAAAGTATATTGAGATATCTGATTGTGGACACGGACATCATCGGATGTTCAGCCCTTACAAATAGTGGTCACGTACGCACGCCACAGCCGGTGACGTCATCACTATCTAACTTCTGAACCTGCCCTGCTGAGTCCAGACCAGGTCTACAACTCGCCAGGACATCACACGGCCAGTTCAGTTTCAATATTTGGTAATTTTCCATGTGTACTTGGCACAGAAATATGATTATAAATCCCACACGCCTGAAGTTGAACGTTGTGGTCTTGGACTTAATTTGATGTATTTTGAGAATTCATGTTGGAAGTTATGTTGGCAATTCGATTTGAATAATAACTTAAAGTTGTTATATTATGTAATATTTGTGGAATAACAATTAAATGAAGATAGTGTTGCAATTAAAATAGAACCTTACTTTGTATTGATAACTAAAATTGGTCCCTAATATCTACTAATTTAGAGTTAAGGTTCATCTGGCGTAAGGCTCGTCCCAAGAAATCTTCATTGGAAAAAAGCGTCTGGCTGTTTCTATATGGCCTAATTCCTAGTATAAGATAATCTTATCAATTAAGAACTAGTTCTTCTCTGACCGGCTCTTACAATAGAATTGACATTTATGGATAAGTTTTTAAAGTCTATGCCAGAAAATGGAAATTAAACAAACACCTATTTTCCACATTCTAAAATGTTACGAAGATCAAGTTGGAAGAGAAAATAAACTTCATTTACAAAATGGCTTGTTCCTGATAAAGGATCAGATATGAGTAAACGTTTGCTCTGATTCGTTGTTTGAGTCCATTATTGTAGAACGCTTGATAATTTCATCTCTCTCTCTCTCTCTCTCTCTCTCTCTCTCTCTCTATATATATATATATATATATATATATATATATATACTGTAACATGATTGGGTTACATTGTTGGTTGTGAGTCATTGTCGACGTATCTTGGCCGCGCGACAACATTGTTGAGCTGAGGCGCCGGCTTAGACGGGACAATGAAGACGCAGTTCCAAGCTGAACTCGACGAAGGACGGAGAGGAGCTTCGAGGGCGAACAGAAAAAACTTCAACAAACCACGTTCTGGCGACAATTTATTGCTCATGCTCGACAAATAAAGTAATTAATTATGAAATAGTTGTTTTGGTGATTTTATCCTAAAAATTACCTGGCACCCAAATATAAATAATCGAGAAGGGTAGCGGCGTTACAACATTGTGGCGAGCCAACGTGGGCCTGAACGTTAATTATATGGAGCACGCGGGAGCAGAAGCAGAATTGGAGAACGAGTTACTGGTACACGTATGATCGAGGTTCTGGAGCGTACGTGGGCGGAGTTGGAGGACGAGATCTGATACGTGAGGAAAAAAAACTTGGTTCTTCGTCGTCGGAAGAAAACTAAGTGAAAGTGTTAGTGAAGTGATGCAAATAAGAAGCGAACAGAAAAAAAAACAGGTTGGTGACAATCTAATTAATTTTTTGGTGTTGTGTATAGTTCTAATAGAAATGGCAGAACGAAAAAATGAGGCAGGATCGGATAGGTGGGATCAATGTTTAAAGTTCTTACATGGAAATCTTGATTTATTAAGGGGATGTATTGATGTAGTAAGTGGAATAAGTAGAAAGTTTGATGTAATAAATGAAAGAATTGATGTATTAATTGATAAAAAAGTTGACAAGGTAGAGGAAGATTTAAAATATAAAATGTGATGACTTCAGATATAACGTTAATGTTGAGAGTGCGAAGCCGGAAGTTGAAGAAAATATTTTGCAGGATCAACTAGTGATGCAAAATGGAAAATGGGAGTAAGGGATTAATAAATTAAATGTAGGAGGTAAAGAGAATTTGGTACAGCAACAGCTGATTAACCATAGTGGATTGCATAAACTTGCTAATGATTTAGAAGAGAAAATGGTAGAGAATGGGGAAATTGTGAAACCCATTAATGAGGAAAAAAGTAGTGGATGTAGGTCTAAGAACATCTCACAAAATGTGACGAAAGGTAAAATTGCTAAAAATAAATCCAAGTGTGTAAACTTTAAGGAGTATTATAGATTAAGTCCGAAAAAGAAAATTTTTGTGTGTAATGAAGGCTTGATTTTTATCACTCCACACAGAAAAAATATGTGTATGTTTGAGGCATATATGTTTAAAGTAATTAATCATTTGTATGGTGTGGCTGACAGGAGAGTGAAATATGTAATTTAAACACCTGTAAATTCGGATTATACAAATAAACGAAAACTAAATGTGGGTTATATAAACAAATATGATGAGTATTTAAGGAATATAAGGAAGGATATAAAAATAGATAAAAACTGTGAATGTGGACGTTGCAAAGAAAGTGTAGGCATTTAGTGAAATATTTTTGTGTGGGAATTCCCTGGAAGCCAGGAGGAGGCAACAGTTATTATAATTTGGCGAACATTCTCAGTGTAAATATTGTATTGAGGATGATGCTAATTATGGTTATTAAAAAAATTAGAGTAAATTTTTGTTGGTTTCGGATGGTATTGATTAATCAGCTGATTAATAAAAACATTGTAAATATGACATCTAAACACCTGATGAAAAAAGGATTATTGTATAAGGAATAGTTTGGAAAAATTATTTTCAGAAAGAATGTATGAGTATTACGGTCCAAACAGTTGTGTTTTGTAAGTAAGAAGTGGAAATAGAACAAGTGAAAATATTTTGTAAAACTTATGTAATAATAATAATTGGTTATCAGAGCGTGGTCGAGTGGTTGTTGAAATTATTATTATGTGGAAAAAAAAGAAGGGAAAATGTGGCTGTATTTAATGTATAACTATGGTCAGCCAAATTTTGTTCTTTGGAGGGGGAATAATGTAACTTGATTGGGTTACATTGTTGGTTGTGAGTCATCGTCGGTGTATCTTTTTTTTAATTGATTTATGGTCGCGTCAACCTGTTGGTTATTGGCGACCCTCTAAAAGTATTTACATAATTAAGTTACAGCAGGTTAGAAAATTTCCAATTGTGAACAACGTTTCAAATAGCGGAAGTCAGTTTTGCGTCGGAGACGAACTCCAGGAGGCTCTTGATCGCCATGGTGTGTATACAGAAATCTCCTCCAGAGAACTCTGCTAAAGTCCTCCTGCGTATATCCTCATACTTTGTGCATTCAAATAGAATATGCTGGCTGGTGAGGGCTTGATCACATACATCACAGGTGGGCTGATCTGTTCTGGAAAAAAGATATTCGTGAGTGAGTTGGGTGTGCAAAGATATAATTCTGGATATTATTATTTATTGTTTTCTTGAGATGTTGTTGAGCGCCCAAATATAAATAATCAAGAAAATCGAGGAGAGTAGCGGCGTTGCTACAATATATATATATATATATATATATATATATATATATATATATATATATTGTAATACCCTCTTCTTGATAATTATTGTTATAAGAATTTAGATTAAACAGGTTATTCAATTTTATTAATCTAGAATACAACTCAAGAAAATTTCTTTATATTTTTATATCCTTTTACCTCAACAATTAAATTACACTAATAAACCAGTTACATTTTATAAATCAGACTTTGTACCCCAGGGTCTTTATTGGGTTGATAAGGAAACGGAAAACTAAAATTTACAATTTAAACAATGCAATTAAATAAAATGAAAACTAAATCTGACTGATCACCCTTATTTAACAATTTACAGAATTTATTTCTGAATGTCTACTTACAATTTTATTTGGGGTTTTCAGGAATGCACTTTACTCTACAATGCCCTTCTGTGCACAGACTTTCACACACTTCACAGAAACGTTCACTGTATCCTTTTTGATATCCCGACTACTGACTGCTTGCATGGACTAAAATGTTTATTTTATTTTTAGTCACGGCCACCATTCAATTTGACCGAATAATTATCACCACCTTTGCGGTCTACATTTCAACTCCTATGTCTTTCTCGTTCAGATTCTGGCACCACACTCCAACATCCTTCCCTCTTGCGCTCTGTCACTCGACTCCCTGTCCATCTCCTTTGAGGTCTCCAGTCCAACTAACTTTTATCTTCTTCCCCCTCTCCAGAATATTCCCTTTTTCACAGTTTTTGAGTTTCCACGTTCGCCTAACAAACACCAACTGTTGGCTTTCTCACGCTCCGAGAGCCACTCAATACAATTAAAATAAATTTCCTTTTAATATAATTGGATGTCCACAAAACTTCTGTCATTATGCCTTTAGGGTTCCGTCCCGATGTATGTCAAAACCATTAGCTCTAAGAGCCGCTAAACGTCCAATTGTAGTCCTCTACTCTAAGAGCCGCTTATCCATCATTTTATTATTATATTTTTCTTATAAAAACCACTCAAGAATCCCCAGTCTGAGTTGGTAAACAAATCTGATGAAATAAGAACAAAATTTATGTCCTTATTAACTGGGTATTACAATATATATATATATATATATATATATATATATATATATATTGAATGTATGTGTGTGCCCCCCATGCGCTGCTAAACCATTAATCCGATGAAACTGTGGTGAGTTGTGCGTATCACATCCAAGGTTTCTGTCGGTCTTTCGAAGCGTTAGGAAACTCCTAAGGGGTGAACGGGGATGAAATTTAAAAACATGCTAAAACGTTCGATTAATTACTTTTCGGGGTCTATATGATTAATAGTTTCTATCCAGATGTTTTAGTGTGTAATTTCAAGCCCGTACAACTTCAAGAAGTCAGCTCCCCAAAGGGAGTGAGTGGAGGGACGTTAAATTAAAAAAACGTTAAACAATCTAGATTGGTGTAAAATCCAGGGGTATAGATGTCACTGAGTTTAATTAGGACATTCACTATGTCAGTTAAGTTGTAGTTCAGTCCATAGGTGTGTGTGTATGGGGGGGGGGTGGAGTTGGTGAAAGGCCGTTACATAAAAGTAAATGAGTAAACAACGGAGACTGGTATTGAACCTCGGGTTATAAAAGTCACTGAGATTAATGCGGACATTTACCATACTGGTTAAGATGTAGTTTAGCCCCTAGGAGTTGAGGTGGAAGGGGGTGAGAGGAATGTCTCTTTACAATCTTAAGTTTCTACCAAACGTTATACACATGTCTCTTACGATCCGGGAACAAACACCGAGGGTTTAAGAGACATCTACCGCCTATATGGGTGGGGGTGGATTTTAGAAACATTCCTAAACTGCCGTTATTAGCGTCGAATATAACGTTTCAGGCGTCGCTTAATTTGATAATGTCATTCTTGAATTTGTAAGCGTCTAATTTAAACTCCAAAAGGAAAGTCATCTGCCTGATTTATTTAAAGTTAGATGCCGACGGGGTTAGGTCGGGGAGGGGACTATAAATGTTCCAAACACTGGCGCTATTGATGCTGGTTAAATGAAATGCTTACCAAAAGGTTAGTGTCGAATGTACGCCTACTCAGGTTAATTTAAATAAATACCCGGGTAACCCCTGGCACTCAGCTAGTACAAAATAAATACAATGCCTGAAATATAAATTTGAAGGTCTATTTTCGACTTTCATACATAAACTACATTCCTGTAAACTTTGAAGGCTGCATTCAGGACCCCGGGTAAAAATCTACTAGGATTTAATGTCTACAGAGAGACTTTGTACAATGCTCTTTCCCCCCAAATTTATGGTATTTGAATTTGAGACTCAAAATATCTGTCATCTAATTGGGTCACTATATATTGAAAATAGTTGACGTAAATTATTAAAAACCTAGTAATAAAAATTACTTCCATACACTTTAAACATTACTATATCAGCTACATTGAACTTCAACATAGTTTTCTTACAAAATTCCTACTTTATACCAATTCAAATTGTCCGTCGTTCACAATCACCTCATACATTTGAACTGCCTATCTATCTATCACCCCATTACTTGACTTGAATCTGAAGTACAACATAATACGTAATATGTATATTTTTTCTTCAAAACCATCTAACGGTAGTGTAATTTAACGAGACTACCTTCATTAATCGTAACAATTACTTTTTCTATTAATTTCTGCAGAAACCACAATTAACAACTAATTCTTATTACTATAATTAGATAATCATTATTATTATAAAACTGTTTGTACATCAACATTTACATAATTGACCTTCTCCAATGTGCAATTAAGGACAAATATGCAATCTATATATGATTTTAAAGTTAAACCAATTGCGCTGGTAATACTCAATTCCATTCTATTTATCTAGTTCTTTCGCGATATGGTATTAGATTATACAAGTTCACTAACTTCATGGGTCCACCGTTAACACCGCTCACATAATAAACATTAATTGTTGTCTACCGGGCCGGAAATCGAACCCAGGACCTTACCGGGCGACTCTGAGTTCATCCTTATCGACCCGGTGCGACATTCCTCCATCCTTTAATCCTCATGCGGTTTTACTACAATTTACTTGTCTCAACTCCATGACCTGATGAAAGTTTTTTTTACATATATATGCTTTCTATATCTTTGATTATAAATATATATAAAAAACCTATAATCAATTTACGTAAAAAAATCCGCCCTTCGTCAGGCCATGATGAGTGAATTGTAGGAGAACCACATGAGATCTAAAAGATGGAGTAATGTCGCACCCTGTCGGAAGTTGACCAGCTCAGTGGTCAGTGCAGCCGCGATTAAGCAGTAGGTCCTGTGTTCGATTCCAGGTTAAGTCGACATTTTTCCATCCACTTACCGTAATTAACTTAACTACGTCTGTGTGTCTTGAGGCTTTTATAAGCTTTCTATATCTTTGAATATAAATAAATATAATAATAAACATTTTCATTTGTCTTTCTCAAAATCTCACTTAGGCCAAAGATATACGGTAAAAACGTATCTACAATCGTCAGATTATCGTTCCTTTCTTATTAATACTAATTCTCCATTTTTTAATTCCTTTTCCATTCCCCACCTTTTTCTGCTGCTTTCAATAATTGGCGTTGAACATAATCACGAATCTGTTTCTACCCTCTTATGATCCGGGTATCTCGCCAGATCTTCCAAAGCTATCTCTTTCGTTGGGTTATGTTGAATTTCTGCTACAACTTGTCCTGTGATAGAGTGATAGTTCTCATTCATCCATGTCTGTATATCTCTTAAGTATTTCAACCAACCGGCACGTTTCTAATGTACCAACAACCGCAACTTCATTTTCACTAATCGGAGAATGTCTAAGAGTTGTGTATCCTATCTTAACACAATGCTTGAGTGCCATTATCTGACACAATCACATTCGACAATCTTTCTGCCGCCAAGTAATTGCCTAAAATTATTCGACATTTATTCACATTCGCTTTCTTCATGCCCAACAATTTGACGGACTCCGAAAAAGCATCTAGCACCACTAAAACGTACGTGTTTCTAAACTGTCCCTTCAGCAATGGACTCATGATATCGACGTAGACTATTTCATTAATATGCTTAGGAAAAACTGAATCCTTAATACTTGAAATTACGCGGTTTATACTTGTATGTACATAGCATTTTAGATTATCGTTTTTCTCGGCATTTTACTAATACTAGAATGCCCCTTTTGATCATGCATAAACTCCCAACACGTCTTCCCTACACGGCTGTGGAACGATTAACAGTACCCTCCTGGTACTGTACTATTTGCAAAATAATAGTCATTCTTTCACCACCAGGTTACTTTCTTCTTTATCCTTTTATTGTTCGTCTTCCTCAGAACTATCGTTCATGTGATCCTCGGCTAGCATGATTTTCATCAACTTCTTCGACTGTTTCTTCAAACTTTACACTGTAGCGCATTAGTTTTATAATGTAATTATATATTAGCAAGGGTTGAGAGCTTGGCAAGTTGGAATTTGACCAGGCACCGCCGTAGCAGATAGATAATCCGTTCAGCTTGGACGATAGCACGTAGGAGTTAACCCTCGGAGTTTAACTGGTGTGTCGCACCGTGGAAAACGATGTCTCCAAAAATCCCCAAAATTAAATAAACTCGTGAACGACTGGACCAATCACATTTCTTGGTTTAGGAAATATCGATCTAAAATGGTCGAGAAGATCGAGATTTTACATGCAGCGAAAGGGGCTGTTAAGATAGTAAAGAAATATTCATCAACGAACCGTCGTCAGAGACTGGCGTAAAGTCTGAAACGTGCCTCATCCAGAGGACTCGGAGAGTATGACGGTGACACATGACGACGGTCAGAGATACACGTAGGGTAACTGCCAACTGTCGCAATCCTGGGAGAATTATCGTAGTCCATAATTAAACCTGAGATTTAAGGGATCCGGCAGGTTCAATATGTATAATTTGTTGTTCTTTTATGTAAAAATTGTTCATCTTCAATTCCATTATTAATAGATCCTTGAAACGATCTCTTTATTTTTAAAAATTATAGACCCACCCCTTACAAGACTAAGAATCTATTCCTCACTACTCCATATTGCAACTTAGATACTAAAGTAAAATCCTTTTCTTCTCCTTCGGTTTTACAAACTGCTTGAAAAATCCACGCCTACATTTTCATTTCGCTTCCCGTAAATTATTACAAACTACTAATAAACGTTTTTCCATAAACTATAAAATATTACTGTAAAAGAGAAAATAAATACTAGAAAAAGATCAATTATCATTTAAATGTGTTTCAAAGATGATGTATGCAATTGTATTTTACTTAATAACAAAATAATTGTTTTTAACGGATCAGAGTTGATTCAATATTATTCTCATTTCTTTGGCGAGTAAATTGTTCATGACAAGTACTAATGGCGGTCACTACTAGATTTAATACTTTAAAAAAGTATGCGAAAAACACAAGCACCTTATTTAAACTTTGTTGCAGACTCGTTTGATCTGAGGACGTGGAAAATGAATCACGGAAAAAATTTTGAATGAAATTAGCTGGGTTATTTTTCTAAGATAAAATTTGGAGATTTATTTTTAGTAGTTGACTCATTTAACGACCAGTAAGCATTCTTAAACGATCATTTGTGCGTGTGAACGTTGGTGTGGAGATAAGGCACGTGGATTCCTGGAGACTACACATAGTAAGCGCCGATAACACTCTTGGGGTGTACATTCAGCAGTCTGTGTTATCGCCATTGTGACACACGCTTCCTGTCCTGCAGCTCTCGTTACACCCAATGTCTCCCTCCCACGTCTTGTATCCATTGACCGCCTAATGCTACTTAAAATCATATTGAAGTTGTTAACGTTAGAATAATCGACAACGCGTTTACATTTTACTCCAACGTTAAAAATTATACGAGCATTGTACTTCTAATTATCGACCCAATTTTCTCAAAAGTGTTAGGAAAAGCCATACATTTGAGGGGGGAAACTTTCTAGAAAATCAAAAAAATATATCACCATATTGACAAGATAAACGTAATAAAACCACAAAGTACGATTTCTTACAATCAATGATGATGAGAAATTAAAAGTAGCCGGAATATTTTCTGAACATTTCCTAAGCATTCGATTTAGTCGATCACAAAATACTATTAAATAAATTTGATTTTTAGGTTAACAGGGAATCCGTTATTGCTGTTCAAATTGTACTTTGCGATCGTAAGCAAAAAGTTTCCAGTATATGGAAAAATCTACTCTCCGACTTGGAAATAAATAACTTGTTGGTTCCCACAGGGTCGATTTTGGGAATTTTTCTTTGGCATTCGTACAGAAATTACCTTAACAGTATATCTACGCGGACGAGACGAACAGAGTAATATCGAATGCTAACGTATACAGCCTTCAGAAGAAAGTCGACGATGTAATGAAGTCAGTAAATGTCTGGTTCTGTGCTAACAATTTCATGTATTTTGTATGTATGTAAAGTGTATCCGTAAAGTCGTGGTGCACTTTTAACCGATCACAGAAAAAGTAACAAAGGAAATTATAAATGTGAAATATGCATAAAATAAAATGAAAACTCTCCAATTTTTTGTAGTATGATGTCCAATCATGTGCGCATGAAATCACACCACGAACTGCAAACAACTTCCTTGACATGTTGAAATTGTATGCAGTGCCACAATTTCCAGGTATCACCTTTCCACATGACGCTCCTCCACACTACGCCGTCTTTTTCGTGAGTTTTTGGATACAACATTCCCCTAGCGGTGGATAGGCAGGCGTTTTTTCAAGACATGGCTACCACGATTCCCGATTCTGACGCCATTAGGTTTTTACTCGTAGGGTTATATGAAGCAACATGTGTACAGGGAACGTATCAACGACATTATAATCATTTAAAACAGAGAATCGCAGACGTGATTCACTCCGTTAGACCAGACGTCCTGAACCTTGTGTGGGACAAAAAAATTTCATTAACCTTCATCAACATCCATTCCACATAGAGTATTCGACCATCTCCATGCTTGTAGAACTAGATAATAGGATAAATGAGGCCCTATCGCAAGATGCTCACGTCTTAACAGTCATTCTGGACATAACTACGACAGAACTTGGAGTTGGTATACATTAAACCAACTTTCCATATACGGTGTAAGGGGAATATATTAGAATGAAAAAGGAGCTTAATTTCTAATAGATTGTTAAAGCTAATAACACCATCTCTAAAGAATATGTATTAGAAAATGTCATATCCCAAGGACCACCACTAAGTGTAGTACTTTTCATAGTAGCAATTAATGGGCTGAAATCTACCATCCAACCTCCAACCAGACACTTTTTATATGCAGATGATATTGTTTTGTTTGAAAGAGGTTACAATATAGAAGAGACAACGAAACAAATGCATAACACATTGGATAAGATTAATTCATGGGCCGCCAAAATAGGGTACAACTTAAGCTGTGACAAAATCAAGGCAGTTATCTTCAACAGGAGAAATAAAATCAGACACTTACCTCTAGTATTAGAAGGAGAAAATATACAGTTTCATCAGCACGTAAAAATACTTGGAATAATACGGAATATGAAATTAACTTTCAAATACCACATAGAATAACTATGCACTGATATATAAAGAATTTTTGTACTCACATGTATTGCCGCAAAAAATTGGGGCGCTGACAGAAGAACCCTAAACCCAACATGTAATGCTATTATAAGATCTAAAATCGAGTATGGTATCCTAATTTTTCAACAGCAAGTAAATCCTTACTAAACAAAAAGCCACAATAGAAAATATAGCCTTCAGAACGATTTGAGGCTGCTTGAGAACTACAAACAGAGAAAAACTACTATTCGAATCATGACAACCCGACATCTGGTGTAGGATGAACCTTACAACGTATATGCATACGTTATGCTCTCAGAGCACAGGAGTCCAGCTGCCCTATAATCAAGAAAAACGCATCCCCTAAACAGCAGCAAAAGGCATCAAGAGCAACCAACTACAGACCTTTTAGGGAATCCTTACATGTCCTGATCAACTACAGCTGGAGATCCCGACAATGGATAAACTTAATCTTCAACAAAACATCTTAAATGTCAACGTCAACAGTAGAAAAAACAGTCAAGACTATTTAAAAGTCTGCTATAAGAAAATCACAGAGTACTGAACAAGAAATGCCTCGAGAAGATTAATGCATCAGCATATACAAAAATCACAGTATTCAACGAAGCAAAATTCCCTAAACAGCTAAACCGAAAAAACCATATAATCCTCTCCCGAATAAGATCAGAGCATACCAAATTAACGCATAATTATATATTTTCCAGAACAGAGCCACCACTATGTTCCCACTGCAACGAGAACTTAACCACGAAGCACATCCTGCAGTGCTGTGAATACTACTCAAGTAAGAGAAACAGCATCTTGGGCAACTTTTTACTATCTGTCCTAGCGACAACAGAGACGACGATCTTAAGGATGCTGAAGTTCGTCAATGAAGCCAACTTAGGCAACCTAATTTAAAACATAATCATAGTCTGATAGTCTGAATCTATGTAAACGAATTGTAGGAGTCGCTAATGTTGTTAAGGCTACAATAAACTTTTAAATATTTTTTTTTTAAAAAAAAGAAGTTGAATATTGTTCAGATGTGCGTAGGACAACAAATGGATGCCACATTGAACTGCTTTAATATTGGTGAGTTTTCCTTTCATTTGGTGAATATTTCACATTTTTATATTGTTACATTGATTTCCTGATACCGGTCAAATGTACATCATGTATACAGACAATCGAGCGACAAATTCTTGTATATAGACATATCGTATATACTCGCGATTTATACTTGTACAATTTCCTTAGTGAAGAACTGCTCGAATCAGTCGAGTCGGCCAGCTGCCTCCATAAATGGTCAAGGCACGGATGAGGGGAAGCTGCGACCCCACAGCAAAACCCTCTCCCGCCTTTGGATGGGCGTGGGACAAGTACAAATGCCCGACCTACCTGATGCAGGTTTTTCTAGGGTTTTCCCTGCAACACTTTGAGGCGAATTGCCGGGTAGGATCCTTAACCCATAGCCCGAGGGCCCTAGTTATCCCTTGGCTACCTTCCTCTACCCTTCCGCATCCCCCTTTCAAATCCCTTCCTATGCTATTAAAGGGGAGTTTCCACCATGTGGATTACCTCATGTAGCCTGTTACCCTAAAAAAAACCGTTCCAGGACTGAAATTCGGCTAAAGAAAACGACTAAACTCTAGCAAATATATACACAGATATCACACACATCGGAAAATTCTGAGTAAATATCGATTTAATAATGGAAACTCAGAAAGTAAAATATGGACCAGCCTCTTAGAGCTGTTTTCTCGCAGACAGAACCTTTCTGGAGAGACGGAGTGGGGATACGATTGCTTCTCTCCGATTTTTAACTAAGGTTCCCATAAGACGAGGCACCTCGGCCTGTTTTGAATGGTGTATGTCGCAGCCATAGACATACGGTAAGTTTTGTTTACTGTTCCCATTGTAAGTCGGCCAGCTGCCTCCTAAACAGGTCGAGGCACAGAGAACTTTATTTTCAATAAAATCCAGTGAAAACCTTGCATAATTCTTATACTGTGAGATTTCACATTTCATATCATTTTGTGTTTGTTTTTTGTGGAATATTTTAAAGTGTAATATTTCAACTGAGAAATTTTTCTGTTAACTTTATATTCCATTTTAATTCGATACTTTTCATGAGGCCCGAAAAAACACCCTTAGATTATATGAAAGAGTCTATTAATAGCCGTGGCATTCTTATGTAAAAATTATTTCCTGTTTTAAATAAATTATTTAAATATTATATTAATCAAATCTCTGTTTTATCATGTGAAAATTTTCACTAAATATGAAGAATTGTTAGTAAAAGTTTCTCGGGCTTCCAACCGGGTAAACTCGTCGATAGCACGCGACGTTTCGATGACATGCAGCGTCATCATCTTCTGGCTGCATATCATCGAAACGTCGCGTGCTATCGACGAGTTTACCCGGCTGGAAGCCCGAGAAACTTTTACTAACTTTCTACACTGGGAACACCTTCGTTCTACATGAAGAATTGTTATCAAATTTTAATAATTTCAATAATTTGATTTAAGTAGTTCAGTGTAAATATTTCATTAAATGATTATAAATTGTAAAGTAAAGAAAAATTTACTTTAAGAACTTCAATATTGATATTAAGTTGCTTCTCAAAGTAAATTAAAATAAAGTAAATGAAAGCTAAGTTGTGTATTGAATAAAATAATTTTAACATCTTCAAATGGGTTATTAAAATATATATGATCGGAAATAATTCCAGGATAAAATTAAGCACGTTATAGTGTGTATCACTAACTGATTTATAAAATAATTAGGTGAATTGAGACAGATAGAACGAGTAAAAATTTGCATCTGCTCGTATATCATAATAATAATACATAAACAATTTGGCAATGTGATCCGTTGGAAACTTCAGTTTTTTATGCCTTTATTTGTTTAACACTAAGTATTTATGTTAATACACATATGTTCAATATGTAAGTCGTTTATTTATGTACCTACTCGGTTAATCTGAGGATGAATCCAGATTCGGCCTCCAGAATTTAAATTTTCGAAAAGGAAGCAAAAAAAACACATTTATTTGGAGAATAGTTCGAATAATTGAATACATTAATAGAGTTGACAAACTCAAAAGCCTTTTATAATTGTGCGGTTGCGTCGCTCCTCGCTCCTGGCTCTCGACGAAAGGATCCCAGAAACGTTGTATGGTATTTATATCATCACTTAATTTTGTCTGTATTTGGCTATTCTTCTAATTATTATATTTTATACAGATTATTGTAGTATTATTTTTTTTATTTAGTATTATTTAGAGATACCAAGCAACATAAAAAAGGAACTATAATAACGTATTATTCTTTCGTATGAATTTTGATAGTCATATGCAAAGACCTTGGTAGCTGTCGTTCGAGAGTGGACTGAATGATCAGTCTGAAATTTCTATTTTCCTTCCCTGAATACAACATATTTTTTGACTGTTCTAAATGTAGGACTCATTTTTCTCGTAACCAAAAAGCAGACCAATAATACTCTTGATAATAACATAACAGTATCGTGAAAGAAGAAAGAAAGTAATTAAAAATTTATTCTCTTAGCATATCACCTTAATAGATGTAAAGAATATTTTGTAAACTGACTGAAAAATATTTCACTTCTTAATTTTGTAGAATAGTTTGATAAATATAAATCACGCAACCTTCGGAAAATACTGACAAAGAAAAAAAACCAGTGAAATGAGTGACTTACATGTATTTGTTTAAATTAATAAGTATATGTCATATTATGATTTAGAAAACTGAAAATATATAATGAATGATAGGCGAACGTACTTGCTTCGTAATCCGTTATTCTTTTAGGGAGTTCCATGTGGAAGAAGTGTTGCCTATCTTTTGCGGCGCGGAGAAATTTTTCTCTCCTACACCTGCTCGAGATAGTCATCGCAATGTAAAAGCCTTTTTTATATTAAATGGTCTACATAAATATGAAGGAGCAAAATCTTAGAACTAAAAAAATATTTTAGTGAAAGAATAAAAACATTTAATCAAAACTTTGTATCACAAGTCAAGAAAAGGAAACCAATCAAAATAAATTATGAGTATTGAAACTTTACTCAGGATTAAGCGAAGGTAAAGTTAAAAATAAGAATTTGAAATTTATTCATTCAACTTCGCTATAATATTTATTATATGTATTATATTATTTGGATTTTGTTTGTTCACCGTTTTATTATTTTAAATATTGAAATTATAAGATTTATTTGATATGCAAAAATAGTGCTATATTTAATTTTTTTTCAAAGTGGACCTCATGCCTTACCAATAATTTCAAGTTTACTACATATTTGAACAATATTCTTTGAAAGTATACACAATATTTACAATTAGAAACTTTTATTGTAAAAATTAATCAAATGCAAAACACATATCAATTAAAGTATATTGCTCGTTATGGCAAGAAAAGGTGTATATATATCCCCCTTATTTTGATGATTTAAAATTGGGAAAAAAAGATGTGGACAGGCTATACATATAGGGTAATCCACATAGTGCATAGGAAAGGGACTGAAAGGGAGGATGCGGAAAGGTAGTGCAGGGTAGCAAATGGTTGAATAGGGCACCCGATCTGTAGTATTAAGCATCCTACCCAGCCATTCGCCTAAAAGTGATACAGGGAATCCCTAAGAAAACTGCATCAGGTTGGTCGGGCACTTGGTACTTGTTCAACGCCCTTCCTATGATGGGAAAGGGTTTGCTGTGGGGTTGCAGCATTCCCTTTTCAGTCGCCTCGACCTGTTTAGGAGGCAGCTGGCTGACTATTCCAATAGGAATAGGGGACAATTCGTCCGTATGCCCAAGATCTGCGATCCCGGAACATACGCCTTTCATAATTGACCGAGGTGACACGTTTTCTGGGAACCTTAGTTCTAAAATTCCAGAGAGAGGAGAAGGCATCCCCAAAGATAGATTTTGTCTTTAATAGCATATTTGAAAGGGGGGATGCGGAAGGGTAGAGAAAGGTAGTCAAGGTTCTCGTCCTACACCCTTCCGATGGTAGGAGAGGGGTTGCCTTGGGGACGCAGAATTCCCTTGGTTCTTCTTTAAGTCATGAACGTTTTTTTTATTTTTTCCCCCTCAACTGTTTGTAGTGTTTGTGTGCGCTCAAAACCAAATATTGTTGTCAAATGTTATTATACTAAATATTAATAAATATATTTTCATTATATATCACGTTTATTATGTTTGAATACAATTACTAAAATTTTGAAATACTTATTGTCTTTTTCGTAATTATTTTTTATGTGTTCTTATATACTTGCATACGAAATGTGAAAATATGCAATTACATTAAATAAAATTTATCTACGAGTGGGTCTTTGTAAAATATATATAAAAAAATCAGATTGCGGCTTTCTGTGGCCTCTTGTGTGCCCACCTTTAGTATATGTTTTCAAAACGTGAAAGTAAATTATTGTAACGGTGTAATAAAGACATAATCTGTTCACGGGTTACGTTTTAAGGGTTAAATTTAAGTACTGACGTTCGTAAGGCTATAAAATCTATAAATAAAAGTCATTTCGTCCGCGAAGATTAGAAATTTATGTATTTTCAATAAATTATCGATAATTATGTTCTATAATTGTTCTATAAGTAATCATGTTTTTAATTAATTTATTTTGTAATTTTCAGATTACGACTTTAAAGTTTCATCATTTAACTGAAATTAGCAGGGCCTGAAGATTTCCCAAAAAATTAGGGATGAAACGTCGTGTCTGTTTTATTATAATGTTTTATAATGTTTATTAAATTTTTCATGAAAACTTCTCAGCAATAGTCTGTTGCTTTTTCCTTTATTTAAAAAAGTCAGATGAATGTAACTGATGATATAAAATATCTAACAGGACTTTTCCATTACTGTATAGACAAATTGGACCATTATTTAATTATTGACGGCGAAATATTCAATGACAAACTTTCAGTTCCATTAGCAAATTGTTTGGTTTTCATAAATTTGGTACTCGACTAAACGCGTACTAGTAGGATAATAAATAAACCGTATTCATTGAATTCTACAAGCAAGTTACTTGTGTATTTTGGACTGAGTTCCGACCGACGCGACGCTAGCAACTGTGGGAATAAACCGTGTAATTAGTCAGCCAAGCAGATCAGAGCCCAGAATTCGTAATCCACTCCCAACCGACAAAAAAAATTCCTGCTTGGGAAACTCGCAGTCTCTTCAAACATGGGCATCATGGAAGCAGTAATCCCTCGAGGATTGCAGTTAAAATATTTTAGTCCCTTCAAGCCAGCAGATTGACCGAAGAGACAGAAATTATAATATTAAAAAATGCAGATGAATAAATACGAGACGAGAAGCCGAATATAACGAGCAGGCCAACATAATGAGCGAAATTTATTATATTCTTTAGGAGGCACTGAGCCCCAGTACATTTATGTTATTCTTGAAATAAACTATTTGATGTGTTATCGAATTCTTCTTCCAAATCACTGTCCAAGCACTGTCGGCATGGCTAATTAGGTTACGATTATTTCAACCAGTGCTGTAATCATAAGTAATAACTGATATATTAATATTGTGATATTGTATACCTAATGCAGATTTTACTTTAAAAAAAGTTAATCAAAGACTTTCAAACGCGAGGAAATTGAATACAGAAGTTTATTGATACAACGTGTGATAGCTACGAGAGCTGGAGAGTGGAATTACAGTGATGAAAGGTTAGTTATAGACACAAAAGTGGAGTCTGAGAAGAGGAGAGAGTTTGAGTTGAATCTCTTGAGAATAAAGGAAACATAAAAGTATTTATTAAAGTTTCTTTTTGAAGCACGGAGTACAACGTAGCAGCCACTTCCTGATTATTCTACTAAGCGTCGCTGACCGACAGCAAAGTAATTTACGCAGTCATGTAGAGAATGAGAGGCTGCCTTAGCAGGTTTAGAAGTCGTGTAAAATTTATATATTATAATACAAATATATATATTCGTGCGTGTATGTTTTCAAACCAGGATGCCACTAAAATTCAGTCTGTATCTCATTAGTCACCCAAAACTCATGATAAAGATAATGCTAACAGATAAATAAAACCTTGAGATAATTTAAGTAATTTTTAAATTAAATATTAAAAACAGTCTACAAGTTAGAAAACATTATTATTCTATTTAAAATATAATATATGCCAATAAATAGAAATAAAAATTATGATAATCTGACTTCATTTTTAAAATAAATATTAAAATAAGCATTCTATTAGTCAGAAAATGTTATTAGTCTACTTAAAACATAATATAAAACAGTTACAAAGTTTCGTCCCTTATTGGGATCGCATTATGTATGTAGTTACATTAAATGATCTAAAAAATATGTTTTTGAGAAAAGTCTGACATAAACATTAATTTTTATAAAATTATGCATAAATATAATTTATAGCGTTACTTACAATTTATTACCTGAAAATTTAGGTTGACAAATTTCTAGCGTCTGGTTGGTCCACACTTAATGAAATTTAAGGTAACAATTAATTTAAAAACTTATATAATACAAAAGATAGATCACAATGATAAAAATCAAATTTTATTAAAATTATTGTGTCATTTTCAACGTTAATTGTCGAAACATTAGATATAATATGCAACATTTCGCTCATCTATGGGATACTATTTTTATTCTTCATTTAAAATACTAACATTGTTCCAATCGAAATTATGTTTTTGAAATTCAATGTTTGGTTCAAAACTAAATAATTTCGTACTATATATTTCAAATTATTTTTATTTTCCTTGAGATTTTAGACATCGATTCCTTGCGATTCAGATATAATAACACTTAACTTTGTAGATAGCATTATGATTAGTGTTAATTTTGCCCTTAATATTTTTTACTAAATTTAAATTATTCGATGTTTTATAAATAATAAAGCTAGATTTTCATAATTGTTAAGTAATTTCTATTTCTTAAGTGCTATTGTTTCGTACTTTTATGATTATATAGAGATATCTTCATGAAATAAATATTTTGAGTTAAATAAATTATTAAATTCCTAATTAATGTAAATTCTTAAGAGTCAAAGTAAATTCTCTTATTAACAATATATTTCCAGTAAATTATATCGATACCGCCAAAAGTGTGACAGCAGGCTCCAATTGTTCTACAACTGAATTGACCTTACTTAATTTAATTTCAGTGCACAAAACGGAAAATAAAATTCACTTACTCAAAAATTGCTCCAGTCTTTACATTCTCTAAATTATTATGATTTTTTTTTGTTTCACCACTTTCTACATGACTGCTATTATAAGGATCATCTATCTTACTTAAAGAACGAAAGAAGCGCTGGAGAAGTTGAGGCTAACCGACTATACAGATTTTGATAACTAAGTGCTAATGATTGCACATTCCATTTGCCTAATGAATTGAACTCGTTGATAATGAATGGACCATCAACCTTTTCTTTTAGAAAAAAAGGAATATAATGTAAGAAAAAAAAATTCTATTCATTGATCACTAAATTATGTAATGAAGTGGAAGAAATTACTACGTGAATTACTGTTGGAACAGTGTGTGACACAAAGTGTTTTATTTGGGCGTTGTAATAAGTTTACATAAATTGTCAACAGTGCTTAATTTATAATTCCTTAAAATTTACGGTTCCAACTACGTGAATATAAATGGACAGAAATAAAAAACTTTCATACTGCATTTAAATTTCCCTGTTACGTCATTAAATAATGACATCTACTATAGTTGTCACTTTCATATGCTGCCTTAAATTCCAAATAGTGAGAATTATTTAACAAGTTTCTTCTTGCACTGATATAAAAATAATAACCTTAATTTTTGTTCTATAACTCCATAATTTTATTGCATAAATTTAATCGAATATCGATAGAAAGGTCGAAAATTGGTCTCTTCGTTTCGAAACAGAACTACAACGTTCGTAAAAGTTTATGCGTGTATTTGTGTAAGATTTGTTTACTGGAACTCGTTAAAGCTCGAGTACGTCCATGGCGGGTTCTAGATTGTAAACATTTATTTAACAGCATTCAGCGGAAACTGTTTTCATTGGAGTGTTTGTAAGTCTTTTTGAACACCCCGACAGTGCAGTTTTCCCTCTATTTGAAATGTAACGACTATTGTTCCCGTCATAATCACGTTGACACTAAATTTTGGCCACGAATTCCGTTCACGCTATTTCCTTCATAAAGTTACAAATAAAATCGGCTCTTCCCCAGCAATTAGTTTTTTTACTATTTATTTTTAGCGGGGGAAGGGACTGATGTTGCTTCCGTAACGATGTGCTTTCCTGTTATTTTCAGAACTTCTATTTATTTTGTTGAGATATTATTTGCAAAATTGCAACTACTACAGTTTCCTCAATTTTCAGTTGATTTCGACGAGTTGTACGCCAGGTGCTGGACCAAGATGTGAGAGACTCCAGGAGTAAAATATGCCTGAAAATATTACTTTATACGTAAACGAGAATGAGTATATGTTCATTTTTGAGTTAGATAGCTACTGATTTTATAAAAATTTCAAACTGTCTACGAGGAAAAGAGCCAATAACATATAATAATTCATATTCCAAAAATGGCACATTAATTTATTTTCATCCTTGGGAAGGAAAGAAATGATTTTGAAGATAATGGAGATGGGATTGGGGTTACGCTAAACAACGGAGCTTTTACCATATGGTAGTAAACATATCATCCATTGACGTACGAGAATCGTTACGAGTTGCCCCTTCGTTTCTATGGCATGTTCAAACCTCAATATTTATTCCCTAGTTCGACGCCAAAATATGTCGTTCATCAATAACATGTTTACGGTTAAAGCACGCACTAAGAATGACGGTAATAGCGGTAGAACAACACGAACGACTTCTAAATGAGGCGGCGCTGTGATGTAGTGAGGAGGAACCAGCTTTGGAATGTGCGCGTAGAGCACAGCTTTCTTACTCCTTAGTAACAAGTGGTGGCTCCAGTTTTACTAATGTACGAGGGTTGTTTGATAGGCCTGGCAAAAATGTGACAAAAAGAATTTTTTTAGTAAATTTACTTCATTTCTGTCTTGGCTATACACTTGGCAATTTCAAATTTTTCTACCCATCACAAAAATGGTTTTGTCAAACTCTGCAAAATACTCCGTCACGGCCTTGATCACTTTTTTATTTGATGAAAATTGCTCCCCACCAGCGACATTTTCAAGTTCTCGAACAAGAAGAAGTCACTTGGTGCTAGGTCTGGTGAATAGGGTTGATGAGAAACGAATTCGAATCCCAACTCGTACACTTTCGCTGTTGTGTGCGCTGCGCATTGCCCTCGTGAAACAGCACTTTCTTGCGCTCCAAACTTGGTCGTTTCAAACGGTCCAACAGAGCAGCATAATAGAGCCCAGTTACGGTTGCGCTCTTTTCCAAGAAATCTATGAGTAATATACTCTGAGGATCCCAAACGACAGTGACCGTCACCTTTCCAACTGACAAAACGTTCTTCGTCATTTTCGGTTCAGTTTCACCAGCTTTTGTCCATTGTTTTGATTGATTTTTGGTCTCTGGAGTGTAGTGATTGATCAAAGTTTCATCGACGGTTACGAATATGCGCAAAATGCTTTGTGGGTTACGCCTAAACATTGCTAGATTCTGCGTTGAAATGTTTTTCCGAATCCGTTTTTGGTCCAATGTCAACAGTCGCGGCACCCATCCCGCACAAAGCTTTTTCATAGCCAATTTTTCACTGAGGATGAAATACACTCGTTCAGTTGAGAAGCCTACGGCATCTGCAACCTCACGTTTAGTCTGCGATATTCCATTACGATATTGTGAACTTTTTCGATGTTTTCTTGAGTGGTGATCTCATTTGGGCGGCCATAGCGAGTTTCATCTTCTGTGCTTCTTCGGCCTCGTTTAACCGCATTAATCCAGAAGCAAATCGTCTTCAATGCTGGTTCAGAGCCCGCACGAACTTCATCCAATTCGGTTTTGAATTTTTTTAGAGTAACAGGTTACATTAGGTTAATCCGCATGGTGGCAACTCCCCTTTAATAGTATAGGAAGGGATTTGAAAGGGGGAATGCGGAAAGGTAGAGAAAGAGTTAACTAGGGTCCCCAGCTATAGTTTAAGGATCCTACCCGACATTCGCCTTAAACGTAATCAAAACCTGCATCAGGTAGGCTGGTAGGTACTAGTCCCACACCCTTACGATGGCGAGAGAAGTTTGCTGCATTCCTTTCTCCATGACTCAACCAGTTTACGAGGCAGCTGGCCGACTGTTCCAATGGGAACAGAGAACATCTCTCACCATATGCGCAAGGTCTGTGACCCCGGAGCATACACCTTTCAAAACAGGCCGAGGTTCGATAACGGAGAGGGGAGAAGGTATCCCCAAACGGTAGCCCTCTCCTCGGCTTTCATTTGTGCAGCTGTCCAACCCTTAAAATAAAAGTGTTTAATGACAGAGCGAAATTAGTTTTTTCCATTTTCACCGCCTGACTACACATGTAACACTACAGAAGACTGCCAACAAGAAACTACGACTGACATATTTTTAAAACTTCGACGAATGTCTCTAAAAGGACCGTATTTACCAACGATGACGCGAAAGTGAAAAATTTACCAGACTTATCGAACAACCCTCGTGCAAACTATGACGTTAAAGCTGTAATTAAATTAATGATTAACATACATGTGATTATTAATAACGTTTCGACATGGCAATTTTAAATTAGACAACGAAGGTATTCCGTTATATCCCAATATTGTTAAGCTAATTGTGACAATTATCATGTTCTGTCATATTAATGTTTATATTATATTAGATAATTTTCTCTACATTACCCTGTGCCAATTTTATCTTCCAAAACGTATGTTTTCGCGAGTTTCATAAATGGCAAATAAGATCTATATTACTACTTATTCTGTTTATTTATTTTCCACTACTTAAAGTATCTACAAACAGTTCTCAAGTGGTTATATTCACTGTGTACTAACACAAACTGACTAAGTTAGATTGACTGGATCCTTCTTTTATGAGGATATCCTTCCAGAAGGTTCTCCCTTCCCTTACGCATTGAAACGTCTCTTACTATCCAAAGCTGACTTTACCGTCTCGACTCCTCGACAATGCGAACGATAGAGCGATTATCCAACTCGCTACAATATTTTTTAGCTATGTTCAGCTAGTTAATAATAGGAAAAAGAACTTGTCACTGCACCATTGCAAGAATGGATCATAAAAAGCAACTAGGAAAGTATAACAATGAGAATGACGTTTTGGTCTTAGACAGTCACGAAAACAAATTACCTATAAAAAATAATGGCGTACGAAATGAGTCGTAAATAAATTTGATTCACGGCTGATGATTTATGAGTACTGCAAATGCACTTACGGCTATGGATAAGGTTTGCTTTATTGAGATAAGTAAACTGTTTATTGAGGTGAGTTAACTGTTTATTGAGTTAAATGTTTATTGAGGTTAGTTCACTGTTTATTGAGTTTCGTGAAGGAATAATTGGATGTATCGCTGCACACTGGGTAAATCTTGCACATTGAATGTAAGGATTGTTCATAATGGTAATATTTAACAATCCACGGGCTTAAAATCTATTCGAGAATGTTAATGAAATTCTGGCAGCATATGCGTCTCCGGATGAGGAACAGAATGAATAAAATACTGAATTAATACACGAGGAAAAAAATTAAGATAATCCATATGCGAAAAAAAATCGTAATACACATAATTTTTCCCTTTAGTTTAACCCAATACTCCTTAATCGCTGAATATTGCTCTTATATTCACGCTGATTTATCCGCTTAAATCTATTCAGTATTAGAAAAACTAACTACAAAAGTTTCGAATTTTTAGAATGCAAAATGTGAGAAACTCAGGGAAATTGTTACATGACACTCAGTGTATGGGAAAGCGCTGAAGATTTTTGTGCGACGTTCCGTGGAGGTTGTTTCATGCTTCGTCCACGTCTGCCGCAGATCCCGGTTCCTGGACCCTATTAGGCGGACACATCCAACCCGTATCGCTCTCCTAGGCTTAGCGTCTTTCAAAAGCTGTCCGTTCTTCTCTTTTGCCAGCCTTCACAATAACGTCCCCAACCTCACGGGGATTTTGAATAAATAAAAAAAGAACCGTTTCATATAGGATGGTCTACCGGGAAGAAATGTTATTACAGCCAGTCTTTTAGCCTCGATTCCAGCCATAGATCCTGAGTGATAAATAAGAAACTACCCTGGACACGGTCCGAAATCGGCAAAAGCAGACAGAAAATTCCCGTCCCTATTTGTATTATTTGTAATAATGACCAGTATGCTAACATTTCATGCTTACTATATTATTTATAAGAATTTAAAACATTGTAATATTTCACCGAGCGAGATTTGCAAATTCGGCAGCGTGACAACAAGGGGAGAAGCGAGAAGTTGCCTAACTACAAAACCGATGGAGAGAGAAGTAGTCATTGTAGTGAAGGAGGATTCGTATATGCAGTCAAACCAGAGTAGACCACTTAATCTAGTGTATTAAAGTTATTTTGTAATAAGTTAACATAAATATGCAGCCAGTCCAGGGATTGTTAACTGTATATATAACTAGGTCTACATAAATTATGGGAACTGTGAGCTTGTACGTAAGTAGTAATGTAACAGCAGATATAAATATTAGTATAGTCTACATAAATATTATGTATGAAAATTTATTTGAACTGCGTCAAAGTATTTAATAATATAAATAGTATTATTATAAAGTTCCGAGTGTGTGGAGTACGTTACAATGTATTCAGGAGCCCTATCGTCACAACTATTTCACATACGAAAGGTATGTATGCGTAATTTCATTTTATATGATTCATAGATAATGATAATAGTTTTTACAAAACTAATTTGTTTATAAGTTATTTGTAAGTAGACTTAAAATATGACTGCTTTAGACCGTTTCACTCTCCGCGTATTCGAAATCCGTCTGTATGCTCTTGGACTATTTATGACGAGATTTGTAGAGTGCCCCTCACAATCTCGCTGAGGAATCAGCTTGCTCTTTTGAAAGTTCAAGATAAGTTTCCATATATTTTTAGTCAAAACCAGACACATCGAATGGATGTTTTTGGAGCTATTAACGTCTCAGAAGCAATGCAGCTTCGGTTGTTAATTTTTTATCCTTTAAGTTGCAGAAAAAATCTCAATAATTAAAATATAAGTTTATAATAGTTAATTTATCATAAAATAGAATATACAGTTATTTTATTGGACTTTCTCCAGTTTACCGCGACCCGCAGATACAAATGGATTGGTTATTAATTGCTTTTATATACTGTATTTCTTTAGTATACTTTACTTTCAGTTTGCGTCCCTAACGAGTTTTGTGTAATATTTCTGTATACCATGTGTAGCTTCTTGAATCTTGTGGTTGTAATTCTATCCTAACGATACCATCAATTTTTAATAAGAAACCATCTTTGATGTATTCTGCTAGTCGTGAAGTTGCTATCCGAATATAACAAATTCCCAAACCTTCAAAATAGATAGATGCTATACGAAGTAAAAAGAAAATGAGAAATCTATTATTTCTAGCAGTCGTGTCTTCTCCACCAGAGTAATTGCATGCGAATTTTCGCTTTTCGCCGAGGCGACTCCCCTCCGCGTCGTGAGTCACCGGCGCTCGTTGACTCAGACGGCTGGGCGCCCTGGCGTCGCGTCGCAATCAATTCTAGCCCTCAGGTGCGAACCTCATACAACTTTGTAGTTATTTTTTAATTCATTATACTCCGTTTATGCTAATTTCTCAATTATCTCTGCCTGTCCAGCGCAGTTGAATCTGAGTCACTTTGATTCATAAAAGTTTAGAGTTGGTGTTCGTCGCAGAAACCTTTATACCAAAATAATAAAAATAACAAAATAATAGTTTAAAGAAATAATTATTTTGTAAGAGTAAGCTGTTATGGGTTTTGTATTATCATTGACATTAAAATGTTTATTAAGACAGATAGCCTATTCAGTCAAAAAAGTGACCACGCAACGCTTTTGGGATCCTTGTCCCTTTCCTAAGGTGCGAAGAAGAGCCTAGAGCGACACAACTGCACTCGTTAGTTGACAAAACTCAAAATCTTTTGTTTAATTGTCAACTGACGAGTGCAGTTGTGTCCATCACTTTTTGTCTGAATTGGCTATCTTTCTTGTTAATTATTTTCAATCAGACGTAATTTTTTTCTTTTTTTACTTAAATGTTTAGATATATTTTAAATCGTGATATATTGAAAGTTTTTTCTCCTTGGCTCCACAGTTCATTGAGAGCCTTGGCTTACTGAGACGACTGTCAGACTTTAATCTTTCATGACACATTCTGGATTTAGGAATGACACGTGGCCAGAGTGTCGATGATATATTGGAAGCAGCTGAACGAATAATCTCTCTATTGCTCATATATAGTCCACATTGGCGGTTGCAAATATAGTAGAATTGTAAACATTCGAATACTAAATTATGTTACGGATTTGTAATTTCGTAAATAGTACCAACTCGGAAACTTTTTTTGGTCGTGGTTCAAATATCACCGTCCCAGTGAGAAATTACGGTTGTTGTTCACTTACTAATTCTAATAAAAAAAAATAAGAAGAAAATAATTTTGTGAAAAACAGTTTCAGTTTCCTTAATATTTTCAAGCTCTAAACAAAGATACACGCTCTTTCAGAGATCCTCCATCAATCTTCGATTCTCATGAAAATCTAATGCTCTGTAAAAATATTCATATATGAAAAATATGTTACAATTAATTTCTCAAGAATTTTACGAAAGGAACACGAAACTAACAGTAGTTAGAGACCACGAAAAGTTCTCCTGTTTTCATAAGATGAATGTGTTTTATTGGAGGGTAAAGAATAAATTGTGATCTTGACACGCGATGTATTACACAAGTTATTTTTTAAATGTAATATATATATATATATATATATATATATATATATATATATATATATTACATTTAAAAAATAATATAGTAAATTAAAAATAACGGTACAATTAATATAATTCGACAATTATCATTTGATAAATAAATAAATAATTCAGCAAATACATCAAAATTTATTAATTAATTAAACCACAAAATCAGATCATACAACGAAAATGACCGGTTACAACTTTCATAGGACGCATTCCATGGTTCTAAATTAATATTTCTTCTAATTTGTTACATATATATATATATATATATATATATTCATACATTCCAAACTGCTTATTACCTGTTTGCCTGAAGAAGTCCAAAAATTGTGGACGAGACATCCTGTGAATTGATTTTTTAGTTTTAATTAATTAATCAATTTTGTAACAAATAATCTGAGTTAACAGTACAAGCTGACATTTAACTAAAAATAATAGCCCACTAAGATTACTTTAATGAATTATACGCTAAAATATAAATGTAATATGTTCATTATATTAAAAACAAATTAGAATCAATTCACGCTACGCTTGGAACGTGGCAACGGAGATACTCATCCATGTTTATCTTCCCTGTTTTCATGGCTAACAGCTGACGCATTATCATCACAAGGACCTGTTGTGTGAAGCTCCTTAGTGAAGAGGACGTTGACAACTCATATATATACAAAGGCTTGTTTGATACAAGCATTAGATTTCGTAGGAGTAATAAACTCATAAATTAACAGGTAACATGAACTGTAACTAAATTTAATGAGCTTATATAATTTTTTGTACCTTCCATAAGTATGATCGATTGACTTGATTTTCTTATTATTCAAATGTTTGTGTTGCCCTTAATTGGGCCTTATCGACGTAACCAATCTAAGAGGGTGCTTGTAAAGGCAGATTTGACCTAATTATAATCACCGACTGGATTAAAAAACTTACAGAAAACAATTTCGTTAAGCAGCCAAGTTACTGAACGGTTAACGAAATAAATCTCAACATTTAATTGGAATCTGATGCTAAACGATGATTACCAGCTACAGGTAAAATGATTAATGCATGAGACAATTTATTAACGTGACCAAATATTTCTCATAATATGACCCTGAAAAGTGTAACAGTTTTAAATAACATAATTTGCATCCTCTCGAAGGGAAATTAAAACATTTCACAATGATGTTATTAATTTATATTTATATTACATATGTTAAATTAATTTAATTATATTTATAATAAATAAAGGACACTATCCAATGATTTTTTATATAATACGTTTATAAGTAGAAATACTGTCCCGTTTCGTAAACAGTCAGAAAAACTATTGATATTGTACGTGGATAATTTACTTTTATTAATTATTTTTCAATTAGTATTTTAGTGAAGAAGTTAGAAATAGCCTGTTAAAAGTTTAACTGGAAGATTGAAGTGAAATAAATACACTATTATCTTACTACTGAAAATCTTACACACTACTACAGCCCTAAGTTTTTTTTATTTCATCCTACGTATAGCGTTGAAGTAATACGTTGACTGAAACAATATAGATGGGGGAAAAAAAAAAAAAAGTTTGGCATTTTCACTTACATTTAATCAGAAGCGCCATAGAATTGGCATAAAGCGATAGAAATTCACATCAGCCATTAGATACGCTTTCTTAACTCGATAAATATACTATAAATAAGCTAAGATAACAAACGTTTTGCAGGCAACAGCGCAGTGGGTGTTAAAGTAACTTGCCTTGATTCCAAAAGAGACGTAGAACAGCTACACAAATGCGGGAAAAAAATAATTCCACAATATAATATAACAACATTTAAAAATAAAATAATTGACACTTATTTATGTGAATTATTTGCAAAATATATATACTTAATGGTTCAAATAAAAATTGATTCAACACTGCTGGGGAGACAAATTACTTGAGTTATTGAGATAGACAACCCCTTCTCAACGTGCCACTTCTACTCAATAGGGGAGCTGAATACTTGCCCTCTCCTGCTCTGAGGGTGCATTAAGAGAGTGTCAGCTTTCATTCGCCATTTACAGATTAGTAGCGGCTCTGAAGAAGCCAGCGTGGCGTTACAGATAAAGGCTGTTTGTGAACAAGGGATCGTCAAATGTTTTCTTCCCCACGCATTCTATATATCTAATTTACACATACATATTTATTTATTTAGATAAGTTCAATTAAATAGTACAGCACGGATTCTGAGTTCGTTGTTATGCCCTATCGTCTATAATCAGAAAATGGTTATTTTAATGTTAAAACGCACGACGATTCGACCGCTGCAAAACTACGGCCCGAATTATTGCCTTAACAATGACATTATGATTTTCACCAATTGATTAAGTGGATTACAAAAATAATGAATGAATATTGCTTCCTCAGCGACTCGTATGAATTGATTCAATCATCGAAAAAATTTTGATATCCTAGGAATAAATTTTCCCACTGCAGACAATGAGAAAAACTAATGTATGCCTTTTCAATAAGACATTATTCAATAAGACATTATTAAGACATACTGCTGTATGCCTTTTCAATACGACATTATTATACTAATTTCACTTTGCAGCCTGTTATTATAATAAAAAATTGAATAAGTAGAACTTACAAAATTTCTAGATAGTTCATTCAATAGGTAATTCATATAACTAATCTTAAAAATAATCTTAGTATAGCAGTTAAATTCATTCAGAATAATATCAAGTTATGATGATATAAAACTAATAGTCAATATGGTATGTTTTCATTGATTAAAGATAGTATGGATATATTTTTAGGTTCCTTCTTATGGGTATGACCTGTCATTAGAATGATAACTGAGATTAGAAAACAGGAGTTTTGTACTTATAAATTTTAACCCTATATTAGTTGCGCACAAAAAAGTGGAGTATGCAATAGTAAATATTTTTTAAAAAAAGCCAGTATAATAGAAAAAATAAAAAGAATGGGAAAATGAATACAGAACATTTGTAAAAATTAAAATTAGTGCCGAAAAATAAAAAATTGTTATTTGCAATATATGTTAGAATAAGTAGGCTTTAAAAAAATTTAGGAAATAATAATTAAGGACAACTGTAAAATGATGTTATAAAAATGTATGTAGACCTACAAGAAAATATTAAGTCGATTCCGTAAATGAAAGAGTATGATAAAATTGAAGTATGAGAGACTGACTAACCAGATACAGGGTTATCCGTAAACATATATTATGTTATTTTATGAACGTGGGATAAAATTGACGTAATGCACTTGATAAAAGTCATGGAAGACATTTTACAGTAGATGACAGGTATGAAAATACTAATGGAAATGTATTGTATGGTAATATAAAAAATAATAATTATATGTTAAATTACGTATGTATGATGGATGGGTTTAAAAAACCAGATGATTATGGCAAAGGAAAGAAAATAAATATATGAAGAGAACTTATATGTGGTTTGATACATTACATGTAATTTTAATGTACAATTGTCCTTTAATGGCATGAGTGACACTGAAGCGTTATGGTATTAATATAGTGTAAACGATCAGTATAAACTATTACTTAAATATCATAAAATATAATACGTCCCTCTTAATTTTTCCTGTTATATTGTTATTTATATAATTAGGATACTTAAATAAAATAAAATAATATTATATTACCAAATTAATATCTTTATTAAATTGCATATATTGTATTGTATAAAAAATTGTATTCTTATGTAACAATAGAACATTTTTATTGCATTTAAACATTTTAACAAATGCATGGTATCTACATAATTGGACAAACGTTTCTGTGGAACCTACAAAAAAAATTATTTACTGTGAATTGAAAATTTTTAGTTGTATGGCTAAACTGAGTTCCTCAATAAAATTTATTACAAAAAAAATTAATCATAATTTAGGACATCCTTGCTTAACTAAGATTACGGAAAGGGACTTATACGCTCAGAAATAATTCGAATTTTGGAGCATTTTACTTTAATTGTATACTGGAAGCGTAGCTAGTTGAATATACGAGTAAAATCCTCTGAATTGGGCACTGTGCTGTTTGAAAAGTGTAAAGGTCGCTCTTTGACGTTAATATTCATGTCCGTAAATATATGCAGCACACAATTGGTCTGAAACAGAATTATGTGAAGCCATTATTTTATAATACAAATATTTCGTACATGTTAGGAAAACTTTTCATGATATAATTGACAACTTGTGCGCGGTCACAAAAATTTCTCCCAACCCGTCAAACAGCAATCCAGCGTCCAATGTTATACACGTCAGGTCTCACAACTTGAAACTTAAACGAAAACGAAACGTGTCAAACCTTCAGTCGCCTATTTCTCCATTGTGCTGGTAATAAGAGGATCGTGCTTTGCGTCTGTTCGTCGATCGAATCAGACCGTATCTAGTGTCCCATCTACTGTCAGTCTTTTAGACCTCCTGGCTAACGCTTTGTGTGAGAAATTATCAATGTCCCTCGGTCACCCAGGGTCGTGTTGAGATTTCATCGTCTACAACGGTTTTACGGTCCTAGTTGGTGTGAATGATGTGTTGATCTAATCGTGGTTTATCTTGATTCTGGTTTTCTGTAATAGATCGTTATTGATCCACCTTTCTTCTTTGAATAATTTACATCTGTAAACTATAACACTATAAATTCCAACTTTATTAAATTTAAATTTAAAAAAATGCGTGTAAATAATTTTGATAAGTTTTTTCCTATTATTTCTGTAATTTTTGGCTGTTTTGAATATGCCCTGTGCTGTAGTAAAGCATATTTAAAGAATATTTATAAACAATTGAACAATACAGAAAAGAAAAATTTTTCAAACAGCATGAAAATTAATGAAGACCCTTCACTTTTTTATTTTGTAATTTTAAATGTAGAAGAAAATACAAACGAATTCAAGTTACAATCTCGTAAAAAATCTTGTGGGTTTATATATAATTAACTATGTGAATAAGTCTGAATCGGAAACCGATTGAGATTTTCCAGGTATATCTGGATCCAAACCTCCAGCCATAGTTCTATTATTATAACGGTCTAAAATGTATTTCAAAATTACTAAATTCAAAAATAATTTATTCTGAACTTTCTTTCACAGAGGAAAAAATGCCGTCTATTTTCCAAATAAATTGTTTCTGGTTGCTTGCCGTTAACAATAATAATATTGTAAAATAAATATGTTTCTAGAATCATAAAACGTCTCAGCGTATGATACTGAAATAGATTTTATATTGGTAATAATTTTTTTAGAAGTTCTTGAACATACAGACATGAATATTGACACTTTTGAAATTGACATTAATAACAATTAATTGGTAAGGAGTTTGTTGTAAATCAATTATATATTAACTGAATTACTTCCTCAAGTAATAACATTAAACTATATTTTTCACCATTTGTGGACCTCGTCAGGTGTACAAAAATTTTGTAACTACACTGAAAATAAACCAGAACCAGATAATCAAATATTTAAGAATAAAGTCATAAATTCTGCTTAACGTTAGTGGAAAAGCAGTTGGATATAATATGTAATATTTAAGACGATAATCTATCGTATTATTTGATTTCATAGTCAAATACAGTAACAATATTCCAATAAAAACTATGATTATTTACATTTATATGATTTTTAACAGCTGTATTATAGTCACAAGGTAGTTTTAAATTAGAAACACGTCATATTAACGAGATTTTTTTATTTGTAACTAACTGTACAGGCTTTAAAAAATGTAGTCTAATACATTTTCTTATACAGTTTTTTGTTGATGAGTAAGTTTTTGTGGATTTAAATTAATTTTGTATAGTGTTGATATTTCTTTATAAATCTACGGGCTAAAAATTGGTCATGAAAATGTCTGAAACTATATAGCTATAATTGTAGAATTTTTTTTGCGATAGGCAAATAACTTTGTCAAATAAATTATAGACCTAATATGTTGGAGTGATAATTAAGAACACGTCCAGTAGTAAACCTGAGTTTCAGAAATGAACTGTATTTAATTTAGTCCCTTTTACTGAAACGGGCACGTGAAGAAAATTTAGGGAACGTTTATTTATATGTTAAATTTATACAACTTATCAAAAGAACAACAACCTCAAACAATTATCTCGATTTCACGGGTATCATTTATTTAATCACTTGAAATTACTAGAATTTTTTTTACCTACAACTGACCGTGGTTTTTTAATTAATAAATGTTAGTTGTATTATTTTTAGAAAGCCTCTGTATTTATGTAACCTTTCCCAAAAATAAATAAATTGTTCCCCTTTACAATATGCTGCTGTTAAATAATATCAATAAATTTATAATTCCTAATTCCTTTACAAATTGGGTTCCAACGTGGGACTATTATTAAAGGATCAATTATAAAATCGTAAAATACACTTGTCCTGTGCACGGCATGATCCCGATTTTAGTTTCCCCGATAGGTCATAATCCCGATTGACGCTTGCCCGACAGGTCAATATTCCGATGGGTCATTTTCCTAAAAGGTACGTTTTCACGAAATAAAGCATCATATTTATGGAAGAACACAAGCTAGTTCCCGATCTTTCATAGGTTCCTAGCATTAGTGTTAGCTTTATATACAAAGATTTGCCTTTAGCTCATACAATTGATATAATATGCCTTGGGTCAATTTTTTTCTAGAATTGGTTAATTATACCTCATTGTTCCAGTGTCATGCTTTTGAGTCAAAATGTTTTGTTACATCTTGGTGACATCTTTAATTTTATTGTCACTATCTCCTAGTCAACTACAATTTTTTATCACGTTTAATAACATGCTCCATAAAATGAAAAGTAAATTGAACAGACTTAATATTAACCCTTTAGTGCATGATTTTTTTTGTATTTTTTAAAACTAAATGTTTTAAGATTTATTTTCGTGAATGCAATACGGTAAATGTAACCAAATAATATGGTCGACATTTTTATAATCGTATTTGAACATTTCTATTATTTTGAAAGTATGCAACACCATGCACATGTAGGCTAAATATGAATGGTCATTAATCAATAACTTCAAATTTTTAAGCTTTTTCTGTATTTGTAAATAAAATTGGCTACAATAAAATTAAATGTAATTTAAAGAAAAAGAAAAACCTCATTTTCTTGATTAAAAGTAAGACAAAATTGAAATTAATAAAAAATATGATCAATAATACAATTTTATTAAAACAATTACAGCTCTATTTATATATGAAATAAGTGAAAACAATTTTTATGCAAAAAATAGAATTAGGTCTGATCTATCAACAATTCACATTAATTGGATCATTATGATTTTAATAACTAAAATACCTTGAGAATGTCGCTTAAATTTTCTTTCTTGAAAAAAAACTAAAAAAAACATATAATAAATATTCTGTAGTTGATCGGCGAGCAGAAAATCTGGCCAACAACAGAGGCTATGCATCGCTCGCGCAATTGCAGTGAAGCCAACTATTGAGGGGTTGACTGACAGAAGGCTCATGTTTTTTTTAATTTTGTCTGACTTTCATATTTCCGTTCACTTAACTCTGTATAATTTCTCATTACAATTATAATAATTAGATTATGTAAATCCCGATTAATTACAAAGCAACCTGATTTAGAATTATTTAACATAATACTGTATTTACCATACCACAATCAAATAATTGTTTCTAAAATAAATTATATCTACTCACATAACTGAATTTACATTCATATTATTAATTGTTTGGAAAGTATTGAATTACATTGTAATTATTAGTACAGATTAGTCGTAAAATTTCGGTAAACTAATTTATGCAATATGGCTTTTTCTGTTAATAACTTTGTTAATAGTGTTTTTAACCTCAGGTTGAATTCAATGAAGTTAATTTTGATCCCCGCGTTGATCGCAGTCATAAACTTCGTAACGTGCAGTTGTGTGTTCCCGTTGTTACATATTCATTTTCAAACAATTCGGACAATGCACGGGGCAAGGAAGCCTGCGAGAGAATTCTCTCTCAGGTGAACCTTTCCAGAGAGCTCTGGCGGAGGCTACCTTTGGGGATGCCTTCACATCCCTCTGTTTTTTTTTTAACTAAGGTGTATGTTCCGGGGTCGCAGACGTTTGGGCATACGGTAAGAGTTGTCCGCTATTCCTATTGGAATAGACGGCCAGCTGCCTCCTAAATTGGTCCAGGCACGGCGAGGGGAAAACTGCGGCCCCACAGCTAACCCCTCTCCCGCCATCGGAAGGGCGTGGGACAAGAACCAAATGCCCGACCTACCTGATGCAGGTTTTTCTAGGGTTTGTCCTGCATTTTAGGCGAATGCCGGGTAGGATCCTTAAACTATAGCCTGGAGGCCCTAGTTAACCCTTGGCTACCTTCCTCTACCCTTCCGCATCCCCCCTTTCAAATCCCTTCCTATGCCATAAGATGGGAGTTGCCACTATGTGGATTACCCTATACATAGCCTGTCTACACTCAAAAAAAAAAGGGACAATGCACGGCGAGGGAAAAGCTGCTACTCCACAGCGAACCCCTCTTTCGCCTTCGGAAGGGCGTGGGACAAATGCCCGACCTACCCGATGCAGGTTTTCCCTGCATAAGTTTTAGGCGAGTTGCTGGGTAGGATCCTTAAACCATAGCCCGGGGCCCTATTTAACCCTTGGCTACCTTCCTCTACCCCCCTTTCAAATCCCTTCCTATGCTATTAAAGGGGAGTTGCCACCGTGTGGATTACCCTCACGTAGCCTGTTACCCTAAAAAAAATAAAAAATTTCTGAGTTAACACATCTTGCATATTTCTCTAAGAACAAATTTTATATTCCTATGTTTGGCGAACAACGCAGGCTATTGCTGAAAGACGTTTTTGAAAGCTTATTGAGAGATTTTCTCCCAACGAAGAAGTGCTTTCTGCAACGAAACCAGCTGTATCTGTGATTGTGTTACTGGACGGAAAATTTCCGAGCGATTCCAGAGAGTAGAGAGAGAAGCAAACAATCAGAAACCTGAGCTCAGTGTTCCACCGATTACAAATAGGTTTTATTATATTATTTAGAGGAATTAAAGATAAACAACAATTAATATATGCGGCAGAAATAAATTCTATTTTATAAGTAAGAAGCTCAGTGCCCAGCGTTTACCAAGAATTTATTTATATTGGACCGGAAAATAAATTAATTCGACACTAACCTCTCGACCATTTCAAGTTTTTATTATAAAAACACTAGCTGAGAGCCCAGCGTTGGCCAGGTTGTCATTATTAAACTCAGCGACATCGTTTACCACGGATTACACTCCAATATCGGTTGTTTTCACGTTATTGTTTTGTAACAGGCCTGCACCCCTGCCGTAAGGGTGTTCCCCTCCAATACAGAAAACTAGAAAATATACACATAATACACCGAGTAGAAACACTATATATATCTTACTGGCCCTGTAAAATATTTATTCGACTCAAATATCTGTCGTTTTAGCAGACTTGTAAATTGGCACCCCACTCCACCACCGCCTCTGAGGGGTGGTAGTCGTGTCTTATCGTCACAGTGTTTGTTTCCGGTTCTAAAGGAACACATGCATAAAATTATGTCAAATTTGCTCCACGTGTGTAGATTTGTATGCGCAACACACGCAGTTTTCCCCTTCCACCAATTTCATAGGCCTTAACCGGCAAGTTGAATGTAATAAAGATTCAACGACGTCGACAATCCCGGATTCGACTCCAATCTCGGTTGTTTTTGCATTATTTATTGTAACACATCTCCACGCTCATCCCTAAAGGTGCTATCCTCCCATGTCGAAAGGGGTTGAAATTATACACAGAAAACAACAGTATAAATACTATCAATTTGTTTGACCCTGAAAAATATTTCTCTGACGCAAATATCAACCGCTTTAAAATGTTTGAAATTTTCCATCCTTCCCTTCTGGTTAAACTCAGTGACAGCCATAAACCCGGATTTGACTCCACTATCGTTTGTATTCGCGTTATTTTTTGTAACGCCCCTCCATCCCAATCCCTAAGCGTGTTCCACCTCCTAAGCCAAAAGAGTTGAAGAAAGAAACAGAAGAAATACTATCAATACCATTGACTCCGAAAAATATTTATTAAACTCAAATATCGGCTGTTTAACATGATTGAAAAATACCACCCACGTCCAACCCCGCTCCTGGGGTCGGTAGACGTGCCGCATACCCACAGTGTTCGTTTTCTGGTGCAAAAAACTCGTGTACGAAATTTGGTGAAATTTGCTCTACGGGTGTAGATTTGTATGCGAAACCTACATACACACACCCGCGTTAAAAAAAATACATACTTACACACATACAGGCAACTTTATTTATTAGAAGACTAGAAGACAACAGTAACTGTGAAAATCTTAATCTAAGTCGCCACCGTTAATTTACACGACGCTTAAACTATGGTTTCGACACTAAATGCGGGCCATTTCGGACAATCTTGTTGGAACTTCAACTTAACCGACATTGGGAATATCACTGTACATCTCGCTAACAACAATAACTGTGCCAATTATCCCCCTTCGCCACGTTCCCACTTCTATGCCGACGGCGTTGAATGTCAAATTTACCAACTTTGTAATTGCCAGAATTTGTCTCCAATTTCGGTCGTTTCCGCATTATTATTATGTAACCCCTGTCCGAAGAAATGTTCGTCTCTAATCGTGACACGAGAACCGAATTTGGTTGTAATGACTCCATGCGTTTAATATTTATGCGGAACATACAACGTTTATAATATATTAGAAAATATATTATATTTATTTTAAGGGATAGTTATTTTTAGTTGTTTACAAAATATTGTAGCATAAAATCAGAAGATAATCATAAAATAATAAATACTTTAATATTGGGAACATTCAATATTTCACTTTAGTATTGTGCAACTACAATTCTGATTTGTAGGTTTGGTTTCTTACTAATACGATCGGAATTGAAATTAACTAATACGTTCAAATAATGAACACATAATTATTTAACATAATTATATTTTACAAGAAGAATCTTCCCTCTCTGAAGCAGTATTCTAAGAGCTATATAATATTATTTACAATTTTTTTATGCTGATTTGTTGATGCGTAATACGCCCTACAGATTTATTAAAGAGCAGAAAAACCAAAAGTGAAACAGAAGGTTCAAAGTGAATTACAATATTTGGTAAGGTACATCATAAACCTCTTCCATTAAGTTCAGCCTTGTCTAATAACGACTTTCGATATGTAAAACAATATCTATCAAAACGTTGGTGATATCCATACGGAATTTAGATATGGCGTAAATATTTCATTATGGCGTTATTCGTATTTTTAATGTAAAATAATATGTCAAACACCCTATAGGAAGAATCAACAGTAGATTTAGATTAAGCTTAGTAGATTAGATTAATTAAGCTTCTAGACACGAAATATCACACGACGAGAGAAATACGCATAAATAAATGTTTATCATACAATTACATTAATAAATAGAAAAAATGTCAATAGTAACGAAATGTATGAATGAGGTGATGTACAAATGATAAGCATCTATTGATTAAAATACAAAATGAAAACATATAATACAGGTATGAAACTATATACCAATTAAATGTAAAAATACAAAAATGAGATAAAGTTCAATAAATGAATTAAAAAGAATGCAAATAAGTGAAAATATGATAAGTAGGTGTATTGCAATAAATAGAAAACTTTAATACGTAATAAAGGATTTTTATATTTTTAATTTATATTAAATACGGGTAAATATACAAGTATACACCTTAAAATAAAAGCAACATTAAGGTAAAAATCATTAAATATTATGCTCAAATTACAACACATTATTGTAGGAATGTATATAATCAGATCAAATCTAATTTAATGATCATAAGGCTTCTTTATACAATTTTTACTTTGAAGAATTTTAATCAATATTCACATTCTTGAAATCATTGATAACTAAAATAATTTTGTTGTATGGTAATTAAATTATACTTATAAAAGATCAGCCAAGACTAAAATTCAATTTCACAGTCACTCGTTTCACCAGTTTAATTTGATACAATACTGGTCAAACCCCCCCCCCCCCCACAGCTAACCCCTCTCCCGCCATCAGAAGGGCGTGGGACAAGTACCAAATGCCCGATTACCTGATGCAGGTTTTTTTAGGGTTTTCCCTGCATTATATTTAGGCTAATTGCCGGGCAGCATCCTTAAACCATAGCCCGGGGGGCCTAATTAACCCTTCGCTACCTTCCTCTATCCTTCCGAATCCCCCCTTTCAAATCCCTTCCTATGCTATTAAAAAGGAGTTGCCACTATGTGGATTACCCTCATGTAACCTGTTACCCTAAAAAAAAAGAACCTATATATAGGGCGTTATATAAATAACCTGACTGTCTGTGGGGGCTATTCTCGCGCAGGCAGAACCTGCGAGGGATGTTCTCTCGTTGGCAGAACCTTGTAGGAGAGACGGAAGGGGCTACCTTTGGGGATGCCTTTTCCTCTCTCCGTTTTTGAACTATGGTTCCCTCAAGCCGAAGTACCTCGGCCTGTTCTGAGAGGTGTATGTTCCGGGGCCATAGACCTTGGGCATACGGTAAGAGTTGTTTCCTGCTCCCATTGGAAAGGTCGGCCAGCTGCCGCCTAAACTGGTCGAGGCACAGACAAGGAAATTATGCGTCCCCACATCAGACCCATCTCCCGTCGTCGGAAGGGAGTGAAACAAGTACCAAAAGCCTGATCTACCTGAAGCAGGTTGTCTGGGCTTTGTCCCGCATCACTTTTAGGCGAATGCCTGGTAGAATACTGAAACCATTGCCTGGGGGTCCTAGTTAACTCTTGGCTATCTTCCTCTATCCCTCCCCATCCCACTTTTAAATTCCTTCCCCTGCTATAAAAGGAAGTTGGCACCACGTGGATACCCCCATGTAGCCTATTCCCCGAAATAAAATGTACTTAAAAGTTGTGTTTAAAATTTTAATATTTTTCATTATTCCCATATTTTTATTACACATTTAAATATTACAGAAGATTAAATTTGACTATTTAAGTCATAATGAGTCTTAAATCGAAAATAATTGAATTTGGGAATATCCCTCGCAGGTTACCCGCGAGAAAATCCTCTCGCAGGCTTATAAAACTTCTCATTGCAAAAATAATCCCACTCTCTAACTCCTCTTCCGCTATCGGAAGGGCGTGGGACAAGTACCCAATGCCCGACCTACCAGATGCAGGTTTATCTAGGGTTTTCCCTGCATTTCTTTTGTGAATGCCGGGTAGGATCCTTAAACCATAGCCCGGAGGCCCTAGTTAACCCTTGATTACCTTCCTCTACCCTTCCGCATCCCCCCTTTCAAATCCCTTCCTATGCTATTAAAAGGGAGTTGCCCAATGTGGATCACCCTCATGTAGACTGTTGCCCTGAAAAAAAATCGAAACTTTCTAATATCGTAACAGCGAGAAGATGCTCCCTTTATATTCGTACCCAGACTACTGTCAAGTCCAAAATTCTGAAGATTGAGGTGACACGAAATTGTTTCATTGAAAACACGCAACCGACGCCTTTTCACAGCCTTTTTCCACAAGTCTTTTATAGCGTTTTTCTGGAGATTAACTTAATAGTCGACAATTACAATTTACATTCCAATTCCCTTGATTGTCGCTGCTGATTATTAAGTAGTTTTTTATATGACAGAAAACATGTTTTTACATTCTTCTTGAATTTCGCAATAACTGGGATCTTTTATAATGAATTGCAATTATTAAAGCGCTGATTTTAACAACAACTCATAGAACTGATGCAATATAAAGAGTTTTCAATTATAAACAGAATAAATCAGTGGTTAATTACTCAATTTAAATATTATAAAGGAGTTAACACGTACATAAAAGTTTATAATTACAACATAAATGTTTGAAAATAACTTCATTCTCGCAGATTAGACAATACTACACAAAACCATTAATTAAATGAAATTCACGTCATTTATATATATATATATATATTGTAATAAACAAAAAAGACTCCTACTTAATTCGCCCCACGTTGTGGTAGCCAAAATGTAATAAACAACCGTGACAATTTATTTTGATGGGCTTTTAAATGAAAAATTATAGACTTTAAACCAAACAACATTTTGTTAACGAACTTCGCACATTATACAATTTAATATTATAAAAAGAATCTCTTTCTCTCCCGGGTCTTTACTGGGTTTGATAACGGACAGAACACTTAAATAATCAAAGAACCCAACATTTATCTTTAAATTAAACAGAAATATTTAATCGTCTAGACATCGACGAAACTTATTAACGAACTTAGAATTACTAGATTGATTCTAAATTTGAAAGAGTTTATTTTATTAACAAAAAGAAGAGAACGATATCTGACTGTATCTTTTAATTCGGTTTACTCATATTAATACCATAAATTTCAACTCACGATTACTCAGGAACATTTGGCTCGTTCATTACACACACACTTTATAGACTGGACGTTTACACACTGACTCTAACACATATTATTGGTTCGACGATAGCTGATTCTCCATACTCGGTGAAGGACATCCCACTTGCTCGTGCTGAAACTACTCCACGCTGGATGCTGTGTCCTGGTCTCCTACCATCGAAGACAGTGGTCAAATTTTGATATTACTACAGATTAAACTTCTGCATATAAAATGTTTATAGTTGAATAATTTTGCTATTTCTCTCGCAGGCTGCAAATTTTCTCCATACTGGCTGCTAACAGCTCCCCCTCCGTTCTGACACTCCACTCCGACTAACTCCAACTCCTCGACTGACTAACAAATTCTTATCCTCCCTTTATATATATGACCGTCCCTTCTATCTTCTGCTTTGTTCCAAGACTACGTCGCAATTGCATTGACAGTTTCTCCATTACTCTGAGATTTACACTCTGCAGCTGCTGCTCCCCAGCTAGTAAAATATCTAGCCGCTCTGCCATGTCACATCGAGACAGGACCCGTAATTACTTTGCACTTGCATCCTCACCTCCACATGTGCGCTGTTCCGAAATTCTTCTGACCGCTTTGATCCCAAGTCAACAAGCCGATGGTCAAGCCCATTAGCCAGACACAATGCCTTTTCTAAACCGATTCATCTTGCGACAGACCACCCGCGCATGTCCCTTGCCCTGCTTTACAAATCCTAAGTACACATTGCCACTTCCTGTGCCGGCCAAGACCATTAATCCGAAACAAATATCTTGCCGCTCTGTCGAGACAGGACCCGTAATTACTTTGCACTTGCATCCTCACCCCCATATGTGCGCTGTTCCGAAATTCTTCAGCCGCTCTGTCTTGTCACATCGAGACAGGACCCGTAATTACTTTGCACTTGCATCCTCACCCCCACATGTGCGCTGTTCCGAAACAATGCATTCCCTCAATGCATTACAATATATATATATATATATATAGCAATATAATTCAGTATTAAAATGTATATAATATAATTTATTATACTAATGTTTGAAGTGAATAGTGAATTGCTTTGAATAAATAAGAAAATAAGATTAAAATAATTTAAAACTTTTATTGACTCAAAATAATTAAATACAAACTTTGCGCTTCGAACTTCTATTTTCAAAATTAAAGTCTTTAAATAATTCTTTTAAATAATATCCAAAAGGAATTTGTTAAAAATTATTACATTGCCTATAAAAAAAATTTACAATGGTTAAGCTGAGATTTAAATGGGTATGCAAAATAAAGTTTCTCGAGAGGGATTTAAGTGGGGGTTGGCAAATATTTCAAAAAATATTCCGCAAGACAAATTCGTAATATAGCTTCACACGGCTTTAAGAATTGTCACTGTCTTACTGTTTACTGCTGGTTGCAGCGCGTAGGCGAGGAGGCAAGGAGGCGAGTAGGCGAGGTGAGGTCCGCAGCTAGTCGCGTCACTCAGCGTCGTGAAGAAGACACCGTACAGAACTCGCCCACTGTAGTGAAAAAGCCGCTGGAATACAGTGAGGTGTCGGTCTCCGGGCTTGACCAATGGCTAGGGAGCCGTCCTCCGGGATTGATGGCTAAACAATATGAAGATCTCTCGTTTCCGCAGACTGTAGTCCCGATAGGCTTGGCCCACCGTGGCAATAAGAGCAGGACCACACAGCTAGGTCCAACAACTGTAAGAACGACGGTATATAGGTCAAGTATCGTTGCAAAGCAGCGGTAAACTTCGGACAAACTACCCACGAAGTGACACAGGTCTGACCTGGCTTAGGTGATTCAGAAGAAATTTTTCAAAGTGCACAAATCCGTAAAAATTTTCGAAGTCAAAATTTAATTGAGATTTTTCCAAAGTCCAAAATATCGGCGATCAAACTTACGTAAATGTGCTTCGACTACAAACTCTTCCAGACTGCCTATAGTGCATTTTTTTAGTCCACTATTTAAATAAATTTACCTCAGTGGTTGGCAAGTAGAATTGGCATACCAGTTCTTTCGACTATCGCAACACATTTTTAGTTTGCACTTTACTTCGTAATATTCTTTACCCATGAATAAAAATTTACGTCGTATTTTTCATATTTTTGCCTTGGAGGTTACAGTTTCTAGCGTCTACAATGAATCATAATAATTAAAGTACAGAATCCAATTATAGCAGATAAAATTATTACTTGTTAATGATTTTAAATTATAATTAAATTAAAGGTAAAAATTAATAAAACAAAATTACTTGAAAGAGTTAAAACGCAAATAATTGTTTATAATTACTTAATAAGGCTTCGAAATTAACTTCCTTCCTTCTTATAAATTAAACTTTGAATAAATAAGAAAATAAGACTAAAATAATTTAAAACTTTTATTTACTCAAAATAATTAAATACAAACTTTGCGCTTAAACTAATTATATATATATATATTAGTAATTGGTAATTAAGACATTGTTCTAATTGGAAAGTTGGATTGTAGAGGACTCATTATTAGTGGATATAGAGCGGACGCCGCAACAATCCGGCAAGGCAAAGAAAACATTGTTGAGAGAGTCTACGCGCTCAAAAATCTACGAGACGAAGAGGACAGTCGGGCCGTAGGCAGCGAGGAGAAAAGACTAAAATTCCAAGTCACGAAAATTTGAACAGTACAGTCGGTCAGCAGACAGCGAATAGAACGGACGAAAATAACTCATTGAAAGTTTTACAGTCAGAACGAAAGATTGTGGCCCAGTCACAATCATGCTTTCAATTATTAAAAAGTAAAGCAATATTCAGACAAACCAATGAAGTCCATTGTCAACTAAAGCCACGAGATCTACAAATCCAGAATTGCAGTAAAGCATCGAGAACCAACCAATTTGTGTTAAACCAACTAACAAACAACGCCAATTAGAGTCTGTGAGAACTTAGAATCAGTGATGTCCCCAAAATTGTGCACGAAAAACTAAAAATGAGACCTGGGCAGCCGTAAGTAGAGAAAACTTTAAAATAATTATATATATGACTGTTTAATACAGCAGCCAGTTTTTAACATCAACAATATTATTTTCCCCTTAGGAATTAGGCCTTACTTAAAGAGCGAAATTTAATTATTGATAAGTTTGATATTGATACAAGAAACGTTGTGCTGTTCTGCGTTCTAATTTTATATTTTGGCCGTTTTATGAATATCTCTTGTTTATTATGTTTCTATCACTTCTATAGGAAATCACTTTAACAGCAATGTATCTGAGCCTAATTTTTTTCCAAGGGTATTAAAATGATATTCAGAATTAAATTAAATGCCCTTAGGGACATTGGACATCATTGGTTTATAATTTGTTGTCCTTGTCAATACCGATTCGTTGAAGCATTATTACTTTTTATGATGAATAAAGTTAATTAATAATCCAAACTGAAAACCAGCTACTCATCTGGTAAAAAAGGCTATTCGTTCTAAGTAGTTTGGTTTCTCGTTAAAAAGAAAATAAAAATTTGTCTGGAAGCGTTGTATATTTAACTTTTAATAAAATTATAATAAAATCCTGAATTATATATTTGTTGACATATTTCTTATTGTTTATAGTTGTTACTTGAAAATATAAAGGCTGCATAGCTCCTTTCCTATAACATTTATCCAATAAACTACGCAAAAATTGTCATTTCTATTTAAGAGAACGTTTGAAGAAGAGATTTACCATGCAGTAACAACGAACAGAAGTAAAGTTAGATGATAGCTTACTTGAGTTTTCACTAGTTCTTAACTCATTTATTTCGAATAATATCATTTTAAGATTATATAATTTATGTTTATAAAATTTCAAGGAATGAGAAACGACAAAATTAATGACGTAATGAACATTTCTAACAGTCCGGATTATGAATCTACACAAAATAACTAAATAAACAGCAAAACAACGAATATGCCACTAATAATTGATATTATTCAACTAAAAACGTGAAATAATTACATAATTACGATTTGTCGTCCAATATTTTGGGTCTTCATCAGGTAATACGTATGATTAAAGAGACTCAAATTTATTTCTCCAAGATGTTAACTGAAAACAATATTTATGCAATGAATTGTAAAATATAAAGTATTTCAGTAGCGCGGGAAGGAGTTAATAATAAAATGTACAAAATGACGAGATTAATGTGTGATCCATGACTTGGGAGATCGCTTAGCTGATGGGTGACAACTATTCGCATGCCTAGTCAAATACAACACTGCGGAACATTCTAGAAGGCAGCGCGCAGGACAATTGAAACGATTGTGTTAGCAGGGTGTGGGTGAAACTTATTCCAGAATGTCTGTTTCTTAACTTTATAGTGAGGATGTAACAGACATTACTTCATAACTTGTACGCTTTTAAATGACTTTAAATAAAATTACTCCGCTTTCACACTATAGACAGAAATTGGTAAGGTAAGATACATAATCTAGGAAATGTACATATTAGATTAATTGTTAGTTTTTTAAGGTAAATGATTTTTATCAACTATTTTATCAACCTAGATACAATTAATTGAATGATATATATATATATATATATATATATATATATATATATATATGTATATATATATATATGTAGCCATGTTTGGATTGTTCATGTCGTTACGTAGTTGTTCGCTGAATGTCTGCGCTGCTGTCTTATTTCCAGTACAGCAGCAGGCTCTGTACTTGTTCTAAATATAAAAATAACCTTATATGGAGCGTCAAATGTTAAAATGAAATAGGATGATGAATAAAGAATTAACCGATATTTGTTTAAAATATATCTATGGAAAGACTTGTCGCTAGCAATTTTCAAGACGATCCATCCGTGTCAAACTTTCGATTTGAAGAGACTATTCTTTAAAGTAATGAAAAACCCTGTGCTTTAATTTCTAACATATTTATTTTCATTTCTTTATTATAACGTAAAAGGTAAAGATTTAAGTTTTCATTGTTGAGGTACAGTAAATCAAAGATGCAACTACATATTGAATGAACATATTTGAAGGTAGTCGCCGTGAAAGTGTGACTTAGCTTTGATGACACATGAAAGTGAGGCTAGGAAGTTTTGTGCGTGCTATCTCCTTCCAGGCCAATGCTCCTCTCCCCAAGTGCAGCCGGCTGTAAGCAATCTCCTAATAGTGGACAGCACCATGCTTCCTTGGATACCCCACACACTACTTTAAGATCATTATTCCCCTTGCAATGCACTTCCTGACTAAAAGCGAGAATATTAACCGACGTATATTTAAAATTATTTTAAAAAATTCTCTTATGCATAACCATAAAAATTGTATTTTTGCTCTTTTTTATCGTTTGTCTCAGTCTATATCTATTCTGAAATTTAGTTATTTAGTTTATTGAACATGTCCGGTTATTCTGATTGCATATTATACATGTATATATATATTAATTTGTATTACGGAATAATAATAAAATAATTAACAATATTAAATTTAATTACTCAATGCCTATACTCAAGTTAATATTTGAAATATTTTAATGCGGTTAATTAACTTCCTGCTGGTTGTAGTGGATAATAAATTACAAACGTGACATTGAAACAATATAGATGTAAATAATTTTTTTAAATTCTAGTAGCTATAAAACTTCAATCTCTTATACATCTTATACATCTACGCATTCCTCTCAGTTAATATTTAGAATAGTTACAAATTTTAGGACATTCTTAAGAATAGCAGAGACTTAATTTTAATTTCAAAATTGTATTATTTATTTAGATATGTGTTTATATTGATGAACGTAGGCTTTTCTGGTGAATTAGTTTAACAAATGATTCTTGGTTTAAAACCAGTTAAAATTTTTCCCAAAACCCAACGTTTCTGCGATTGTTAACATTGCCGTCGTCAAGTATATTACCTGACGGCGGCGATGATGAAAAGTTGTGATCTTTTAAACATTTTAATAATTTATTATATCTGTCACATTCGTAGTAAATTTTATACATACATATGATTCGTTTGTTCACGTAATGCTCGTCGATGTCCTCGGATTGATCACAACGAAGCCGGAGTGCCATCTGTAACATTTTTTTGGATTATAAATTATGAAACATTACTCCAGTTGCACTGAATACTTTATTCTAATAATCACACAACTCAGATATCATTTTCCAAAGATCACCTTACAAAGCAGATATTTCACATTAATGTATTACACCATCTATAAAACGTTATGAGTCAGCTTGAGGGCGTCTTCTAATGCTCTATCACTTCTGCAATCAGTCTATAACTCCGGTTTGTCTGATTTTTTCACTTTACATTTTTTTTGTCATCAAGGAAAAACTGCTCGCGGCTCCTCCAAGATTACAACCCTGAACGACTCGATTAGGGATATAATTACATAATGTTCCTTAGCCCAAGGCAAGGACAAGGTCTCAAGAACAGTAATTAATCTTATTGGTGGTTACGGACGTAACTGCCTTCTAAACGTGGCCTGCACGTGTACTGTATAAAATCCATCTGCAACTCTTTCCCCAGAAGACACGAAAATTGTTTCTGTGCAAACAAAACTTGTGATGCATCCGTCTTTAGGCCGTCTCTGTTCTTTGTTGAACAAATTAATATTATTTTTTTAGAGTATTATCAAATCATCCATTACAAATCAGTCATTAATTATCCTCTGTCAGACATTTATCGTGATAAATTTTCCACTTTCGTTTCTATGGACAGACCTTACAGATCAAAGCAATAAACATAAAGTCACAGAATTAAGGAATGAGACAAAGATGCTAATAACAAATGATCTTCGGAGATGGAGTAGTTGTAAAAGAGAATCTATAACAAAAAATATAAATTCGTCAAATAACGCAGCCTTGCTGTATGCAAGTGAATAGGCTTCGGAAGATGACTGATAAACCCCTGTTATATCAAAACTATAGTATTTCGATAACATTAATGAGAAAATTAAAAAATTACAATAATCGTTAAAGTATTTAAACTCCAAAGCAGGATAAGATGAATGAGTGAGGGTGCATATTAATGATCAGCAATAAAAAATTGTTAGAAAGTTGCTCTTTGCCAGCCGAAATAAGTGAAATTTAGCTGCACTGTGGACAGTAAATGCATCTCTAATTCATTGTCAGTAACAGCTTACATGGTTTAGTAAGTTGGAAAAAACTTTATATTGCAAATTGAAACTGTAGAGTCGAGGCTATCCAACGATAGGGATAAAGCATATAGTTCTTGGGATAGACAAATAAAATACAATGCAAGCGGAATAAATACAAATATTTAGATGGTGAAGATCAGATGAACAGTTCAGGATCAATTTATGAAGTTGATGACTTTGTCCTACTCGTTACTATTAAAAAAGGCTTTCCATTTGTGGAAAATTGTAACTAACCTAAATTATTGGCGGCCTAATCTCAAAGATAAAAAGGGTGTCTCCACAACTGACGGCGGGTCCCTGGAGAAAATCCTGCGACAATGCTGGATAACCACGTGGCAAGGACCATATAAAGACTGCATTTTGAGGAAGGGTAGTTGGAGTGAGTGGTGGATCAGAGGTACCAGATGACATGCATTTGAGGAAGGGGGCAAGACGCACACTGTGTGTGTCCTCGCGTTTTAGATTTGAGTTTGGTGTAAAGTGGTATGTGTTTATCCTGTATATTCGGCCGAGGTGTAACTGAATTAAAGGTATGTGGCTGTTTAAGTGGATTTTCCCTGGCATGATCCTACCCTTTCGTATCGTGTCTGGTTTGTGACGCAGATCTGGTCATCGTGGATAATGGTTCCGAACATTACTGGCAAAGTAGTAGCCTAGTGTACGGTAAAGACTTCGAGAATTATTATTAGTGTAAAACTTGAATAATTATCATTCTTTCTGCCTGAGACCGGTTCAACAAAGTAATTTAAAACTTGTATGTTTTCTTCCACAAATTGGAAAAGTTATGTTTATTGGTTGAATGAAAAGCCGCAAATTCATATTCATTAATATTGTTTTAAAAAATCAGATGATCATTTGAAGTTAAAATTATTGTATTCTAGTAGGCGGTCCAGTCATTCTGTTGAATTCAAGGTGGGGGAATATCTTCAGAGTAAGACAGTCTTTTAGTTCAATAATTATCCAAATGATGCCAAGGGTAGAATTATAATAACGTTCTTAATTGCTAATATTCATCATGAGATTAATGCAAGAAAATTGACACATGTAGAAGACTGCAAAAAGGGACTGTTGGTAAATAAAAATTTTGGAAGTTGCAGCCGTTTGAAATTAAGTAGCTTTAAAACTGCCTCACATGATGCAGGTTTTTCTAGGGTTTTCCCTGCATTTTTCTTTAGGCGAATGCCGGGTAGGATCCTTAAACCATAGCCCGGGGGCCCTAGTAACCCTTGGCTACCTTCCTCTATCCTTCCACATCCCCCCTTTCAAATCCCTTCCTATGCTATTAAAGGGGAGTTGCCCAAAGTGGATTACCCTCATGTAGCCTGTTGCCCTAAAAAAAAATATTATTGAATAAATATTCTGAAGGTGATAAATTGAAGCATTACTCGCACGTGTCAATAATATGTCGGTTACGATCTTTCGTTTCATAAGGACGGAGATTTGTATTGCGTTAGCTACGACACTCAAGACAAAAGGAAGACAGACAAACGTGAGGGTCAAAAGCGTTCCAGTCATGGATATGCTGAACTTCTCAAAGAACTCAGGAGTGATTACCAATTTTTTTAGTATGGATGAAAACTACAATATATCAGAATTTAGTTGCATTGGTTTCACCACTAATAAAAAACCAACTTACAGTAATGAGGATATTGCGTAATTTACGCACAAAAATACTGACACCACTTCAATAATATTGACAGGCCTCTAAAAAAATTATAATCCATTTTAATTTTCTACAATACTTTTTCCATCAATATTATAGTTATAATACATCAATCAGACAATCAATATGTTGAAGAAAATTGATATTGACTCATTATTGTTGAATGTGTAAAGGGGTCTGTTGCTTCACCCCCTAATTCTGCTCTTATTTCATTTGACATCGTTGTTATATCCACAAGAAAACAAGGATTATATTGGTCTTATGAATAAATCCGGTGGACCAAAAATATTGTATTATGATTTTTGTAATATATTCTTTACATACATCTAAACGCGTGGACAAATTTTAATTAAACTTGAAACACACATTCTAGAAACACGGAGACAAACACTGTAGGAGTGGGAAACCCCGAAATTAAAAGCGGAAGTAATTTTTAATTGACAATTTTGCAAATCTCTACTACATTTTTCTGCGTTTGATCTTACAGCATAGACTACAAATGTTGTGGTAAAAAATGTGTATAAAAATTAACGACTTCCGAAACATTTAGATTGAATTAAAAGTTGAATTACATCCATCAATACATATACAACACTGAGGATATAAATATGTTTAACCGACCATTGGTGAAATGTATGTTATAAAATATTAAAATTTTCGTGCAGAAATACGAAAAATTTTATTTTGACGATTCAATAGAATTTGATGGAATACAACAGGTAAATTTATATACTATCGTATCAAATTATTACGAATGAGAAACATTTACATTAATTTGATTGTACTATCGTGCCCTTTTAGCACTTCCCTTTAATATTGAATATTTCAGTAATTTTATTTTAAACTAGCTGGGTGCCCGGCGTTGTCCGTGTACTTATTTATTTATTTAAACTCGAAAATGTATTTAATTCTATATTAATCTTTAGTCAAGAATTGACTTAACCTAAATCTAACTGTTCCTAGTTCCGTACATTCTTTCGACTGATAGTGCATTATTTGAACAGCTATAAAATACTTAAGAAAGATAGCCAATTCAGACATAAAAAAGATAATACAAACACCACACAACGTTTCTGGGATCCTCAAAAGCCTTTTGAGTTTTGTCAACTGACGAGTGCAGTTGTGTCGCACTAGGCTCTTCTTCGCACCTGAGGAAAGGGACAAGGATCCCAGAAACGTTGTGTGGTATTTATATTATCACTTTTTTGTCTGAATTGGCTATCTTTCTTATTAATTAGTTTCAATCAGACGTAATTTTTTTCATTTTACCTATAAAATACATTGAATTTTATTGCATCTATCCCAACAAACATTACTTCGAATTTCTTCTTAAATATACTTCTTGAATACTGCAGGATATACTATGGCTCAGTCTTCATATTTTACGAAAGATTAAATTGATGCAATACTTAGCTATATTCATAATGTAAACAAATAGTCGTCATATTAGAGTCACTAGTATGGCACAAAATAAACTTGCATTTTCCGCAAGGATCGTAAAGTATTATCATTCGATGGAGTATATAATTATACTTTTTATTCAATTAAAATATTTCTGCTCTATTTCATTACCAAATAAGTAACTATTTTGTTGTCGCGCAGTAGCGTCACATACGTCGCTCTCTCTCTAGCGTGTGCTGTGACGTCACGGCCTCTTAGCGCGCACAAAATGATAAAAAAAATTAATAATTCTTTCCACCTTCATCCTAGGGGCTTCTCACTCCCCACTCCCACAGTATATGAGTTTTGTAGAATATATCTACCAATTTTCAATGAAAACTGTCCGCGCGTTTAAATCTGTATAGATCTGCGAGTGAGAGTATAAATGATCGTAATATAAATAATTAACGTAATATAAATAATTAATGGTCTACTCCCTAATTGTACGAAAGCCCACCACAGTACAATTAATTTAATTTCGTGCAAAGAGTTTGGCAAATATGGTGATAAGTAGTGAAAACCAATTGATTTGAAAGTACAATTATATCCTGAAGAGGTTAAAGCTTCAATTAGTGAGATAAATATATTAAAAGTTTAAAGTCTTCGTAAGAAAATACGGAAGTTTGTTTGTTGGCAATGTATCAATAAAATTCGATATAAAACAGGTGTTCAGTTAATGTAATATCGTACGAAAGTTTTACGAAACCAGAAAAATTTTTGAAGTTATTCAACAGCATCATGTAAAAATTATTTTTGTTTGATTAAAACATCACATAATTTATATTAATCACTTTCGATGAGCTTTAAAATTTAGATAAGTATATATTTATAAATCAGTGTGTGCGTGTTTTACAGCCGATTTATCTTCATAAAATGTACCAAATTCTCGGCCTAAAATCATAAGATGTGTGTAATTTTCATAATTTATTTTATGTTGTATTTACTTCATAAAATATTTCATTTCTAAGGAATTACCATATGTGTATAATTTTCAACGTTTCGTTTCATATGAACAAAATGATATTTAAATGTCAGTTTGTATATACGCGTGTTTTTATGACAGGTCTATAATAATTGGTCAATAATTTTCAGCATTTAAATTCAAAGAATAGATTCATTATAATTCTCAATCAGACAGTTACATATAAAATTAGTGAAAAGTTATAATTAATTACTATATAATAAAGCCGTTAAAAATGTTTACCAAATAAAACAAACTGTCTATTTTTAATCTTTACATTTTTCAGTGAAGGCGGTTATTAACATTGGGTTAATATGTTCAACTGTCTTAATGTACGAGAAGTATTCTTGTCCCAAATAATATAGTGGTTAGTACTCTAAAGGTCCCGGGATTATTTTTGACCTCCATAACGTACTTCATTTAATGCTTGCAATAATGACTTATGCTACTAGAAATGTTTTGAACTTCTTTAAGGTACCGAGAGTTTTTGATTATCATAAGTTACTAAGAATACCTTAAGGTACAGGAAGTTTTTCATTTCCGTAAGTTACTAGGAGTAGTTTTGTAATCCTTAAGCTACCAGGGTTATCTCTCATTTAACGTAACAGGATAATTGTTACTCTTTTTACTTAAAGGCTGCGTTGTAAATTAAACGCAATTAACATCCCTGTTACCCGACATCTTCGGGATATATTATTCTCGTAAGCTGGCACGGATTGAAGCCTGTATTGTGAGTTACATGTGACAAACTGGTTATGAACCTGTACAGGCATTTACAAGCACACAATGAGGGACTTTCCCACGGACAAGATGTGCGTTGTCGCATTTTGGTTATCACCGCTAACTAGGAGATTTTTGTTTAGTAAATAATGCTGTGTATTTCAATTATATAACAAGCATTGATTGCAAAGCTTTAACTTATTTATTCAACAATGTTTCCTATTACCATTAAAAACGTAATGGTCTATCCATGAGTGAAATGAACCATTATAATATTTCCTGCGAATAATTTTTAAATGCATGTTCGTTTTGATAAGGTTTGACTGAGGATGTATCCAATAATTTCAATAACAATTTTGCTGGATTTTTCAGTATTAAAAATATCTTATTTAAATTTCTTCACTATCAATCTCAATTTATGGAGGATAAAATTTTTTTGAAGACATAATTGTGTAAATAATGAAGTTGAGTAAAAATTATCTGAATGCATTTATATCCATGCTTTGCGATGCCTCTTAGATGTAAAACACTGAGAAAACATGAAACCTTCGACTATAGATGCCTGAGATTTTCAATATAGGAATGCTGCTATTCCTTGTCGTCCTTCTTACTTCAGCTTTTACACGCTTCCGTCTTAATTGTTTACACTAATAATTCAAGTGTTACATTTTTTAATTGGCAATATTCAAAACAATCTTCCAGAGGTAGAGAGAAGAGTCAGAATAATGTGACCTATCGACCCAAACACGCTTCCTTCTTAATTGTTTGCACTAATAATTCAAGTGTTACATTTTTCAATTGACAATATTCAAAATAATCTTCCAGAGGTAGAGAGAAGAGTCAGAATAATGTGACCTAGCGACCCAAATATGCGTGACACAACTAGCTTGACCAAACTACCAATGATATACTAGGGAATGGTCAATTGGCGATTACTATAATCACACTAAACCCTGAAACAATTTATTTATTTCAATTAAATTCTGTAGACTGTAAATTTCAGTCAGGTAAAGAAAAATATTTTTCAATTGTCAATATTTTCAAAACATAAGAGTTCTTTAGTACCCCCATTGGAACAGTCGGCCAGCTGCCTCCTAAACTGGTAGAGGCACGGAGAAGGGAATGCTGCGTTCCCACAGAAAACCCCTCCCACGCCATCGTTAGGAAGTGGGACAAGTACCAAGTGCCCGATATACCTAATGAATGTTTTTATAGGTTTTTAGGCGCATTTTCTGGTAGGATCCTTAAAATACAGCCAAGGGGCCCTAGTTAAGCCTTGCCTACCTTGCTCTGCCTTCCGAATCCTGTGCATTACCCTCATGAAGCCTCTTACACGAAAAACAAAATTATACACAACACATCATCTGAAAACTTCAATTAACATACCCAAAATCAATATCTCGCATACGATAATACGTTGAATCTCTTCACAACATATTATTCAATCATAAAATATTTGTTATGGAAAAAAGTGCTTTAGTTAACTTGTTTATAACTGTTACAGAAGTATTTAAAAATTATTATTCACATGCGAAATTTTTAGTCGTAGTATAGTTTAGTGATTTATGATCTATTCTACACAATTTCTAACCGTCCAGACTAAGATTTTAATACATGCCATTAAATTATTTGAAAATAATATATATATATATATATATATATATATATATATATAAATACACTATTCAAATTTTAAAATAATAACTTTTGCAAATAAGTAAATCAGTAAAATAATACTGCCTATTTTTAGGGGAAATTATATTGTTATATTCATATTGTCACACATTTGCTCACAAACTTTTATGCACACACAAAAATCATTATTTGCCGATGACAATCTCCGTTCTACATGTTAGAACTTTTTTATTTGTAAATTTATGTAACAGAAAACTCAACGCCCATATAAATAAACTATACCGACTAAAATTTATGTTATTAACTCTGTCAATAAGTTTGCCTGCACATATTTAGCAATTTTCTAGGAACGATTTAAAAAGTTGAGTGTCTATTCATAAGTAAAATTTTACCATGTGTCGTAGTTTTTGATTTTATTTACATTTTCAATAAGTTTGTTGTATAATGTTAACCCAGAATGATGAATTAATATATATGTGGTAGGTAGAATCAAAATTACAAGCGTTTCGAAAAGTCTCGCAACAGATAATTATAATAGATGGTTAATTGAGCTGCTACGTCTGTTAGTTATATAATAATATTAATATTCAGCTAAATACGCACAATATACTATTCTGGAATCGATGTAGTGCATAATCTCGCCAAGAAGCAAAATTAAATGTATTCATAAAATGCTACGTTTCTAGATTTGTGTTTGATATATCTATTTTGTGCGCTTTAAGAATTAAGTGAATACATTTAATTTTTTGTTATGTCTTGGATAATATTGGGAGTAGAGAAATCGATCACATCATTATCTTAATAGCGGTATGACTTTAATTATGTTTATAGACTCAGAGAAAATACCAGACATACATCTGTTAAATATGCGTTTAAATTTATTAACCGCGTATAGAATCGTTTGACGTATCCATCATAAGAAATGTGGAATTCGTCTTTTATTAGAGCTTTTTGCGGCAGTTCATAGAAGTTAATACTTTCAACATGTTACATTATGGAAATTGTTCTGAGACGTTCGCAATTTAAGAACAGAACTTTGCTTTCTGCTTTCCCAATGTAAATTGTATCACATTCACGCAGAGGTTTGATTCCATTTGGTTTATTCATGAATTAACCAGACGCGTTTTAAATCCTTTTTTACGAGTATATGGCTTTGAATTTACTTTCCGAAGCATTAAGTCGTATGGCTGCAGTGAGAACTTCATCGTAAATACGTCTGCTCGTTTGTAAGTAATTTAAATTTATGGCGACAAATTTAATTCGTTTCTTTTATTCAAGAAGATTGGAGCCTCCGTGCAATACCATTATGTCGTCGTAAGCCAATTTTTCCGCTTGAAATTTTGTTTCGCATTTAATTTAATTTAATTTAAGAGGTGTTATTAACTCGGTGCTATAAATATACATATAAAAAACCATTAATCTTTCTAACATTGAGCATATCTAATAATTGTGCTTCCCCAAGAAATTATTGTAGTGTTCTGTTTTTGTGTTTCTAAAATATATAGAGTACTAGATTCACAATAACATTCTCGTGAAAGTTAATTATTTAAATATTTTAAGCAGATAACACAATTACAAATACTCGGTAATGATTATGTTGACATTACCTTGGCATGTAATCTGTAGAGGTTTAAATAAATATCCACTCTCCACCTGAAAACAATTCCCACCATGAAAAATCGTAGCATTCATAGCACTGTGTCTCGACCGAATTTGGAAGGCAGCTGGCCGACTGGTCCAATAGGACCAAGGAAAACAACTATTACCGTATGGCCAAGGTCTGCGACCCAAGAGAATACGTCCATCAAATCCGAACTAGGTGTCACGGCTTATGATAGCCTTATTTGAAATTCCCCGACATAAAAGCGGTAAAATGAAAATACTAATCAGGAAGTGATTCCTACCAGGACTAGAGAAAATCCCTAAGTTAAAAGTTATACAGGGAACCTATTAAACGGGAATAAGTTGGACAAAGTTGTAGCTGTACGTTAAATTTTAAAAAAATTTTATTTATACTCCGGCGCTGAAATTCGCCATTGGCATTTCTAAATCATGTATTACTTATTATTCGGCGTTGAAAACAGCACCATTGGAACCTCTAAGCACTTACCACACCTTATCCAGCAGCGGGAAAGACACCTGTGCTCGCAATGATACACCAAAATTTATTTTCAGAATAGCAGCCTATGGCGTCAAGAATGATGTGCAATTTTTCCACTGATCAAAGTAGCCACATACCCTGGGATTAATTTCGCATTGCTCAGATATTTGTGAAGATTTTAAAACTTAAGTTTGATGTCTATATTCCTCAAGTAAAGTATTTGTTTATTGTGTATTTTATATTGTAATATTTTATTGAAAAGTAATTACATTCTTAGTGGTCAACCTGTGATTTGAATATAATTATTACATTAAATATTATTATTGAGAGTATTGTCCTCTAAGAAATCTTTTTAATATTCGAAACGCCGGACCACTTTCTTCACCTTAGTCAATGAAAAACCTGATCAACAATGCTACAAATATAGATACATTTAAATAAAACATTCTTCAATGAAAAGAACTTGACTAAGGGACTCTGATGAAATGAACCTTATTGTAAATTTAATTTTTATTACAAATTGCTTAAAATGTATTTAAATTTGGACGACTGCATAATGTCGTAAAAATTTGTCTTAAATTGCTTTTATTTTTGATTTGACTTCTTATACCATGTTTTTAATTTGTGCTGCTGTAGTGTAAATATATTGCATCTTTCCAGTTGGAAATAGCAGTAACCATAAGCTTTTTATAAATAATTTTTATGACCTGAGTGGTTTTTAATATAACAATTCGGTATCTTTTAACATCGAAAAAATTTAACCAAATATTAAATATTAACCAATTGCCAGTTTTTTTAAGAAATTAATTTTACAAATTGCATAATTCAAAATCATAAAAAAAAATTCAATCAAAGATCAGCACTGAATTAATGGATTAGGATAGAAAAATCCGGGCCGAACCGGGAATCGAATCCAGGATCACTGCTTAGTACCTGGCGCTCTTCGCAATGAAGGTTAGATATTTCTCTGTCCGTTGTATACAGTTTCTGGGTTCGAACCGCGGTTCAGTATAGATTTTTCTATCGTAATCCCTTAACAAATAAATTATTACATGTACAGAACCCAAAATATTTGACAAATTTTAAATAATTAATTAATTTTATCACTTTTGGTAAAGTTTTTTTTTATCAACATAACAATACAGTCTACAGTTTTTCAGAAATTTGAATACCGTACTGTAAGTAAATAAATATTTTAAATGAAACGTGAATATTGAAAGCTCAAAAATAGAAGACTAGAAACTTTTGTTAAGTGATGTTACAGATTTTTGAAAGCTGTACTGTAAAAATACCGAATGTAAAAGAACTTGCTATTATGGAAACATTTACTGAATTTTCTAGATGATACTAGTTAGTAGGGATGGTAGAAACAGTGGACATTTATAGACGTGAAAAACTTTTAGATTAGCGTACTTCTATGACGAAAACTATAGGAATACTGATTCTGGCACTTAAGAATTTTGGCCGAAATCAATAGCCATTCCAATTATTGGTGAGTTTTAATTCGAACTCTAGACTCTGCTGATATACTGTTCTTTAATTGTATAAATATTTAATATGTTATTTTGATTATGGGTTTCTGCTATCCCTTCTTAATTTCTCTTCAGACTTTGTGGCATTCACCTGGTAATTCAGTAAAACGTGAGCAGGAAGCCTGCCTATGTCATGCGACAATGCGGATTCTGGAAAGCTGTACTGCAGGATTAGTGGTTACAGAGTTCCTCCACATGTTCTACTCGCTAATACACAAGTAATTCCTGGCTAAACTTGGGTTTCACTGGAATTGTGCTTTGAGAGAAATAGTACCGATACTGGAGTGCAACAAACTCAATATTGGGGTCTCGTATTATACATTATTGTTAGAAACACCACAATGATCAGTAGCAATAAGTTGGAAATGTAAGATATGTTGAGATAAAGATCAATGTCTCATAACGCGACAAGTTTGTCTGAGGCATCTATGTTGATTTGCGAGTTGAGACATGGGTTTTAGGAAGACCCAGATAGACACATCTGTCATACTGGAAAGTTATATTGTATAGTAGAATTTTGTTTTCTAAGGACAGGTGCGACTTGCGTCCTAATAACCAGTACAATTCTTTTTGTTTAATATCCATTTGCTTCTTTCATTGGTTATATGAATTTTACAATTAAGCTTGCTATCCAGATGGAGACCCAAATATTTGACAGTGAATAATTGAGGAATCTTATATACAGATCGGTGGACACGGATTTTTACATAATGTAAACGTCACATGAGACGACTTTAAAACCTTTTTTTAATTCTCGATTTATGAAGCCATAGTTGAAGTAAATTTAGATATTGTTGTATGAGTGTGTGAGGTAAGAATTACCGTATCATCTGCAAACGTTTCTAGTACAATATTTTCGGCCGTTGGAAGATCAGAACACCTCGTATTTAAGTCAAAACTTGTGGCATAAATTTAACGCGAGTTCTCGATTTATGACTTTCCTTCCACTATTATTATTATTTAGGGCGTTCTACGTGGACTGTGTCTCGGGTGCTATACATTTGCTTCGCGTGACAATTTTTAAAAGGACGTAAATATTTGCTGGAGGCACTAATTACCTCGGCGGTTGGCCTGGGGTAGAAGCGCTAAATAAAGTTAGGAGTTTTCTGCCGCTGGCGAAGTGATGGCAAGCGATGTGCTCAAGCTCTGCGAGAAGGAAGATCGATGTTGTGTTGCATCGGACAGCTGGGTCCGCGGACGTGCCACGAAAAACGATTTCGCCATCTGCTCTGGTCAGAACTGCAAGTAAAACTCAATGAAGGATTTCGTTGCAGTTGGAAAAGAAATAAAAATAATTTAGCACAATAGTTTCGCATATTACAATGTCAGATTCTACATTACGTGAAGCTTCTTGGTACCATGTTCAAATAAAAAATATAATTACACGGAGTTACTATGCATAGGTATGTGTGACAGTAATATAATAGGTAGTTAAAATGATTTTCAAAATTTATAAAACGTCTGTTAAATAATTAGGTAAATAAATAGCAAAATAACAGACAAAAATAAGTGCTAAATTAAATGCAAGGCGTATTTAGCTTATTTTGGTCGTTTATTTGACTATTTATTCATACACAATTGTTTCTAACTTAACATAACATAAGTAGATAATAAAATAGATAATATTATTACAAAATATATATTCAATTTATATTTCATGGTTTTGTTACACTGATAATAATATTATATATTTTATAAAGATAGATATTATTACCAGTGTAACAAAACCATGAAAGATCAATTGAATATTTATAGTTTAATCTTGATGATTACTGAAGTAATCATATAACCCCAAGAAGTATTGTAGAAATTTGGAAAAATTTTAAAATGAACACTAAATTTCACAGTCATCCCAATTAATATTTTACTCACGATTTTGTTACATGATTTTCTAAACTACGTTGAAGCTGCAGAGCATGTTTCTAAAATTTTTGTGGATGAGTAGCTACGATTTCTGAGCTAAACCAAAGTACATAATATTATTGCTCTGAAATAATATTTTGTTAAATAGGCCCGAGTGAAACGAAATCGATTCTAATTCGAATCCATTGGACTCCTATACCAAATAAAAATATTTCAAATGAACCTCAAGTTATCATTAGTTTTATATTCTGTTTACTTTAAGCTTGTCTGATTCAGATATTACCTTGACATTCTCGTATATTCTTTTGTGTGTTTACTGACAAAAAAGTATTTTCCCACTCCTCTTAATAACTAGGTTAATAAACCCGCGTGGTGTTTACGATTTATAACTAATAGGAAAACCTAGCTAAGATTCGTTGGTTTCTTTTTCCTCAGGAAAACTAATTTGGAATGATAATACTAGTAATAAAAAAGTTTATTTTAATAAAATAGCTACTGTTATTACCAGTGTAACAAAATCATGAAATATAAATTGAATATTTGTAGTTCAATTTTCCTGATACGAGTAATATTTCATACTTATAATAGTTAATATAACCCGTTATGAAACTTTTCATTTCAGACAACAATAACCAATACTTTTATTGTGCAATATTTCGATAATAACCAATATCTACCTGTACCGAAACAAATTAAGGATGCAAGGGTTTGGATACTAATAATGGCATCCTATTTTCTGACACAATTTCTGACAATATTTGTATTTCAATATTATTATGTAATACATGTTAATGAACATACTCTGGAAGTGTTTAATAGATGTATAACAATCCTATAAAACTAATTACTGAACTTTAAATACGCCTACTATTGTAATCTTTTGCGCTTACATCTTAGATTTACGTAGCAGAAGAAAATATTTCTGTATTTCAGTCATGGCGTTACCTTTCTGAGATCCGAAACGAACTCGTTTAATCGACTACCCTGAGAAAGTTAAAACAATAACCTTCAAACGAAACCGAACCCAAATATTCGTAAAAATAAAAGGAGCCAGCTGGAAGGGAAAAAAATCATATTCCAACAGTACAATGCACCTGCCTACAAAGCGCCTTGGTGATTGGTAAATTGAGTATTTTCACTATCAATGTGTAGAATATTCCACCTTACTGCACAGATTTCGCTCCCACTGACTTACATCTGTTCAGAAAACTCAAATATGCATAGCTGTTCAACGTGTCTCACGGTTCCAGGAAATCCCTAGGAATACGGCGCTAGACAAACGCGTCCCAATAGTCAATAAGGAAGTCTGTTACTTCTTAGGAATATTTCTACCAATAAAGAGTAGTTTTGTAAAAAAAGAGGTTGGAAAATGTAGCAGAGAGAGTCACTTTATGTTGGACTGCGAAGGCGAAGAGGCACTCGATGTTTGACTGTGGAGGCCGGAGGTCTCATTTTGCTGAGGAGAAACGCCAGTCTGAGAACGGGAAAACTCGTGGCGGGAGATTCCAACACCTGAGGCAATGAATATTTCTCAAACGGTAATCCGTTGGGTTTCTTTTTGAATGTTAGGGTATTTCAAGTTCTTAAACACGGGGAACCTGAGGTGGAAATCGTGATCTAGCAAACCGGTAGCATTTATTATTCATTCTGTATTTACATTTATGTAGTTTCCTTTCTTATGTTAATACTTCACATAATAAATTAAATTTCTTTTATGTTTAATTTTTGTGGTAAAAAGACACAAGTCGCCAGATAATGAGGACAGCAGCGTAGTCATTCTTGAATCGAGTATAGATTTTGGACGAGAAATTATTAGCTGGAAAATCCCCAAGCACTATTAGAACTTTAAACACATTCAAATATTCCATGTGTCCATACGGAGCTGTGAAGTGAAGTTTGCGATAGGTGAGAAACTTCCGCAGCTACTGAGAAACTACTTTATCGTGACAAAGTTTTAAATATTTCAAGAGTTGTGGAGGTTGGAAATTGGTGAAGAGGGGGAGAATGTAGTTGAGTTCAAATATTTATTTGCAGGAGATAAAGTATGTGGTTTTAAAAGCTCGTGATGAAAGTTTCACCCTCACCCATTCCATTCATTCAATCAGAACCTATTCGAATGAACAAAATTAATTAAATATCCGATATAGGGCAGTACTACTTATAGTGACGTGACGCTATTATTTCGTACGCCCCGTGTGGTCACCACTTCCTCGGTTTAGAATCCACTACTGACCGTCTCTCGACGCTTTATATTACTCCGAGTGCCAGAATTTAAAGTTTTCGCATAAACCATGATAATTTAATAAGGTACGTAGGTTTTCCCGGTGTAGTTGCTGGATGAAGTTTTCTCGGGATTCCAACCGGGTAGCGTAGTTTAGTAAACACAACGTTTCGATGGCTTGCACCGCGATCATCTTCTCTCTCCCGATTCCAACTGCCCACTACCACACAATTGAATGGCTTTGCATGTGGCCCGCGTACTTTTCATAGGATGACATATAATTATTGATACACAATCGCCAACAAGATGTCAGATATTCGTCAGTTCGTCGACTGTTATATTTTGATTAATTAATTTTCATTTTCGAAAACGCTATATTTGCATCGATAATTTACCCAAATTATCTTGCTATTTGAATCGCAATTTGTTTCAAACATAGATATTTTCTTCTGATATAAAAGACTAAAATTTTGCATCACTTGATTTTGCTTTCAGATGTATATCCGAAATCATCTGCAATATCTTGTTGTTTAACAAAAGATAGAATGTTTTTGATAGTTCAGTAGGAGATCTTCCCACGTCTATACAAGAGAACGGATAACCCATGAAAGGTCAATATGTTAACAATTTGATAAAATCTAAACAACTCCTTTCAAATTTACTTCAAATAATTGTTTCTTTTGTCACGGAAATGTCAGGATTTAACTTAGGCCTTGGTCTTGCTTACAAAACCGGAAGATTTTTCAAATAATTTGTATTTACATGATTAATTGGTAGCTGCCATTTACTTTTGATAGCGTTTATGGCGCTATTCATGTCGGTAATGGTTTTATCATTTCCTTGTAGCGCCAAGTTAATGCTATTTAAATGACATGTTACATCTGTTAAGAAAGCTAAAGAACACCGCCATATTTTGTTTTAAAGTATCTGGGTGACATTTTTTTAAATTTCTTGGTAGAATATCGACATAATTCCACGATCGACTTTTAAAGCCCTCTCGATCGACTGTTTGAGCACCCCTGACGTACAGTATATTATTCTCAGCCGTAGACTAATGGGTTTAATAACAAGTCCAAATATTCGGAACAAAATGTCATCTAAGAAAACGAACAAAGTCCAAGCTCTCTTATTTCGCCCGTATTATATCCACCATGGGACGTCAATAGACGTACTGCAGTTGCTGGACGTAAAATAACTTTTTAGTGTTTTACTAGTTTTATTGAGATGAATATGGCTATTATTCCGAAAGCTTTTGGTATGTAAATAACGATTTAAATCAAAATAATTGTTTTTTTAAGATACTGGAATCTTCTTCATAAATCTCTAAATGGTAGTGAATCTAAATGTAATGAATTGACTTGTAATATCTCATCTGAAAAGGGTTCTCCCAGGCGCTTTTATCAAGTTAGCCACTCCTGAAATTTTAACTTCAACTTTCTTCTCCAATCACAGCGTCCATTTCCCGGGATTTCAGGTTACCCCGTAGGCGAGATGATTCAAAAACCTCTCAAATTGTGCCTCTGATTCAGGTCTAAACTTATAATTTGTATTCTTTTCCCACGATGGTGCGTAATCCATCTGGTTGTTAGCCTGTATCCCAGGTGTATAGTGTATAGGCATTCTCCTTCGCTAAACCCTTTTTGTTTCATCGTCTGTGAACTCTGCCACTTCGCTTTGCCAACTCTAATGGTGCGAAAATTACGGAGCGGCCTAAAAAATTATGCAATAAAATTAACAGAAATACTTATGCAATGAAACAACTATCATCCATCATACACTTAAGTAACGTATACTGTGGCAATGTATACTTCCAAATTATTTATGGAACAGAAATTTGGGGGTGTACTTGCATCTGTGTGCAGGGACAGGCTTTTAATTTCTTGAAAAAATTATTATATTTATATTTGGTTTGATAAGACTGATTCCCTTTTTATTTGAAATAAACAATTAACAGTCTACGACAAATAACAAACTGCCAGGCCCATGTAGTGTAAAGTATTCTAATCCTTGCAGAATAATAGACTAATTTAAGAAGAAATATAAAAAAGACCCAGTAGTGAAAGGATTATCATTTTTAATAAACCGTCATTATACAATAAAAGAGCTCCAAGGTAAACACTTTCAAAGAAATCTTAAATATTATTTAGCAAGTAAAGTAATATATAATCTAGTTGAGTTGTGATGTGAAAATTGTAAAAATTAAATATTTGTCAAATTTTTCATGTTATTATTTTTTGTATTTCTTTTCTTTAAGCTGGCGTTTTCTCATATTTTCCATTACAATTACATTGAAATAAACTTGTCTATATATGTATATTTCAAAGCATTTCGAGAACACTGATGGTAATGAAAAAATTTATTGATATTTCTCTTTGCATAAAATAAATCATTAAATTCAATTTTATGTAACATAAAATTTACATACTAGCATTGAAGCGATGGAGAAGAAGGATTTAAAAATCTTTGAATTATTTTCCTTAACTGCTCGGTTTTGCAGCCAATCTGTTGTCGTTGAAAGGAACATAATTTACAGCTTCATCATATTTAGACTGACCATGTGATATTTTTTCCCTGTGAATAAATGGTTTAGCGAAAAATGCAAAATGTTTGTATAATTTATTCAACTGTTTCATTTTTCGCTTCAAAGGGTGTATTTAAAATTCGTGGTAACATTATCTTATATCTTTACTTTAGAACATTAGCCTCAGTAGATTATCTAATTGCTCTTTGATTTCTGTCCTTTATCATCTGCCAGCCGATTCATCTCTCACAGAATTCAAATGAAATTAACATCCTAATTTTCAATCAAATTATTATAATTATTACAATAATCCAAAAATCAAAGGTATCTTCAATTACACGTGTAAGAAATAAACTTTTTCCTGTTTCTAAAACTGTACAAGAATTTGTAATTTAAATATCGTTCAGTTCCGAGTCACTAATTTCTAACAAATTTGTAACCTTTAAGAGATAATATTACGGATACAGCGCAGTAAAAAATACACGATAACTTAATTAAGTCTAAAAATACTTCCTATACCTTATAGGAGTAAAGAAATACTACCTTTAACTAAATAGAGACCAAAATATATCTCGTACCTTAAGATAATCAAAAATTACCCGGTAACATAAGAGGGTCAAAACTACTCCGGGTAACCTTTTGTCAACCACGTTCACCTCCACGCGGAGGAACATAAAATATCATTAATCACCATGGTTAATGCGAGAATTAAACACCGCGACTCCTATAATCCCGGAATCGACACTAATAACATTCTCTTTTCCATTAAATTTTTATGTAAAACCCTTCAACCACTAATATGGGTACTTCCCTCTCTTGGCTTTTGGAGTTGAAATTAGACTCTTAAAAATTATATAATGACAGTATCAAATTGAGCGACACCGAAATAGTTTTATTCGGCGCTAATAAGGCCGTTTATGATTTTTTTTAAATTCCACCCCACACCCAGAGGCGGTAGGTGTGTCTTAATCCTTCATTGTTTGTTGCTGGATCGTATGTAACATACGACAGTATATAAAGTATAAAGTTTGGTAGAATTAGTCTACGCATTTAATATTGAAACGGATACTTGAATCCCCCTTCGACCCTCCTCCTAGAGACTGAACTATATCTTAACCAGCATGGTAAATGTCAGAGTTAAACTCAGTGACTTCCATAACCTCTGATTCAACACCACTCACCGTTGTTAACTCATTACTATTATGTGACTGTCTTTCACCCACATCCTCCCCCGCCCCCTTACTTAGGGGCTGAACTATATAATTAATGTCAGAATTATACTAATTGACATCTATAACCCTGTATTTGACACCAATACCTTTACCCCTCCTTTATTGGTGCTTTAAGGGGTCGAAATTGTACACTAAATGCATCTTAATAGAAACTATTAATCACATAGACACCGAAACATAATTGACGGACGCATAAACGGCCTTTTTCGCATTTTTTAAAATATCATCCCCATTCACCCCTTGTGAGTATTGTAACGCTTCGAAAATCCGACAGAAACCTTCACGGGGGTGCGTACAACAACTCACCTAAGTTTAATCGCAATCGAATGAAGAATGGTTTAGGAGCGCATAGACGACACACATACAGACACTCAGACATTCATTTTTATATAGTGAGAGATGATAATATAAAACTTTTTAAGATAAAATTACTATATTCCCCTATTCCTCATAAGATTAAATAAACTAATAAAATAAATAAAACAGGGCGCTGTTTTGTATTTTCGACACTTGTCTTCAAATATTAAAGGAACGCAAAATGTACAACTCCAACACTAACAATTCATTAACTTACAAATTCATTAAAAATAACTAAAACTAGAAAATTAGAACAATGAAGTCCGAATTGGAGAGCGAGGAAATGTTTTGAAAGAAAAAGTAGACTGACTTGAAGGAAACATAAGTCAGCGCGTCCTGTGCTAAAACATCAGTTAAAAACTTAGAGGAACAAATTGTACCAAGACATTCGAGAGGAGAATATACGAAGAACACGATTAGAGCACTGTGGATGTGTATATTTGAGAGTCTGCATACGACACCACGGATTATCGACGAAGATGAAAAACTTGCTGCAATGCGACAAATTGCTGACGCAAAGTAGGAGATAATTTGGTTGAAACAAATTGTCGTAGTACAAAAGGTGCGGCCACTAGGACCATGCCACAGAACAGAAGACGAATAAAAAATTGCCAAGTGAGCGGCGTCAGCGCAAACAATATCAAATACAACCATAATGAGCGTAAAGCAGAACAGAAATTCGATGTTATAAGAAAAGTGTTCACATATCGATTCAGACTTCATAACATACAGGCTTACTAAATCTGGCAAATCAACAAAAGATAAGTGACTATTGACTGGAAGACGTCCGAACGAGGGATAAGTTGAAATACGCACTTGCCAACGCAAATTTTGAGACCAGTCCGCCAACAATTATTTCAAAAAACGCAAACTATGCTAAACAAAATTTCTGATGAAGAATGTCGTAAAAATAAATTATTTTGTAGAATTGCTACATAATGTGGTCAAGTTGTTTAATAAGACTAATAATAAATTAAAGTAATTATCTATGAAATTTACTTTTGTTTGATATCATTTAAATGAATTTAATATTCAATTTATTTGAATGACAATTTATTGAAATCAAATTATTAACAATTCACATACATATACAAAGTGCTCATTGTAAAATAAGTAATATGTCAGGGTTCATTGGTAAATGAAATATCATGAAACTGACATAAAATTGTTTTAGAAATGTAATAAAAAGACAAGCGCGGGTGTCCTGTTTTGTTTACGAAACCAAATTCTCGTTCCATTTCGGGCCCACTTTGTGACTGCGGGTAATACCAATATGGAAAACTTTATCTCCCAACATTATAAATGAAGTACACGATCACACCACGATCATTAACCAGTAATGTGATCCTATAACAAGGGAAACGTTACGTAAACAATGGCACGTCAACGCTCAATTGCCTAGATGTCCAATACGTTACCAATATAGAAGACGTTAATGTCGATATCATATCGTCCTAGACGTGTGATTTGTCCAACAATTTAGACAAAAACCAACATAAAATCAGTTGGTCACACAGTTCGCCAGAGGTTCAGGACGGAGGGAGAGTCGGTCTTGTGAGATTGTCGAGGACAGTCTTCATCTAGGAACTCTGAGGACCATCACCTGAGACTCTGCAAAGGCGTGAAAGACGAGCTGATACACCACAGTCATGGTAAACCCAATCTCCGCACTCCTCATGGTTGCGTAGGCAATTTTAAATCATTTTTCCTGCCTCTAGTTTTCCCTAGATTAAGCCGAGATTTTTATAGCCGGCTTTTCTGGGTCATGATAGATAAAATTTGTAATCATATTGCGTGAGGTATTAGTTCCAGTTTCATTTGTATTCAATAAACTAGTTTTAAAAAGTATGAGTAGAATTTTATCTAACGCGGTAAAGCCCGCACTAGTCACTTCCTCCTACGCCAGGTAAAAGTTTCTAGGAACTTGGAACGATCGAAGGGCTGCTCTGGCGTAGTAGCATGCCATAATTCTTTATAAAAGTTATTTATGAAAAAGTAGTCAAAAGTACACTGTTCATTCCAACAAGCGGTTTCCACATTTAAATTTCTTCATCTTGGCATTTTACTCATTTTAACTGAAACAAAAAATATTAATATTATAAAAAGAGAATCTATGATGTTTCTAATTACAAACTTATCAATATAAAATTATGAATATTTTCAAAGAGAATATTATATATCTTTTCTTAAATAATAATTTTCAAAATATAGAAATAGTGAATGACTAGTTTTAAAATTCGATTAAAACGCGATGTATATACTTTCGTTTAATATAAATTGTGATTTTTTATAGAATGTATACATATTTGCTTTCACATAGAATTTTGTACTGAATCGATATTATTTCAAAGACTGACTGTTTTACAGAAAGTCAGGTAAATTCACTGATATTCTCATCAAAGTTGGTTACATTAGAAACCACAAGTTCTTATAATTCAGGTTGTTAGAATTATTTGCATAAAATGACCTACGTGTCCTGAAGATGGGCTTTATGCCGACATTCTTAAGATCACGACAAGCAAGGGTCCTATAGCCCTACGAGGGAATACCCAGAAGTACCCGACCTAACAATGAAACCATAAAATATTGAGAACAAATATGGCTATTTGTCAGCGTTGTCTCCTTTTATCTCGATACACTTTTCCCATAGATTTTTAATAGCTTCGATACCCTGTTTAATCCGTGCAGCCCTAAATAACCAACAACCGCAGACTCCAATTCTTCACTGTTGGACAATTTTTTTTTATATTTGGAAATATAAAATAATCCGAGTGAGTTACATTTGGCAAAGAGGGCGCTTCAGGAAGCAAATAGAACTTGAATAATGGATGTGTGAGCTGATGCATTCTCATGATGAAACAACACTTTCTTTTTAGTCAAATACGTTCCTTTTTCTTGAATTCGTCACTCAAACACTGAAATATATTAACATAAAACTCGCCGTTGATTACTTTTCCCTTTTTTAAAATGATAAATGAAATTATTTCACGCACATTCCAAAAACCAGACTGCATTGCTTGGCCTGTAGACCGACTTCTTTGTATTCTATTCTTTCCTTTGATTTTTCTCCATGGTTATGATCGACGTAAAAGCTCGGCTTATTGCTATGAAAGATCTCCAAACTCTATTGAAACATACGACGCTGATTTTGTTCCACTGTAAGCAAACGCAGCACATCACAGCTTTCTCATATCCAAACATTCTGTCGATCTACAGCAATTATTTAAATGCCTAACTTGTGCACTTTGAGTCGGTTATGCAAGACCGTTTCGTGGATTTTCGTCACTGTTTCTCGCGAACTCTGCGATGTTCGTCTTGGCAGCACGTACAGCCGCGTTTAAACTCTCGCATGCAATACTTTATGGTTGTTAACGAATGATCAGATTCCCCCAGAGTAGAATATAACTCGAATTTGATGTTTGTTTAACTGAGATCTTTCAAGTTATTGAATCACAAAACGATGACCAATTTTTTGCATGTTTACAAATTTACTGAGAGCGTTTATTATTGATGACTGCCAAACAAACACATTATCAATTTAGCGTCTTCAAATTTAAACTTTATAAGGTCTGTACTTCAGCCCACTTTGATTTTCAATTAACAACCCGCCATCTATACGGGAGGAACATCCTCATGCACCACTTATTTTCAACAGAGCCTCCGGACAGTCTTCCTGTTTATAACGTGACCCGCAGAAAGCTTCTTGCCCGTCGGAGAAGGCATTGACGGACCCCAACAACAGTAATTACGCAATCAGTTTCAAAATTCTCGCCATAGAAATCACCAGGGCCGGGCGGAATAACTGAAGATGACTTTCAGAAAAATGGTAATTGTTTGTTAACCCTTAGCGGTCCTATGTTCGGTGTAGCGAGACACTGTGTTTTCCTCGTTGTAATCCGTTTCAATCCTTACCGGTCGGCCCGTAGCGGTCCGCAGGCGCATTCACCTCCATAATTTGTAGTTGGCTTCCGCTTGGGATAGGGTTTCAAGGGAAAGTAGAAAATTACAAACATAGTTTATTTAAATAAGTTTTTTCAAAATGCGAATTTAAAATCGATTTAATTTCAAATGTATATAATACAAATTATAATTTCATTGCGTATAATATTTTTCGAAACAATTTACTGTATGTAGGCTCGGTTTTCCTGTGCATTGTGTAGCAAAATAAAACTTTCTTTTTCGCTCTCCTGGAGCTTTTCTGTTACTGTACCCAACACAATCTTCTTGCAGGCTCAAGAAGTGCTTCAAACTATTTGATTTAACTTCTTTGTTAACACTTAATTTTTTCCCCATTTAGACACATTGTTCAGTTCTTACAAATTTTACCAAATCTTTTATCACCTACTTTCGTCTTCACTCTTTTCTGATTCAGATGAGTGTGTGTTAAAAACTTCGTCCTCAGTATTAGATAACTTGATTAAGTTACTAAGTTTTCTTACAGACATTTTAATACGTATGTGCAGGTATGAACAGAATACCTACCCAATACCTGACCTGCAGGTTTATTTGTCCTGCATAACTTATGGGCGAATGCCGGGTAGGATCCTTAAATATAGCCCGGGGGCTCTAGTTAACCCTTGGTTACCTTCTACCCTCCCCCATGCCCCATTTCAAATCCCTTCCTATGCTATTAAAGGGGAGTTGCCACCATGAGGATTACCCTCATGTAGGCTGTTACTCTAATAATAATAATAATTACATTAGATTCTACATACACCGATCTGTGAGAACTGTTCTCTCTCAGGCAGAAACTTTCTGGAGAGACGGAGAGAGGATGCTGTTTCCTCTGTCCGTTTTTTAACTAAGGTTCCCAGAAGCCAAGTCACCTCAACCTATTTTGAGGGATGTATGTTCCGGGGTCGCAGACCTTGGGCATACGGCAAGAGTTGTTCACTGTTCCCATTGGAACAGTCGGCCAGCTGCCTGCTAAACAGGTCCAGGCACTGAGTCCCCATAGCGACCCCTTGCCTGCCGTTAAAGGGCGTGGGTCAAGTACCCCAATGCCCGACCTACTTGATGCAGGCTTTCTAGGGTTCGTCCTGCATCAATTTGAGGCAATTTTCTATAGCCCGGGGCCCTAGTTAACCCTTGGCTATCTTCCTCAACCCTTCCGAATACCCCCACCTTTCAAATCCCTTCCTATTCTATTAAAGGGGAGTTAAAAAAAGACCATTTTTTACACAGAACAAAATAAGCTGTATAATAATGGTAGACAAAATTATTTTATTTACATAGATTTGAATATTTCGGCTTGATTGTCAAAAATACGATATTTGAAAATTAGATCTTTTAACAATATATTCAAAGTTATGTATGTTATTTATTACTGTAAACGTTTCACAAGGTTTTATAACTGATGCTGTGATTCAGTGAAATACACTCAGTTGGTCGATTGAGTTCCAGGAATGAGATCCAGTTTCCTTTCCGTAATTCTACATAAACGTGTTTATTGAGAATTTCCTGATTTTGTAGATACTCCAATATCATTCAAGAGGGAGATCTCATGATAGACCAGAGAAATTTTAAAATCCACACGAGTGAAATATTTCGAGATAGTCAGAATCTCATCAAAATAATTTTTCCGCTTTATCAATTAATTAATTCATTGCATTTCAATTCACCAATAAGTGGTTGGAGTCTATTACACAGACAAAATAGGCAATAATTATAAGTAACATAATATTAATCATATTCAGTCTAATTAGATATTTATTAACGAACTTCCTCCCTGTAAAAAACCATGACTGTACTTCTCTTACCCACATTCACATTATTTTTTTGCTCAAAATATTGGCATATAAATAGGAATTGCCTTAAAGAGCTGCCTATCAAGTCTCTTTTTGATACTAAATTTTTATACAGAAAAGTAGTTAATTAATTCGAGTCTTCTAAACGTTGGTGAATTTATTTGCAAGCACATTGTCCTAAAAATAAATTCATGAGCGTACAAAGCATAGATTTTATATTTCGTGTCCAAAAATTCCCATCCAAATTCTCCTCCCCATGTTCAGGTCCGTATTTTTTTGCTCTTTTCAGAAACTAAACAAGAAATTTCATATATGGATAACCGTTTATTGAATTTTAATCGAGCTTATATGACACGTCACGTTAACGTAATGTCAAAGGTATATTTAAATTACGAAGAATATTTTTGTCGAAATAAAACCTCGTATTCAGTATAAAGGATTTTAACATTAAAATGTTATAGAAAGTATTCTTAAGTAAATTGTGAGACACCGTTAAACAACTTTGTAGAATAAGAAAAAATGATGTATTCATCTATTCAATTAAACTGTAACAAATATTTGTTTGGGTTGTCAGAAAATATTACAAATAACATGTTTCTTTAGGATATAGTTACGCTGAATTCAGTGTTGAATTGAAATTTTCTACGTGAACCGCGGAGGGTGAATAACTAACAAAAATATTTGGGGCACAAATCAGATTCTAATTGGCTGAGATCACCATATTCCAAGAAATTCTAGGCTGGAGATGTTGAGAAAACCGGCAGAACAAGCAGGAAGGCAGTTGGTTTTTGAAGAAGTTATGGAGAAATGACAGTTTTATTTTTCATATTTTGGAAGAGAATTTCTTAATGTTAAGTTTTTGCGGAGTTATTTAGAAGTTATAGAGAAGTAGAGCAAATATAGAGTCGACATGACGTTTTAATTTTGGTTTGCGTTCAGTTCAAGAAAGTTTTAGTTTCAAGAGGTGCCGAGTGTTGGAGAAGTGTTAGCGAAGTCGTGAAGTGACGCATATTTAGTTTTTGAGAAATTTGTATTGTACGACCCCGACCGTCAGGCCCGTTACACACTCGGCGATTATAATCGTGGCGATAATTAATCGCTAACGCCGTAACCGCAGTAGTCCATTGAAGTGAATGAGAGCTTGCACAGTGGGCGGTAAATAATTCGCCTATGAAATTGTCGTGGAAGGACAGCTTGAGCAGACGCTCGGTGATTCTGCCGCCCGACGACAAATTTATTTACACCTTGAACTAGTGGCGTACGTAACCCAAAGCATGTTTGCACACAGGACGTTTTTTCTACCACTGGAGTTATTTTCATTCTTGATTTGAATTTTCACAAGGAAAGATTGTTTTCTGCCATAATATCTTTTGTGTCATTTTTTGTTGCATATTTCGAATATGAATAATTTGGTTGATATCTTAAATAGTAATGTAAAGGGTGTTTTTTTTAGAGGTATAGAACTTTAAATTTCAATAAAACAACGATGGATTATTCGATTGACATGATTTTTTTTTATTCGAAAGATAATCTTGTGGCATTACATTTTAAATATGATTTCTGGCATATGACCGCCACGGCTGGCTCGGATGTAGTCCAATCTGGACGTCCAATTTTCGATGACTTTTTCCAACATTTGTGGCCGTATATCGGCAATAACACGGCGAATGTTGTCTTCCAAATGGTCAAGCGTTTGTGGCTTATTCGCATAGACCAATGACTTTACATAGCCCCACAGAAAGTAGTCTAGCGGTGTTAAATCGCAAGATCTTGGAGGCCAATTCACAGGTCCAAAACGTGAAATTAGGCGGTCACCAAACGTGTCTTTCAATAAATGGATTGTGGCACGAGCTGTGTGTCATGTTGCACCGTCTTGTTGAAACCACAGCTCCTGGACATCATGGTTGTTCAATTCAGGAATGAAAAAGTTAGTAATCATGGCTCTATACCGATCTCCATTGACTGTAACGTTCTGGCCATCATCGTTTTTGAAGAAGTACGGACCAATGATTCCACCAGCCCATAAAGCGCACCAAACAGTAAGTTTTTCTGGATGTAACGGTGTTTTGACATACACTTGAGGATTATCTTCACTCCAAATGCGGCAGTTTTGTTTGTTGACGTAGCCATTCAACCAGAAGTGCGCTTCATCGCTAAACAAAATTCGCTTATGAAAATCGGGAACAACGGCAATCTCGTTTTGGGCCCATTCGACGAATCTACGCCTTGCTTGATGATCGTTTGGCTTCAATTCTTGCACGAGTTGAATTTTGTAAGCACGCAAACAAAGATCCTTCCGCAAAATCTTCCATAAAGTGGATGGACACAGATCCAATTCCTGTGCTCGATGGCGGATGGACTCATTTGGGTTTTCCTCAATGCTACGCTCTACAGTAGCAATAGCTTCTTCTGTACGTACCGTACGGCGTCTCTGGGGATGCGAGTTATCAATAAGAGTAAACGTGGTGCGAAAACGTTCCATGGTTAATCGAATTAACTGCTCTGATGGACGATTTTGTCGACGATAAAATGGACGCAGTCCGCGATACGTATTCCGCACAGAACCATTATTTTCGAAATAAAATTGCACTATTTGCAAGCGTTGTTCAGGCGTGAGTCTATTCATGATGAATTGCCAAACCAAACTGAGAATAAATCACTTGTCAGCTGTTAAATCGGTCGCCATCTTGAACAGTAATGCCAACTTAAAGTTCTATACCTCTAAAAAAAACACCATTTACTTATTTCATTAATTAAAGAAAGACCTGTGTTTTGGGATAAAACCCTGAACATATTTCGCGTCATCCTGCCTCAACTCTTCAAACAGCGTGTAGAAAGCTCCAACCTCTTCGGTTCTTTCATTAATTAGATGAACCCAAATCAGTCGATTTTTTCTTCTCATTTTTATTCGACGACGAAATAACATTAAGATAGAATCTGCTCTCTGTTCATTTCGAACTACACTGTTCACAGCACTCTCAACTGAGAATAATTCGACGATAATTTTACTTCCGAGATATTAATCTCTGTGTGTGTAAGTCTCCCGATTTCTTTGAACGGCGACGATAATTTTACTGCCAAAATTATAATCGCCGTGTGTGTAACGGGCCTCAAAAGGAACCTGTAGCCAGTTGTGTGCCCCTCTTCCTGGAAGGAGAAACATCATACGAGGGAATTCGACGTAGTATAGCTACCTGCCTCGTCCTCATCAAGCGGTAAGTACTGTGCTAATAATCAGGTCATAGTGGTTTAGTAAAGCCAGACCACACCACCCTGTGAAAAGCGTCATTGTTTTGTTGTTTTTATGTGGTAGGAATTTAAAATTGGTAATTAGAGCACGAAGGTCAATAAAAAATGTAGTCTTTGTTGGTGTGGAGAATGAATATAGGCTTCTCGGGCTTCTAACGGAGTAAACAATTGTATTCGCGACGTTTTGATGACGTTCACTGCCATCGTCTTCTTGTTACTGAATGTATTTAATATCAGTCTGCCTTAGTATGAAATATTTCAGAATTAAATAAGTAAATAATCGGTACTTACGTATTAACGCCAAGGTAGCAAAAAAAGAAGTTATGCTAATGCGCCAATGAAGAGCAATCTTGTTTTCGCACGCGCAGACAGTTTTATCTTTTAGATTATTTACTGCCTTTTTGTTTGCTTATTTTTTACGCCATTTTTTAGTGCTACGAAAATGCGAATTTGGGATTTGCCAAAAACAGAACAAGATGCAGTTTTATTTTTTCAGGAGCTAAATATTTTACCAAAAGAACACAAATGTACCAATTCCCATTACATGAAACTTTATTTCGGTAAACGTAAGTTTTGGAAAAGTAATTTAAGACAGTGTGATCAGCAAGTGGGACTTAGAAAAGACAACTGGTTTGAGGGAAGCAGAATTCCATTTTGTTCAGCTTTGAGATTCATATACTGCTGGTGCGAGGAGTTGACGTCGATTAAATTTGATGAAAAACAACTTGATTTATTGGATAAAACTGTTATAGATTGGAACAATTACATGCGTGAATTATGTGTCTTGGATATGGAAAATAAACCAAAGAAGTTAGGTGGACCAGATTGCATTGTGGAAATTGATGAAAATTCTTATTTATCAGAGTTCATATGGCGACAGCGTCAAGTGAAAGAAAATGTTTTGAATCTATGTTGAACTCTATATCAACCCATTTTCCACCGAAATCCGATTGACTACTTCGTTTTTAAATAAAGTGTTTTATTTTGGCATGTTAACTTCTTTTTCTGCTGCGGTGGCGTTAATACGTAAGTACCAAATAATCTTCAAAATATATAGTAAAAATCAATTTAAAAGCAATAAATAATTACATCGGTGACACGACCATTTATCGTAGCAGAAAATACATAGTTTGAATTTCCGGAAACTTGGTGGACCTACATGTGTGCAAGGACATAAATATTCTCATGTCGTTACAAATGGGCCTTTACAGTAGTGAGGCTGGTATAAATGTGTGAGTCGGAAGAAAAAAGTACAGCAAATGTCACCACCCCTAAAAATACGAATTATGGGTTATAAGATCCAAAATTTGTTATTATTACGTGGAATCCCAATGGAATATTCATGCAGGTTGACGAATTTCGTCACTTTATATGTATGTCAGATTCAATATTTTCTTTTTTAAATAATCTCACTTGAATCTCAGCTGAATGCGGGGCCAGGCATTTCTGCTGTTAACGAACGGGTAGACCAACCGCAAGAGGAGGAATTGTAGTATATGTGAACAAATATAACCCTCACTACAACGTTCCACTGTCACCTGCAACATCGGTCTAGGAAACCGCTGAGAAAATCCAGACCCAGGACGCAGAGGTCCTCGTTGAAAGCTTCTACCCGCCCCAGCACAGGCTATTCCCGGCAGACATCGGAATCTACACTGAAAGGTTGTCACCGTGGGAGACTCAACGCGATGAACAGCAGGGTGTGCAACCAAATGAAGTCCTACTGTAGTGCGGCAGTAAGCACGACGTGCAAATTCTGGACCCGGACGTACCAACGCAGTACCCAGCAACTACGACGTGCTAGACATAGCCGTCAATAGTAAAGAGACATGTTTACAGTCTGATTAGAATCCTGTATTTTCAGAGCAGCAGAAGACGTCAACCTGAAGACATGCGCATGGGGCTAGAGGGAATTTAACTGGCCCAACTTTCATTCAGGATTACGACAGTCCCTCTCAGTGGGCGAGACGATTCCCGGTTTATTGCGGACACTTTCAGGTATATAAATGACACAGCACAATTCCTCAGCAAGTAGTGTTTCCTTCACGTCGTAGTGGTGAGTTCTGCACGCCTCTACGCCCTTAGTGCAAAGATTAACAAAAAAAATTATTAAGAACAATTATCACGAAAATCATGTCGTATTTGAGAAACACACGAATTGGGAACTATTTGCGAAGTGCGAAAGGGCGCATGTGGATGGGGTATTTACAATACTGCACAAAATATTTCTGCTAGGTGTTTGCTGTTCAAGAAATTAAAATCCCTCTCACATTCTCGCTGATAAACTACTTGAGTCTTATATAGAGGTTCCCAAATTATTACGCGACGCAGAACCTTGTAGGAGAGACACGAAGGGGCTACCTTTGCGGATGCCTTTTCCTCATCGTTTTTGAACTAAGGTTCCCACAAGCCGACGCCCCTCGGCCTGTTCTGTACATGTTCCATATATTTAATATAACCTCTTTCGGGATTTGGAGTGGAGCACTCTTAAGGGTGGGGGTGGAGTGGATTTATATAAAAATAACGCAAACACAATCGAGATTGGACTCAAATCCAGGGTTATTGTTGTCAGTGAGTTCATTTATGATATTCAAGTTGCCGTTTAAGTATACGAAGCGGGGCTGGTTGGGGGTGGGAATCTTTGAACATGATAACACGACCGATATTTGAGTCGGATAAATATTATCCGGGTAAAAATGATTAATAGTGTTTGTACCAATGTATGTCAGTAAAATTTCAACATTTTACCGCACGGGAAAGGAGAACTCCAGGGGTGGGGGTGGAGGAATGTTACAATAAAATAACTCGAATACAACCGAGACTGCAGTCAAAACCAACGTTATGGATAACGATGAGTTTAATTATAACATTCAACTAGCAATTAACCTCCCATGGACGGGGGTGGATATTGTCAAACATTAATCTTCCGATTTTTGCAACGACTAAATATTTTTCGGGATCAATGAGATTCATAAAATTTCTCTACATTTTCTCTGAGTATAACTTCAACCCCTTTCGGGATTATCAGTAGAGAACTTTTGGGTTTGGGGTGGAGGAACGCTACAATTAAATAACGCGAATGCAACAGAGATTGGTTATGGATGTCACCGAGTACAATTATAGCATTCAATTGGCCATTCAACCTCCAGGAGCGGGAGTGGATGGGGTGGATAGGAGTGGAAATTTTCTAACATGTTAAACGATCGATATTTGCGTTAAATAATTAATTGTCGAGGTCAATGACATTGATAATATATCTTCAGATGTTGTTTGTAAAATTTAACCCATTTCGGCATGAGAGGGAAGCTTAGGGCAGGAGGTGGAAACATTCAAACATGCTAATACAGCCGATATTTAGGTGTCCAAGAGATATTGTTTCAACCGATGTTATCTGAGATGATATTCAATTACCCGTTTAATCCCATGGGGCGGGAATTAACGGGGTGGAATTTTTCAAATACGTTAAATCATCGATATTAGCGTGGAATAAATAAATTTCAGGGCCATTGACGTTGATAGTATTTCAACCGATGTTGTTTGTAGGCATGATATTGGGGGGGGGGGGTATGATAGGGGTCGACGTGGAGGGGATTTACAAGAAAATAACGCGAAAACAACCTAATTTCTGGAGATTTTAGACTTCATCCTGTAGAAGAACCGAGAGAGGAAGAGATGGCAGTCGACAGTGAACAGGAAATCCAAAGTTGAGATGATTAGGCTGTTTCGAGAATGTTTATACAACATGCAGAAGGAATTAACGGTTCAGCGTGTAGCGCTCTTAAAAATTGAAAGCACTCGCCGACACCTTAGTAGATAACATTCACCCCATTTAAAATCACTCAAAGGCTAGGAAGGTCACGAGGTTGAAGTAATATATACTAAATTATTGTTAAATATCAGAAAATAAGGACGGACTTTGTTATTAAGGAAAGGTAGGTAAGCAAGGCCTCGGGACACGACCGCGTACACAACACAGTACTGAGAAACCTACGCCTTGAAACTGTGGACCTGTGACCGTGGAAGTTTCCGGCACCACACAATCAGCGTACCAGTCCCGAAACCAGGAAGGATTGAACGAAACGAGAAAACTATAGGACAATCTAATAACTTATTAATTATAATTTATTATCAGATGCTATCGAAAGTTTGGAGAATTCAGGTAGGTCTACATCAAACAGACATTAAGGTAATTTCGGATTTTCAGTTTGCTTTATGGAAGAACCACTCCAGCACTCCAGCACTCAACCGATATGATCCTAGTAATTGTAATACTTTTTAAATAGTTGTACTTTTTAATTTTTTATATATTTTATTTTATGGACTACTCTGGTGCATTCGAGGTGTCCTGTTGCAGAATTCAGTGCGGTGAAATGAGTGAAAACAGCGAATTTGTGTTAGTTTGTTGTAATGGTTTCATTATGTATTAACCTACGTTCTTATGTTTATAGTAATAGTAATAGAAACACAATAAATTAAAAATACTCTAAAATTTCTCATTATTTAATTTAATCTATCATCGATGTGATTATTTTTAAGTTTTTTTCCTATTTATAAATCGATTGTTTTCTTCTATTTTATTTATTGCAGCTTCACTTATGTATTTTTTACATTTCATTTTATTCTCATTTACAACTTGTGTATGTATTTTTATGTATTCTTTAAATTATATTTTATTATGTATATTTGATAAATCGTAAATTTATAAATCGATTGTTTTCTTCTATTTTACTTATTACACTTTCATTTATGTTTATTTTCCATTTACATGTATTTTACAGAATTTGTGTATTGTTCATATTTGAAAAAAACGTCAATAAGATGCAATACATATACTTTTGCATGTTTCGTTGTGTTTTGTTATCTAGTATGTGAGTAATCGTGCTTTGATTTGTCCTTTTACCTCAGAAGATGACTAATTGAGTCAATAAATTTAAATAAATAAATATATTGTAACGATAACCAATGTCTCTAATTAAATCAATTCTAAATTATGGGATTGTTGTCTAATATTGAGGAAGTATCATTGTAAGTAAATTTGAAAAGTCAACATACCGTAAGAATACGAAGATTGGAGTGTTTCCTGTCTGTATTGTTGTCGGTGGCATGAACAGTCTAAACGTGCTGTGTGTGATGTTAAAAGCTGTGACGAAATATACAGTCTGCCTGTAGAGGTCAGAGGGAGATGGTCGCTTTGGCGACAAAACTCTGCCCGCCATCACCCCCCCCCCCCACCTCCCTCCCAATACAATAGTGGAGGGACATAGAAAGATCGATTGATAAGTTGGCTTAGAGATTCGGCTTATGGAGGTTGGGTAGAGAGATGAAAGGTTACATTTTGTACGACAGGAGTTAACTTGTAAAGATCAATTTATAAAGTTTCTGCGCAAGTATGATCTACAAAATCGTGATGCGTTCCACATTATTAAAACAGTTCTGAGGTAACCATTGATAAACCACATAAAACTGATTGTCTGTGGTGTACGATAGATTAAATTGTGTAGGCTGACTGAAGTGTGGTGTATAAATTATGTGTTAAACGTAATGCACATTCTGGCCATTTTTAAAGCAAAAGAAATTTAATCATTTTTGTGGTTTAATCAATAAGAAAATATTTAAATACTGTGAAGTAAAGGAATTGGAGTTGTACGAGGACTGTTCCCACATTTGCTGTGTAAAATAATTATATTGATAACATATTTGGTAATCATTTGTATAATTTTCATACCGTCAGATTCCATTTTGTTACTGTTAGTCTTTTAGGAAAGTTAAGTAAAACTCATTGTAAATTCATTTCAATATTTTTGTATTTTTCTATAAGTTCATTGCAAGTACCTATATCTGTTTTGAGGCCCGATAAGGCCCTTAGATATATTAAGAGTCTCATAAATAAGCCGTGACATAAACGTATAAAAATATATAAAAAATGTCTAAAAATATAAATTTAATTCGTAATAAATTTTTGGAATTTCAAATTGGCGAATTCGTGAATAATCATTTACTTTACCAAACTAGCCATAGATTAAAGTTTCATTTCAATGAGTTGCTAAAATAAAATTGAACGTATTAAAGGTATACGCAGTATATACAAATGAAACTGTAACGGAAGAATTTAATTAACGAAAATTTAAGGATCAAATATGGAATATAGTGTTGTAATTCATTTATGATCAAGACATACTAAAATTCTTATATTTACCAGTTTAAAATTTGGCACTTGTAATTACTTCTTAATTCAGTAATAGTGCCTAAGTTTGTATTATAATACACTTAACTGTAATTCACGCAATTTAATTGCCATCACCAGTTAATAGATAGGTCTATCTAAATTTTTGTATCGACTTCCCTTCATTTCCGCGTACGAACTATGTTGTCCAACAATATCATTTACGCAATATTTCGGCTGTGAAAACAGTGGGCTCTTAAGTAAATAGATCGCGTGAATCGGATTAAAAAAAATTAATATTACCGATAGAAAATTTGCATATACTTAAATGGAGAATGTTCTCTAACCTTATTTAATGTTAGGACTTTACGAAACGGCTCATTATTTCTCTGTGAACTCGAAAGAAGATAAAACCGGCTCTTTTGGGCCAGGCTATTTTATTTCTCTGAGTTATACAGCCCAAGGATGCTATTAGTGAGAGCGCAACTGTCAGCTTAAAGAGACTAATTCAGGAGTTGGGGAGCCGCTTGGGCAGTGTATCAATATCATATCTTTTCGGACAATATCTGGCAATATAGCAGAAAATACCACTGTCCTTTCAGAGATCTATTCCTGTAGCAGCGCCCGAAGTCTTCACGTAGTGGCTCTGAATCCTTCCTGAACAGACTTTTACTTGTTTAGCTCGTTAGCCTCAACTTTTCTTTCTTGTATCAGAACAGTCCCCTTCAATTATTATTTTAGGAGATAGACAATAGAAAATAATAAACAAACTCTATCAATTTATTCCACAGCATTGTCTTCATTTATGTTATTCCATTGAAGAATTGATAAAATACAATTATGAGATCGTGAGAGAGATCCCGATTAAATTATTTAGAATGTAGACTTCATTTTATTTCTCCAATTTTTATGTAATCGACAAACGGTAGTTCATTTATTTTGTTTTAGTTTTTCAGTAATTTGCAAATAGGTATTTAAATTATATATTAAACTTAATTAAAATCAGCAGGTCCTGATGCTAAATTCATAAGCTTTATTATAATATTTTTTTATTACATTACACAGAAAAATGACAGACAAGTTAACATTTGGTTGAAGAATTAATGTTAAAACATTCACATGTTGTCTAAAACAATTATCGTTAAGTACCTACCAGGCATCTATGCAACTTAGTTTCTAACTGTAGTTGATGGTTATTTTCTCCCTATGCTGAGTTTATTAAGTTTATACTCAATCTTTTATAAATATTGATAAAGTATAGCTTTTTCTGTCTCCTCTTACAGGAATTTCCTTTTTCCGAAGATATTGTTTCTTTCCTTTTTTTCATCTGTATTGACCAAATATTTTTAATGCATGGCAGAATTCAAGCAGACTTACATCTTGTAAAATGGTTAAGTTCAATTTTAATTTATCATCCCCACAATACGGAGAGATATCATTGAACAATATACTTATAAAGTTAAAACATCCTGCGTTTTCGACAGTAAAATGCATCCGCACCCAAAATTAAGGGACGTTTACAAGCCCCTAAGCACAAATTTATGGTTTTATTTGATTAAAACAACAGTTTTTTAAATTAATGCTCCGTCATTCAGAGTTGCTTACGAATTTATCGAATCTAAATTTTTCAAAGGATGACTGCGTGTTTACTCTTTGACAAAACTAAAAGTCAAACGAAAGCAAGTATCCTAATCTAACTAATTTCATATGACAATAATTACTAAAACACTGTACTGCAAATAGAAATTATCGTTTATTAAAGATCTGTTTAAGCGACTAAAAACATAGCAACTAGTGCATGACTTATGTGTGCTTCTCAGATTTAATTTGAACTAGGTACTTCAATTCTTTCGTTTCAATGAGATATTAAAATAAGTTTTACCATTAACAGAATCAATTAGTTAGTTTCTTATATTTTTATGAAATTCAGTATGATTTGAAATATTAAAAATGAGACTCGTTGAAGTTCTGCTTCTGAGCTTGATTGATAAATGGAGTAAAGTAAAATTCCCGTATATTTGTATTACCACAATTTTCTTTGGCAAAATATTTGTAAGAAATATGTAGTTTTTTCCCATTGTAAAATTTTCAACATAATTTAATTTTGACCTTATTCGTATCAGAATAGCAAAGAATTTGTAGAATGAAAATAATAATCGACAATATATTAAGCTATTATAAAATTAATTATTATTTAACTCATTATTTATTCGAGTGTTTTTGCATTATGTACTTGGAGAATATATTTGGAAGTAAATCAGCTTTTCTCTAGAAGAATGTTATTGTAAGAGGCAGGTATTTTATAATTGACATGAGGACTACAAGCTCGGACACGATATTACACTAAATAAGTCAAGTAAATAATATTCAATTACATTTTTTTCTTCAGATGGCTACTTGGTGTTCATCAAAGTTGTGGCATGTCCCCTGTAATAGAGTAAAAATGAAAATAAATAGGGATACCGAAGGGAATGGCAGGTAACCAAGGGGTAAGAAGTAATTTAAGGATCCTACCCGACATTCCCTCCAAAATGTGATGAAGGGGAACGCTATAGAAATATGCTTAAGGTAGTTTTCCCACGCCATTCAGATGACTGAAGTAGGGTTCTCTGACGCAGCATTCCCAAAAATGCCTCAACAGGTTTGGAAGCAGCTGACCGACTATTCCAATGAGAACAGAGGAAAATCCATGTCGAATGACGAACGACTCCGCAGCATAACTAACCTAGGTTACTTGGTTCATAGCTTACAAGCAGTTCTGGTAGATAGCTTTTCCAGTGGCGGCTCGCGGTTTTTTTAAGTTATGAGCTACATAACTACAAATAACCTTTTTACGGCGATAACTATGCAAAATAATATAACTACATCAGTGATAGTGTTACCAAAACTCTGACCCCGCTACATTTATAATTCTGTCTACATAATTTCCAACAGAGTCTAATTTTTTAACGCAGAATAATTTAGCATTTCTAACCCGAAAGTATTATTCCTTGGTAAATATTTTAAATAATTTTTGTAACGATTCACTGAGCAGTGTTGTATGCAGGCTCGTGCGGTAGATTTTCACACAATGAATACCTCTTAAATGTTGTTTTCTTTAAAATAACCTTAGATTTTTTTATTTGACCAAAAATGTAGGAATATTATTATTATTTTGAAAATATAAAGTATTATAAAATAAGATTTATAATTATTGAATAGTTCAAATTTATTTCGATTTCGTTGCTTAAGCTCTGGAGTGCTCTCAGATATGTAGCACAAAAATTAGTGAGTTTTTGGAGCCTTGTGGGTGACGCAGAGGGGTGGAAAAGGTATACTGCACATGCGCATTTGTCAATAAAGTGCGAAATCCTGTGCATTCGCTGTAATAGCAGTGGCTGTCCAGCTGGCTGCTTTAGTAGCAATGTGCCGTAAGGCGGGAAGTTTAAATTCTTCGATATGGAAGCATGGCTTCGCAATGTTAAAACATAACTATTATGAAGGTTCTTAAAATTAATTGTTACTAAATTTATTTATGTGCTGTAGAACATGAGCAGACACGCACGAGCCGCCACTGTCCTCGTCTCCGACCAGTTCTCACCCACGCAAAAATTGGTCACGAATAAAGCCGTGAGAAATTAAACCCAAGTTGCAATCATGCCTAGATGTTTATTGTATAACTACTGAAATGACAGTGCGACATACAAATTGCGACAGAAATTAAATAATCGATGAACAATTCTGAAATTTTGTCCTGGGAATCATTAGAGATTGGCAGTTTGGATAAAAACAGACACAGGAAAAGAACATGCAGTACTTAAATACAATTACAGCAGACGTAGCTGAGGCTGCATCAAGAAGCCGAAGGTTCTATAACATTTTCTAAGATGCAGTAACATAATCTCCTAGGCCATTTGTATAATCTTCTCCATATAACATCAATACATTGCAATACCAATTAAAAAGGCCATTAATTGTTGTAATTAAATCGTATTGTTATTGGTACGAGTAACCAAAGAACAACAATGGACAGTTAACTCTGTGTCGGCGGAGCCTTTGTTGAAAAACCGCGCGCTCGTGGGAGGTCAGTCTGCGGCGAGACGCGAAACAGAAAAGTTTGCGGCTAGAAGCGAAACAGATCATTCATGCAAAGGTTTCAGTAAAATGTGGATGCTGTTTTAAAAAGTATGAATAGCGCGGTCCAAGAAGTACAACTGCGAGATCTATTAGTTTACATAAAACGCGAGTAAACAGTTTTAAAGGAGAGACTCAAATAATAATCGCAAATTGGGAAGCAAAAGGTGGCAGAGAACGAGAACATCGACCGAGTGTATTAAAATTTTATTGTGTAGAATCAGTGAATGGCCTTTTTAGTGAGTGTTGTCCTCAAGCTCCAAGAATCAGATCTGGTACCAGAAAGACAATTCGTGAGTACAAATCAATTATTTAAAAATCTGTAAACGAGGATTAAAGGTAGTAGTCAGATTTCGTTCGGTTTTCTTTTCATTTAGTTTCTTTCATTTCGTTTGTTTTCATATTGTATTAAGTTAGCTTCAATGAGTTTGAATTGTTAATGTTAGTTTATAAGATTGGATTGGTCTGAATATCAAACCCAGTAATGACCCTGAGATAAAGAGAATTTCGACGTATTTGATTGTAAAATATAAAGTTGTATTTTTCCTAGAACGACACGAATTTCAAAATTGAAATAAAATATTCGTTTGTTAACTTGATTAAATTCGGCGTATAAAGTAGGGATTACCATTTGTATTTTCAAAGAATAAATTATTAAATCTTAATAATTTGTTAATTTTTTCTTTTAATTAAGACCACCTTTTAATTATTACATAAATTGGCTTCCTCAACGTGGGGTAAATTAATTAATTTAAACTACCTATTAATTATTACAACATATAAACATTTTCGTTGATGAGCAGAAAAAACCAAAAACAATCTCCAAGTTTTTAATTTTATTAAATAATTAGTCGGAAGCTTTCAACTCTTTTGTTATAATCATCCTTCTTGTCCTATAATTAAAATAAAATCACTATAACTTTAAATAGTCTTAGTACCTATAGGTACTTAGTCACTACTTACTATGTTGTTTGTTCAACAAGGTCTGTTCTAAAACTACTCCATAAGCTGGTTCATTGTGTAAAATTATTGAAATCTGACATTAAATTATATTTACAATACAAGGTTTACAGTTGAGAAATTCATTTGAGTTACATTAGCATTGTCTGGTCACCTTACTTAATTTGATTTTGACACTTCACTAACAGGCCATTCTATTGTATAATATACACTAAAACACCTAATGGAGCAGATTTAGAACAGACCTTGTTGAACAAACAACATAGTTATATAGTAGTGACCAAGTACCAATAGGTACTAAGATTTTTTAAAGTTATAGTGATTTTAATTATAGGACAAGAAGTATGATTATAACAAGAGTTGAAAGCTTCCGACTAATTATTTAATAAAATTAAAATCTTGGAAACATTTTTGTTTTTTCTGCTCCTCAACGTCAACAGTCCTTTTTACCATAATATAAACATATTCTTGATGCTACAATTCACTAACATTCAGTTCATTACTGGGTTCTACGAATTAACCTGAAGTTCGAATTGTCTACATTCATATACTTTTGAAGGATTTATTTTCAGGCAAGATGAAGTGGCGATACATCTCTTCTATTTTCCGTATGTTATACCGAATTTTGTGTGTTACTATTTACGTTGTTGAGACGTCGTCACCGCCCTGATAGGAAGCAGGAAGCAGATCTAAGCACTTGGCTTCTTTCCACCGACAAGTCTGTCGACTTCTTGTTTTTGATTCCAGAAGGAATGAGCCCACAGTGACAGCGAGTGTTTATATTTACTACTTCATGAGTTAGGACGGCAGCGTTCTTACATCGTGTGGAAATTTATATGGCATTTATGGGTTTTACACGACCAGACTTCTCTTATTTGAATTTCACGCGTTTGTTTGGTTATTATTTTTATTTATTTTAGACATTCTGTGATTTGTTTTACAAAATGTATTGGAGTATATTTTCTTGCATTGTGGCAGATGAACGCTAAATTATATTTTATGACTACAATAATCAAAGGTTCTCACTTTACATTATTTGCATACACTAAAGTTCAAATACTTAAGCGACTCTAATTTGATCATTAAATACGAAATACGAAAATTTTGGAATATTAAGAAGAAACTTTATATATGTGAAAGAAATAAAAATATATATCTGTTGTTGTTACTGATCAAAATATTTGTATTTTTTAAGCTTCTAAGATTACCTTTTGACCCAGATTTTTCTTCGTCTGAAATGTAAAACCATCGATTTCTTCTACAAGCTAATAAATGTTAAACATGACTTTTTATGCCCCATTCCTCTATACATCGTAGTATATCACTGTATATTTAATTTTTTATGTATTTATCCATTATCCATTTATTATTTTTTCCATTTTCAAGACTATTAGCGAACTTTAATTCCTACTGTAACAACTTGTTTAGTTTTAAAATATTGTCCATCGTCTGGTTTACGAATCTAAAGAATTTTATTTTTCATTTGTCGCTTTAAATACGAGAATTTTAAATATAACAGATACATTACTCAAAATATTTCAGTTTCATTCTCACTTAACTTGTTTATCACGGTGTACGCATTCTCCTTTTACAGAATGTTCTCATCTAGTTTGCTACAGTCTCTGCCTTTTTTAATATTCTTTGTCGCTACTAGTTATGACAAATTCATTGCTGAATTGTCCTAGTCCATCGTTAATGTACCGTATCTCTTACCTTTTCAAAATTCTGATTTATTCCGCCACCTCTGCAACTCTGGGTCTTCTCTTCTGGTTTTCTCCAACAAAGTTTATCTCTATAAATGCATATTTCGATTCATATATGAAGACTGAGATTACAGACTGATGGAATACCTTCCTATCAAAGTATAATGATTGATATGATTTTTCCTCCAAAGGATCAGCATTTGAATTTATTTATTCTAATGACCTCTGATATTAAGGAATCTTATAAAGCTACTAATTTTTTATAAATAAGTCTGGTTGTTGAAGGATGTCACAAACCCCACAAATTATGTTATGAGAACTAATTTAATAGCATGTTGTCGTAAGGACACTTGTACCCTTACTAATTGAGACAGAGGATAGCCTACAAAACACAGTTCGTAGTTCTCGGAGTTTCTCAGAAACTTACACTCACGACATCCCTGCCCTGGGCGGGATTAGAACCTAGAACTCTGTGATGCGTGGCAGTAACGCTGACCACTAAACCTCACGAGGTCGTCTTCCAGTAAACGGAATGAAGATTATAAATCGGCATTAAACTTTCTTTTAGGAGAGATACGAAAGGGCTACCTTTGGGTATGCCTTTTCCTCTCCGTTTTTGAACTAAGGTTCCCACAAGCCGAGGCACCTTGGCCTGTTCTGAGAGGTGTATGTTCCGGAGTCACAGACCTTGGGCATACGGTAAGAGCTGCCCGCTATTCCCATTGGAATAGTCGGCCAGCTGCCTCCTAAACTGGTCGAGGCACGGAGAATGGAATGCAGCGTCCCCACAGCAAACCCCTCTCCCACTATCGGAAGGGCGTGGGACAAGTACCCAATGCCCGACCTACCTGATGCAGGTTTTTCTAGGGTTTTCCCTGCATCTCTTTAGGTGAATGCCGGGTAGGATACTTAAACCATAGCCCGGGGGCCCTAGTAACCCTTGGCTACCTTTCTCTACCCTTCCGCATTCCCTCTTTTAAATCCCTTCCTATGCTATTGAAGGGGAGTTGCCCAACGTGGATTACCCTCATGTAGCCTGTTGCCCTAAAAAAATCTTTCTTACGTAATCAACTATATTTTGGCCAATTCGGACAATGTCTTGAACTGACAATGCAAACATTGTAAAATTCTGAGACATCTTAAATAATATCAAAAAGTTATTGCTTCCAAGTATTTATGACTATTTATATTTATCTCTGTGGATATAAGCAAAATATGACATTTATAAAGTCATTTAGACTGGGTAAGAATTTAAAGTTCTTAATTTATATAAGTTGCTAGCCGAAGTTGCACGGTTGTCATAATCAAACTCAACGACATCCATAGTCCCGATTTGACTCCAACCTGGCTTTGGTAGACGTGTCTTTCCCCCACGGTGTTTTTTACGGTTCGTAAGGAACTCTTATACGAAATTTCGTCAAATTTTCTACAAATACATACAAAAACAAAAACATACATACACACAAACAAACAAATATACAATTAGAAGACTATCTGGGTGCCCGGCGTGGACCGGAGTGTCATAAATCCATAACTCTCGATTTGACTCAAATCTTGCTTGCTTTTTGCGTTATTAGTATGTAACGCCACTCCAACCCCACACCTAAGCGTTCTCCCACCCTGTGCCAAAAGGGGTTGAAATTATAGTAAACAACATCGGTATAAATACAATCAATCTAATTAACCCTGAAATAGATTTATTCAACGAAAATATCGACCGTTTTTGCATGTTTCAACATTTACAGCTCCGTTCACCCCTGACTCTGGGGGTTAAATGACAAGTTGAATGTCATAATTAAATTCAGCGACATCCATAACCCGATTTGACTGGATTCTTGGTTCTTTTCGCGTTATTTTCTTGGAACGCCCCTCCATCCCCACCCCTAAAAGCGCTCTTAAATGTAAGGGGTTTATATTATACACAGATAACATCAGTAGAAACACTATAAATCTCTTTGACCCCTAAAAATATTTATTCTACTTAAATATCGTCCGTTTGAGTATAATTGAAAATTTCCACTCCGGCCGCTGGCGGTGGTAGACGAGGCTTACCCTCACAGTGTTTATTTTCTGGTCACAACGAACACGTGCACGAAATTTGGTTAAATTTGCACCACGAGTGTAGGTTCTTTTGCGGAAGAAACAAACGTTCTGTTTTATTTATTAGAAGAAAAAGGAGATTAGATATCCGAAAGAACATTCAACGATAAAATCCAAATATATAGTATTCGATATATTTTATTATAAAAATATTAAGCTAACAACCTCAACAACAAAAAAGGCACTTGTTAATTAATCTTCAATTATTGAGTAGTTCCCGACTAAGTCAACCCCAACAGTGTATAAAGTCATTAATGACCTTAACTGCTGATACGACTATAATATAAGAGTCTTAGTTTCCTTCCGATTAGATTCATTTATCTACTCTTATTCTCAAGTTAGTTCAGATTTCCTCGATTTATCATTATTTGAGAATCGAATGAAGTTGTTGCCTGAATTCGGTTTTTATAAGTTTATTTTTAGTATGCCATAATTTATCGTTGGCGTTTTAGATGCAACCATATTTTGATGATATTGGACGTAGATTTAAATTCCACTCATTTCGTTCCAATTAACGTTTAGATAGCATTCATGTTCTGTGGGGTTAGAATTTATGTGCCCTCAGTAGAAGATTTCAACAACTTCATGCTACTCGCTACATTCCAGAAATTTCTGTCCCAGCGGTTAGAATGCCTCGTATGTAAATGTTAACACACATTTTACATTAGCCTTATCCTATTATGGAATAATTATATCAGACATTTGACTATATACCAAAGAAATGTGTGATGCAGAAAGATGATGAATGAATTTGTTAGCGAATAAACTTTTTACTATCTCTTCTTAAACGATTTGGCATGTCTTGTCTTAGTAAATTTTTAAAAGCATTCTCCAAGCAAGAAATACATTTAATGGAGGTTTGAAGTGGAATTTTCATTATCAGGACAATTTGTCATACGCTGACATAAATTTATTTTTGCACATTTACTTTTACAAATCTAAATCTTTACAGCCATGCAATCGTCTTTTGGTGTGTTGTATTATGACAAAATGCTGATTCTTAAATACTGATTTAATTTGTTTCAATAATTGTTCATTACTTGTCTTGGAGATTTATGAACAGGAGGCGAAGAAGTAAGAAATACTGCAAGATATATTGGACAGGCTAGTGGCAACAAGAAAGAAGTCTGGGGGAGGGGGGGGGGGTTGGAGATAAATATGAAAAGGTCCAAAGTGATACGAATTAGGTAGACTGTATTGCATATGTTGTAATACTTAAAAACCAACTTACGTGTCACGCCTTTTTCATTTTTGCAAAAACGCGTTTAAAACGTGTGATAGCGCGGATTAAATCTGGATTTTATATCCGTTTAAAAGGAGGCTCCGCATCCTAGAAATATAATCTGTTTATCCAGTGAGAAAGTTTAACAGTAGTCTCGTTTAAGGAGAGACCGCGCCACCATAGAGGGGTGCAGCAGTATCGGCTGTGGTTTAACTTTTAAGGACCTTTTCAATAATTGTATTTTAACAGTGCGAATTTCTGCTTCGCTTTCCAAACATTTTAAACTGCTCGCCTTGCTGCGCATTCGCTCCCGCAAATGTATCTCTCTGCCTTTTGAATGATTAATACGTATATAGAGTATTCCTTTTCACACCCTTCAGTCCCCGTTAAGCTCCAGTAACTGCCTCTTTTTGTGCTCTCTTCACATAGCACATACACAATATGGCCATTATGCTTGATTTGTTCTAAATATGTACGAAAGTAAAATTATTTCGTGTTATAAATATTTGTCAACTTAGTTTCAAAAATTAGACATTCTTTTAAACTGTGTAGACGAAATTATAAATGTAGCATATAAGCGTAACACTATAATTAATTGATGTGCGATTAATTTCAGAACTATTTCGTCTGCTTGAAAGTGTTTTCTTTAATAAAGTTATACTTATAATATGGCTTAATAGTAGAATATCATCGACTTTTACCAATAGGCAAATTTGGTTGGATCTAAATGGAAGTTTTCGCTATTCATGCTGATACGTTAAAAAAAATTTAAGTGTTATTTATGAAACCATTACTAATAATGGAATATGGTAACATACTTTATTAGAAAGAAAATATAGCATTACTTATAATTCTAATCTGTCATATTTACAATAGCAGTAGTCACCAATTTATTGATAAGTGCCTCACATGAGGAGGTTCCTCATTGAACTCTTCAAACAAATATTACTTCTGATACTCCCTTCCGTCGTTAGGATACTCAAGTTGACTTTGTAATGTCCGAAAATAAAACGGATAGTATTCCCTTATTTGAAACCTTCCACATAAGCACAGACTTTACTTTCTCGTTTTCCTCCCAAAGTGTTTCACCATAATTGATACTAATGTTCTGAGATGATAGGTTCTCTTCACAACAAATGACGGACCTTACCTATATAGGAAAGTCTGCTCCAGATATTTTAATGACGTCTTTCAAAACTAAAATGGCGTAAAATTTAATAATGAATTAGAATTTTTGTAACAATTCTGATGTATACGCTTCACTTAATGAGTGGATGTTTACCGAAGTTCCGTTTTTGTCTCTTCCTCTTCTTACTTAGGAAAATATAAACTTAGTGCTCACAACGTGAGAGGTTTCTATAACGTTATACTTAGATTCCAGAAGCAAAATATTCTGGCCTTTCGCCCTAAAAACTTATACTTCTCTGTTACGTTATATTTGGATACGCTTTTTCTGAGCATATGGAAAATTATAATAACTTCTGCTTATAAATTTTCTGATCGTATTGTTAGATTGTAATTGATACTTATTACATTCAGTATTCTATGTAAGTTTATAGATTCTCAAGATACTTTTAAAAATATATTGTAGTGCCAATTAATTAGGCCATTAATTGTTTGGACATAAAATTTGAATTGTTTGATAAATCCATTATAGCGGTCGGATCGAACAAAGCAACAATGGAGAAGCAAGCTCGGCTGCTTTGTCGAAAAGTCAGTTTACGTCTACAGCCAGCCAGGAAAGTCTAAAGTCAGTTTTACGTCTTCAGCCAGCTAGGATAGAGTTATTGCCGAGAGATTGCAAAGTACGGAACAAGGAATAAAACTTGAGAATTGATGCCGAAAGATTGCTGTGGACGGATGAAGTGTTTAGAAAGAGTCCAGATACCGGTAGTAGAACAGCGAAACCCGTTAGAACAATTTTCTAATAAGTTGCAGTCTGTGAAATAAACATCCAAATATTCATCGATAAAAATTTTGAGTGCACAAGTCTAATTTCTAGTCTCAAATTAGACCATTGTTTCAATTTTGGAAGACCAAGTAATTGCATCCAGCGTCTAATTATCGTCGGAACGAGTGAATAACATATCCTTAACGAACAAAGAACCAACATTTGGCAAACTAAAATGTATTAATTAGAATCAGTGAAAACCAATGCCTGATGAGTAAAAGTGTCCGAATGAGATAAAAATTGATTGTTCCGGTACCAGACCGACAGTCCGTAAGTAACATAATTTTGAATAATATTGTAAACGCTAATTAAAGGATAAAGTCAGATTTCGTTCGTTCGCTTTCTTCTAGTTTTCTTTTCATTGATTGAATTATTGTTTTATTTTAGGTAAATTATATTTTAAATTGTTAATTAGTCAAATTCTACATTTATCGTGTCCTAATCATCAAACCCAGTAAAGGCCCTGAGATATAAAATTTTTGATTGTAATTGTTTTTGAGTTTGAAGCCACAATTTGATAATAAATTTTATTTTGTTTTAAATTTTGATTATCTTTTCATTTAATTAAAGTCTACCTGTTGGTTTATTATAATATCATATATGATATTTTCAAGCTTCCACATCTCATTTCTCAAAAACGTTCATGAGAATAATAATATTATCTATATCAAATTTAGTCCGTCAAATTAAAGCTAAAAGCTTCCCTTTGTGTAACAGGGTATGTAAAAATTATTGACAGTTTACTATAATATATTGAATTGATTTACGACAGTAATCTACGTCAACATCCCAAATATACTGGAATGTAGTCAGTATGTTATATCAATCTGTATATTTTTTGCAAGATTCTATTTTTCATAGAAAAATTAACTTTATTACTCAGATTATTCAGATATTAAACCGTATTCTTTATAGAAACAGTAATGATAAGTAATGAGACTATTGCGTTTTAGAGATAAATCACCAACTTGGTTCTCAAACCAATAAAGTAAAAAAGTTATGCTACATGCATCGTGCTAATGTTTGCATCCGAAAAGAGAAGAATAAAATTGAAATAAATTTTAAATTCAATTAAATGTATTAGTTTTTGATTTCATAATTATTTTAATACATGAACAGCCAAAAACAGACAGTATTTAAAATATAATTTATAAAATGAAGCAACAAATTTCCCTCCTGATATAGACCCTCATCAGGCATATGAATACAAAGTTGAAAATAAATAACATATTCTAGAATTATTCCACTCAGGCAACTTGCTTTTAATCACTACGCGCCATTTTTTAACAAAACCCAATTTTACATTTTTTACAGACACAATATCTGCTCACATTAGACACTTTTACAGACGATCAACTTTTTCGAAACTAAACGAATCTTTATTTTGAATATTTAAGAAAATTTAATAAAACATCATTATTTCGGTAGAAAAAAGTATTAAATCTATATCTGATTTTCTTATTCTTGTAATGAATGTACTAATACCACTCATTGTGTATTTCAAGTACGATTTTTAAATTTTACTATCCAAATATAAACTACAGAAAAGTTGTAGAAATGACTTTTTCTTCTTTTATAACGTATAGATTTGGTAATTGAAACAAATTATAATAGGCCACTGCTATTCCTGCGTGATCTCGATTACACGAAACTTTGTCATAATAATAATTAAATATAGTCAAACGATTACATTTGAAGCCAATACGGAGAACCAGAGAAAGCAATGTGAACTTTAGGAGGTCTCTTTTGTCTCCAGTGGCAGACAGGAAATGTCTCCTAAGCTACCAAACATCACCAGAAGTGACACGTCAATTAGTGAGGAATGTGTCGTTCGACCAAACGTTTCAGACCATCTTTGATCTCCTGTTTTCTGAAGGGATAGGAAACATGCTTGACGAACAGTAAAAATTATATTCTTCTTGTACAATATTCAATATTATGTTGGTTTTAGTTACAAGAAAATGAATTATTTCCTCTATAATACATATTTTCGTAAGTTTTACAGATTTCACACTTGCGATACATCAGAATGCGTATTGGCAATATATATATATAAATATAAAGATTGTATTTTTACGTCTGTTTTTATTTAATAAATAATGCAATTATTTTACCTGCGGAGAAATTGTACAAATAAAATTGTACAAAATAAATTATCAATGTATAATAAAGAAGGCAATGAATTTGTAGAAGTGGTTGAACAAAAATTTTTATACTATTAACACAAGCACTAATAATGGACTCAGCTACGTAAATATGCTATTTTCACATCCTATTGAAAGACCTGATGAAGATACAAACACGTACCGAAACCTTGTCGTAAATAAATAAAATTTTGTCTGGTATTGGTAAAAAAACTGCATTATTATATATAAAAATCATTATTTGATGGTAAAAATTACGTTTGGATTCCTTGTATATCTTTTAGATACTTAAATATTACAAATAGTATATTTTTATTATTTTATTATATATATTTATGTATTTGTTTGTGTAATTATCAAGTATTTCTTAACGACAAAAGATCTCGTGACATAATTGCATAGTCAGATAAAGAATAAATTGCGGTTTACTGACTTCGTGAAACATATCAAAAATACAATACGTAGTTCGTTCATTCGGGTATACACGTTACAGAGGTAAATTATAACGTGATGAAAGCTCAAGCAGTTACTCGATTTGTGCATTACTAATTTTCAGAATTGATTTAGTGCATTCTGAAACTGAATTTCTTTTCGTTTCAAAGCTTAAGACGTTTCGTGTAAAGCCGGTGTTCGCTATGTACAAAAGTATCTTTCCGTGAAATATCGCATAAAAGATTAATTTTAAAATGGTTACTTTGAAGCATGCGGAGGCTTTTATAGATGAAAAATACAGTTTTTACAGTAATTTATTTGTCGATAAGTATATATAATATAATAGTTTTCTGAGGCCCAAGGTTAAGGATTTTAGCATAGTGGAATCGAGTTTCGGGTACGTTGGATGAAGCCATCATTATTAAAAAGGCGCTGAAAGTAAGACAGTAAGAAAAGTATTAAATACTTATTGGAAGAAAGCAGCAAATGTAGTCATCTAGGAATTAATAATATCGTTACGTGAGCTCGTGCGTTTAAAAAAATGTCAGTAACTGGTTCATCTCATATAAAAACTACTTGTTAGAATACTGTTCAAACATTATTAATTGTGTGAAGATTAAAAGTTGTTATGATAAAGTATTTATGACTTCATGGATGGAGTTTATTAAAAGATTTGCATATTAACATATCAATTCGATGAAATTGGATATGTATTTCTCTAATAGCCTGACATCTTTATTATTGTTATAAATAAACAGAATTAATATCTCCTAAACGCCTCTGCCTTTGCCGTTAACTTTAATGACTTGGGGAGATCGTCACTGAGTGTCATAAATGTCCGGGTGGGGCCTGGATTTGAGCTCGGGACCTTGTTCCTCGGAGTCATTAGGCGGCAGTCTGCCAGTCTGGTTACTTTATCTCTGGTAGCAGTAACGGATCACGTTTTCTAACACACGAAATTCCCGCGGAGATACTTGTACCATTAACGATCAACCAACCTAACCAACCAACCACTTCTTTTAGGCCTACAGTTATGTATCCATTGCTTCGCATTCCATCAGCCGTTTTCTCAATTACAATAAAATCAATCTGGCATTTCTCAGACACTTAAAGTTAAGTCATAGCCAAGTGATTGGAATCGAAATTTTATTTATACATAAAAAATAAAAGTGATTAGCAGTATTTTTAATTATAAAATATACCACACTTCGTCGAACAAGTTAGGACGCAGATGTCACTAATGTCCCACTGTAAACCACTACATAAGCTAGCGCAATTAGAGGTTAATATAAGAAAAAAATAATGAATCAATTTGTGTACGTAAGCGCCGGTCTAATAGTGTGAAATGATGTTACCAAACATCTCTGAGTTCCGTTTGCACTCGTCTATAGTCTCGCTTCTCCATAACCTCGGAAACAGTTTATACTTATCTTATGGTAAATTACAGAATGAGATATACATCTACAAAAGCCATCGCAGGCGTCGACTGCAAAGAAGTCTTCTTGTAAACTAAAGTAAAAATGAATTTGTAATTGACATAATGCTGGCTTCTCTGTAAACTGAACACAACTTGAAACGAATAGCAATTAAGTCTCTGCAAGGTCTAAGTAAATTCTGGGAATTTGACTCGTATTTCATTTCACAGATCCAGTAAATGTTCGAACCCTTATCACGTGGTTTATTCTGAACATGCTTACATGACAGAGAACATGTTTCATATAAAAAATACTCAATATATGACATCCGTACTAACCCGAGTTTACCCAACCGTCAACCCGAATATAATAAATTACATAAATTCACACTGCTGCGTATCATTTCTGTTGGGACTTTTTTTAATGTATTATTTACTATTAATTTTAAATTACTATTTATATGGATATGGTACTGAATAAAAACAAACATTAGATTTAACTATATATTACAATTAAAATCAAATACAATAAAAATTGAAACAATATAACAATACAAAAAAATATTAAACTTAATCCAACAGTATATTTTATAGATTTTTAAACGATCTTCTAACAAAGAATTGGTAGCTTTGATGCAAATTGGACATGGTTTACAATTACTAAGAAGCAATGAGAACTAAGAGGCAAACCTTTTGGTAAATATTATTAGTAAATATAAATAAACGGAAATTTAAATTATTTGCAATATTAAAAATAAATTTGTCATTTGAAACGCTACGTAACATTTAGAAAATTGATTCATTCTTTCCGTGCTTAAAACGGCCTGATTCAGCGAGGTGATTTCCACATCGGTAGCATGCGACTTTATGGAACCAGGATGACGCCAGTGACCCACGACAAACTTACGGTTCTGGATTTATAAAGATAACGTCATACGATGTTACTTTCCGCGATTACAAGCCCTGGAGCTGCTTAGTCTCTCGAGAAACCTTTCCCGATAAAATCTTAAGCTGTGTCGGGGTTCGAGGAGAGAGTTCGTTCTACATTCTGGGATGAAAGCGCAAAACTACAACCATCTTTAGACACATTAAATGAATTTGAATTATCTATATTAATAAAAGTACAACTTTGCAACCTTTGGTTTTCACGAGAAAGTAAATCCTATTACAGTTATTCACTATAAAATGTTCATATATAATAGATATGGTAATGAAAATATTAACGTCATGAATACAAATTGGCCCATTGACAATTTTTGTTTCTTCTGTTTTCGTATTATTCTTTGCTTCAGTCACAATTTTTTAAATGTATATATTTTGTTATTTCTATCGCACACCTGCCTGTCTGCGTGATGTTTTCCATACAAACACTACATCTTGTAGAAATCGTCATATTAAAATTCCGGAGTGTTTAGTATCTTAAATATTGTTAAAAATTATTCTTTTTATGTATCATGTAAAGATGAATATTCATACGTTACAATTGTACGTAATTATACTCTATTCAAAAGGTCTAGTAACTTTGCGGAATAAATACCAATCACTATTTTAAATCTTTAATAAATAGTAATAGTAAATCACGAAGATTCAATGCAAATTAAAAAGAAAACAGTTTCAATCATTTCTTATATCCAAAACCAGTATTCGCACTTTCACCTTCACCAACCCACTTTTCTATTGACATATTTTCTCCGGGATGTAATGTTAAATTTAAGTTTTTAAAACCCAGAAAACTACGGCTAAAATACTTTAGATTCTCTTGAAACTTTTCTAAACTAGATTTTGAAATTCCTTCGCTGAGTCTTTCAGCAACAAAAAGATTTAAGCTTTTTCATCTACGTAATCTCGCAATGATTAATGTGGCGCCCCATGGATTATTTGTTTTTGAAGATTTTAATGTTTGTAAGGGTTGATTCATACCTTGAGGTGGCGAGCCCCGTACTGGACGGCAAAGACTATCCTAGTTGTTTTATTTGACACTACAACACCTCGTTCTACGGGTCGGAAACGTGGTCAAATATTTTATTTATTAGGACCCTTCGTTTAGGTCCATGGATATTTGAAGAGACAGTCAACAATTGCTGTCTTTACATCATTTCAGTGCCATAGAATGGATAGCGAGAAGTTCTCCAAAGGTTCGTAGTTTCTGTTTTAGAATCTGAGTTTTTGATTCCTCCTGATTAATTGCATGTGCTATTGGTGTTAAGTTCCAGAACACCAAGCTGGATTTCGACCTGTATTTTCTCTTCTAACGAATCTCTACACATGGTTACAGCACAGTTGATGATGCTGAGGCGCTGAAAAGACGTATTGTGAATCAAAGGCCTGGTGGTCCACCTAAAGACTACGTCAATTCATTCTTCCTTAAATAAATGACTTTGAGGTCTGGTGAAGTATCTATTCATATCGTTCAGTCCAGTTTGTATATGAGCCAAAGTCAACTTTGGTACATAAAAATGATTTATAATTGCATGACATTCGCCTTAATTTATTTGTGCGATAACTGTGACACCAGTCACATAAAGGAGCTATCAGCTAACAACTGCGCGTCGCACATGTCTGTGCATCATTTGAAAGAATCAAGATCTCCAGATAAATATATTGGAGAGATGGAGGCAGTTTAAAGTTTTCTGGCAGGGGTTTAAGCATTTATATCAGCCGCGCCATTTTTCGAACACAAATTCTGAATCCCATCGATTACTAAATGTTTTCTTTCCATCATCCATATGCGTCAGTACGGGAATCAAGGGTGCTATGAATTTGTAAACGAGTATTCGTAACTTGAATAGTCTGTTCAAGCCATAAATTTTACTGTGGTCGATTTTCATCACCACAGCCATTTCACAGACCATCTTCCGGAGACTAGAAAGCTTGCTACAGCTCGCAGATCTCCCTTTTTATTACTAATAGTTCTCTAAAATATGTATGGCTACGAAATCAGGCTTAAGACGTAATTATTCAATGCCCTGCAACGTGGCGCATGAGTTTGCAACCCCGCAACCCCACCGGATGTGGTCGGAGCAGAAACCCGTAAACCCAGAAAGCATACTGGCTCGCTATCTGCTACTGTACAGTCCCTAACACGGAACTGTCCCTTACTATTATAACTGCTTTCACATACCCTTCCAACAGACGAGTGTGATCAATATATTCATTCTAAATCTTTGGAAACCTTTCGCATCTCTCTACATCTGTAGGTATATCAAGTCAAAAGTATAAATATAATTAATTAAAACATTTGAAAATAATAGCAAAGTTTGCTTTTAACAAATGGTGTAATATTTTAAAAAATCCATGTCCTATTCGCGTTATTGATTGAAGAAGTACTTATTATCTTATTAACTAATATTGCGGTAAAATTACGAATTTACCGCAATATTACCACAATTGGTACACTTCGGTCAGGTGGAATAAATCATGTTTACTATTTTTAAGTAAAATAAATAAATTATCACTAAAAAGCAAGATCGATTTAACTTTACATATCCAGATATATTTTCCATGGTTCGATGTTTTTTAACATACGTCTGTAATACGACGTTTCGAACACCAACAACTGACTTTTAGAGGATAAAGAACAAGTCTGTAACAATCACAGACGAACATACTCGTTTCAGCCCAATCAAAAATATCTCTATTTGTTACGAGTATACCTAATGGCTATATAAAAAAATAGTTCATTGATTGAAAATGTTTAATCATGGATCGTTAATCTGATGATTTTCATAGCATAAATGTAACTAGAAACTGTTCCTGTCGCAAAATATTTTCGTACCAATTAAAATTTAAGGGAACTAATGCTAGAACGTTCCTGCTAAGCCTAGATTCAATAAAACTCATAATCGCAAAAGTACCTGCAATTGTGAATAGAGGTTTTAAACAATTTAAGTCGTCTTTACGTGTCGAAAATTACGAAACGTATTACATATTTTCTATAATACAAAGTAAATTTATGTTTTTCCATTGTATGTTAATTTTCTAAATAGTGCGTTAAGATTCTCCTTTTAAAATACAAATTTTCTCGAATATTATACTTTTAAATCACTTGAAAGGATTTTTAATGTTATGCATTTGGTGCGGTCCAAATACTTTACTGCATTCTGAAATACATTTATTTGGTGTAGACAGGCTATGTATAGGATAATCCACATAGTGGCAACTCCCCTCTTATAGCATAGGAAAGGGATTTGAAAGGGGGGATGCGGAAGGGTGGAGGAAGTTAGCCAAGGGTAACTAGGGCCCCCGGGCTATGGTTTAAGGATCCTACCCGGCATTCGCCTAAAAGAAATGCAGGACAAACCCTAGAAAAACCTGCATCAGGTAGGTCGGGCATTGGGTACTTGTCCCACGCCCTTCCGATAGCGGGAGAGGAGTTTACTGTGGGGACGCAGCATTCCCATCTCCGTGCCTTGACCAGTTTAGGAGGCAGCTGGCCGACGTTGCATTGTTATACAAGCAAACTTGCGTATTTCATTGACTGCGTGAGAAGTGTAAGGCAAGCAGAGATGATAATATTATGACAGGAATTGAGCGACAAACGCCCATAAAACATAGGGAGGAAATGATTGGTCAAACTTGAATTTAAATACGTGATACTTCTTAGATATAAAGTATTTTATACTTTAAATAAATAATATTTTTGTAAGTTTTGTAAATACAGCGGCATCTGATTACGGGTAAGTTTATTTCTGACATTCAGTAAGACGCTTAAGTTGTAGTAGGGATGGTAGGGGTTGAAGAAAAATCCGTGTACAATCTTTAACGCGTGGAGCCCATGCTACCAAACTTTTTCCGATGGATACTTGGGACTACTTTTCCGAGCTAATGTAAATAAATACCCGGGAAACGCAGCGACCAAGCTAGTAAAAATAAAATATTAAGAAAATTTTCAACAAATTTATTAGTGTAGAAGGAACTCTACAGGGCACTACCTCAAGCTTTAAAATTATTTTTACCAATTTTTAATTCCATACGGCATAATTAAAGAAGGAGTCCGGGATCCTAGATTTGTGTCTTGATCTTAATAAGTCTTAACGTAACGCGAAGCTTTCTTAAACCAAGGATCCGCTGAATTTTAATTTCGATTAAAGAATATATATATACTTAAAAATAGTTTATATATAACGCAATGCATTATTATTAACTTCATGGTAACTAAATTATTAATTGGGTAAGAGGAAGATGTCTAAATGTCACCAGCGCTTACAATAGGACGTTTACTTCTACTTATCTGTTAATTCCCTATCCTCACCCCTGGTATACTTTACGATCAACTCATTTACTTGCATTTCACATTACTTCAAACAGAAAAAACTATTTAGTATACCATGCACTGTGATCTATTAAAATGCGTCAAATTCGATTAAAAATTAATAAATTATTTACTAAATTATGGAAGAAGTATAAGGTAAATAAGTTATATCTGTAAATTTTATAATAAATTCCTAAGACACCACCCGTTTGTCATTGCAGCGAATTCATTGAGTTAATGTTACCCTCGCTTATATTATATCCGAAGGAACTGAGAGCATCCTTTTTAAAATAACAACTCTAACGCACATTTTGCACGGGAATAATTTACTGATGAGGGGAAAGAACCCCCGTTGTTCTACAATTAGCATGCTAATGAAAGCCCCAAAGCATAATGTCTGACTGAGGATTACCACAGAATCACATTGTGGTTACTTTCCTGTTGCGTAATGATACGGAATTTTCTGCATAATAATGGTTAAAAGCGCATACTGAATAACATGTGAAGAAAATGGCGATGAATTTTAAATAGACGTTTTCAAATATTCTTTGCTACAGTATAGTGTTCTCAAAATGTTGAAATAGTTTAGTGAAGTTTGGTCCGCTGTTAAACTTGTAGAATTGTTACATCCTCAGTTTTATAGCCAGCATTATAGTCGTCCTTTAGCATTCACGAGCGGCTTTTTGTGTCGCCGTCGCCTTGACAAAGTCCTAACCTGGCGCAGAGAATTCATTCCCGCTGTGTAAGACCAAGTTCAGCCATAACTTAGGGCGTTGTTTTTTTCCAGCGGAGTTACTTATTACGGGCGCAGGAGCATGGGTTTCCGTTCCTGTACCACGTAACACATTATCCTCTAAGATGCCTGCTCAACAACACTTACTTACTGTAAAAGGTCAACCAGAATGTCGCTTCCAACTTAAACCGCATTCGTCAGATTTTCACCTACTGATTGACTGAGAATTTCGAAGTGACATAACAAAACTTCGTGTTGTGCATCCTTGAGAATATGTGTCTTTATTTACATAAGTAGCTTCAACTTGTTTTATTTATTATAAAACTTTTATCTTACGATTTTCGATCGGTTACATATCGATGGCTTCAATAAGTTTTGCTTTTATGTGACAAACAACGATACGTAAAATCAATAATAACTAGTCTAGTGCAGTTATGTCGCTCTTGGCTCTTCTTAACACCTGAATAAAGGGACAAGGATCCCAGAAACGTTGTGTGGTATTTATATTATCACTTCTTTTGTTTGTATTTGGCTATCTTTCTTATTATTAATTTTCAATCAGACGTAAATTTTTATTTCGATACGTAATATATTTATATCTTAGTTCACCATAATTATATATATATATATATATATATATATATATATAAAAACTCATTTTTCTACTCGTTATTCACTGACAGTGATTATATTCTAAACACAAAAAAAGGTTGATAGTAACTTCCCTGTGCTGAAATCAAGCATTTTAGGCGAAAGAATATTATGCAGAATTTTTAGAAAGATCAGTTAATTGTACCTATCATACACTTTTGGTGTCATAATAATAACGTATTACGGCGTGACTGCAATCAACGACTTTAGAATATTGCATCGACAGATTAAATATATTAAATGTTTTTATTTTACGTCTACTTTTGAATTAATAAATCAATTTTTGACCTTGCCGCGACAGCATTGGTGTTGAAGTGAATTGTGTGCCTCGAAGCCCTTATCTAAATTTAGTGAACTTAATAATATTTTAATTGGTTTTGGTTCTAATTTGTTTTGTACGAAAATACGAAGAAGAAACTTTGTTACTGTGTAAATAAAATGGAGTAGCTGTAAAAGGTCAAAATTTGATGTATAAAATATATTAAATAAGTAAATATTCCTCGATCCGGCAAATGCTTGTTATGATTTGAGTACATTAGTACAATATAAAATTCGTATAATGCAGAAAAATAAATTGCGTCTTACGTTGAAATAAATATAAAATTTAATTAAACGACAACCTAGTGAAATTAAATGTCTTTAAACGTATCTGGTAAACTTTTTAGTGTAACTACCGAAAATATCAGTTATCAGTTCGTTAATTACTGCATTCTAATAGGCACTGATGGGCTACAGAAACGGATGTGACCTTAAATTTTAATCTCTTGTCCTTCAAGAGGATAAAATAAGAAGACTCGTTAAAGAAAATTCGGTATAGTTGACATCAACAAGTTGAGATTTATCAATATATCAATATTGATTCAATATTAAATATTCGTATACAACAAACTTGAACTTTCTCTGAAATTGTCCTTACTATAATACTATAATATTTACTTGTTTAACAATGCATTATAGTTCGTAACTAAATATCTAGAGTATATACACTGAGAAACACCAAATATAACTGAATGTGTTAACCCTCTGCGAAATGAAGAATTCAAGAAGGGACTTTAAATTAATGGTTACATTTATATTAAACATCACTCATGTACGTAAAACCTCAAAATTTCAGTAAATAGGCTGTATTTCAGGTAATTCTAGAAATGCTTTACGTTAGAAACAAGCTCAAATATATACAGAAAATTCTCAAATTCTTTCTTGATGATTTACATTTTTCTATTTAAAATACAAGTTTGGGTAGCATGCAAAAACCTTATTTAAATGTAGCGACTTGAAACATCTAATTTGTTTCTCTTTTCTGAAACAGCCTCGTTATTCGACCATAACGGCACAATTTATTACTTATACTCCCAATTATAAATATATCAATTAATATATACGAGTGAGAACTGTCGTATTTTTTATTATCGTATTATCGTATGATCGTATGATGAGTCTTGCTTCCGGTTGTCAGAAAATCTTAAAGATTCGGTCACTTTACTTCTCCAAGAAATACCAGCTTAGGCTTCTCCACAAGATGAAGAAGGATCACAGGTTTCCACAATTTTCTCTAGCTAAGACTTTCACGATACCATCGTAATCCAAGGCGGAAATCATCAGAAGTATTCTTAGCGCGTAATCCGACTTGGAGTAAGGGGTTGCTTAAGGCGGGAAGACAGCGATATCAAAGACCACACTGACAGCTGATATCTTTTTGCCGCAGACTTGATCTTTTCTTCCGGTGATGAGTGAACAGTCAATTCACGAGGAAAGGAATTTTCTACCTGTAATGTGTTTAAGTATAACATTAACTGAATAAATTACGCGTCGGGATACGTGTGTTCGTGTAGAGGTATTTTCAATATTGATTTCCAGCGCGTATCTAATTATTTGTTCCTTTTAGAAAATTTCATTGTGATGTTTTTCTTGTTTGAAGCTGATATGTAACAATCAATGATTAGTTCCCAGACAAAAACAAACCAAATTCAATTTACAACAGAAAATTATCGATCCAAAATCTTCTAAAACATGAAGATTTAAACGAAGCACAGGCAGGAAAATTCTATTCAATAACGAAAATAATTTGTGCTGCATTTAAAAAAATATTACACTGAATTTTATTAAATTTGTTCGAGACACAATATATTCAAATAAGTTCACTGACGAAAGCATGCCACATGAATAACTGACCCATGAAAAAATTACGAAAAACATGGAACTATGAATTGCAAAAAAAAATCGCAAATATTAAAATTTAATTTGTAACTGCTTAAATATGATACATAAATAGGGAAACTGATATAAATATGTATGTAATTTTATTAAATACAATTTTTTTTTATTATAAAGTAGATTATAGAAATATGAAAATCCACTAATGTTGAATAGTTGAGATGATAAAATACTTAAATGAGTGAAATAAGAAAATAGGCAATAATTACATAAAATTTATGTAAATTTGTAGCACACGTTTTAACTGCACTGCATAGGTGTACTTTTTTGCACAACAAAGTTGTTTCACTGTAAATAATCAAATTTTTCCAAAAACACTTTTTTCTTCTGTGAGAAACATCTTTGACCATATTCAACTTCGGGGACAATATACGTATAAACAAAGCAAAGTTCGCAAGATTAGCTAAGTACAAGTGTGTGCGAGTATATTTACTATTGATGAAAAATTATTCAACAGTGGTTAAGCACTATTGTAGGGAATTGACTATAATTAGTATCAGAGAGGTTAATAAATGCCCTGTATCAAAATATGTTTTACAGGACTTCATACGAGAAAACAAAAGTGGACTTAAGTATCAACCTTATAAAACTTAAGATTGAAGTTTGAAGACACTGCAGTGGATAATGTTTGTTTGACAACCATCAATAGTGAACGCTCTCACTTCATTTTTAAACTTGGATTAAAAAAACTCGTAAGCGTTATCTGATACAATATTTTCATTTGAAAGGTCTGAGTCCAATAAATATAAAAGCTGAGCTACATTATACTTTCGGGGAATCTGCTCTTTCGTTTACAGACAGAGTTTAAACGTGGCCGTACGTAGTGGACCAAATGAAGCGACCACACATTGTGACCAAAATTCACAAAACAGTAATTGGTGACCGTCGACTGAAAGTGCGCGAGCTAGCAGGCAAAGTAAGCATTTCAAATTGCACTGCACATCATATATTGACTGAAAATTTGGACATGAGATAGCTGTGAGCAAGATGGGTGCCGCGTTTGATTTCAATGGAACAAAAGCAGCGTCGTGATGATGTTTCAATAGATTATTTGGAGCATAAAGCATAACGCTCAGTTTTTACATCCATTGACAGCCACAGATGAGACATGGGCCCATCACTTCATACTTGAGATAAAAGAACAGTCAAAACAATAGACGGAAAGGGGAGAATCGGTTCCGAAGAAGACGAAGACAGTTCCATCAGCAAGTAAATTTTGGGATGCTTGTGGAATAATTTTCATTGATTATCTTCAGAAAGGAAAAACAGTCAACGGCGAGTATTACGTGCACTTATTGCAGCGTTTTAGTGATAAAGTCGAGAAAAATGGCCGCATTTAGCGAAAAAGAAAGGATTGTTCAGCACGACAACGCAATAGTTCACATATCTACTATTAAAGTGGGATTTGATTCCTCATGCACCGTATTAGCTTTTTCCAAACATGAAGAAATGGCTTGATGGTGAAAGATTGTCCAACAATGAAGAAACGTAGTCTGCGGTTGACAGTTATTTTGAGGACCTCGGTTGTTCTCTCTTTCAACAGAGGTATATACGCTTTTAAACACGCTGGGAAAAGTGTATCGAGCTAAAAGGAAACTACGTTGAGAAAGAAAGGTTTTCCCCCAAATTTTGTTTTCTTTGAAAGATCGGATGCTTCCGTGACGACCTTCGTACGTTTGTAATAATTTTTAATATCGTACAGTTTTATTCCTGAGCAGTGGATACTATTCTCGTAAATATGCAGACGGCGTTTGTCTGATCCAAGCACTAATACGTTTGTAGTACAGGGTTCATGATATTCACCATTGTCTGCTAGTATTACGTTTTACAAATTTTAAATTTATAATATGAAAACGTAGGGAAATTAACATTCCGAGGCTTTTAAAGAGAGGCTTACAATGATACCTACAGGATTTGGCGCATAATATATTCTAACGAGTCATTTTAAGATTTTGAATTCTTTGGAGCTCCGAGCGCATTTTCCTAACGAAGTTATTCCGTAACAAAAATTGGATAAGAAATATGCATAACTAACAATTTTCAGGGTGTTGAAGACATCGTGATGTATTAATAATTTTCTGAAGCATGGTTTAAGGGAATCCAAATAAAATTGATACGTTGATGAACTATAAATTTTGTTTGAAGAAAACCCAACTTAAGTTTTTATGAATGAATCTGATTTTTGTAAATGAAATTATGTAATATCAGACAACGATAAATGTATTTAGCTTTGTATGAGAGACAGAAATGTATGTTTTGTCAGTCGTATGAATCTTATCGGACAGGGTGCAACCAAGTATTACAAAAGAAACTAATACACAAAATTTTGAAAATGACTGCGCCAACAGTAATAATAAAAAATTACGTAACAATCCGCTAGGTCAGTAGAAGCGAAAATTCAACAACTAAAAATGACGAACTTTTTAGTTGGCATTTGGTATAAAAATGGTTTTAATTTTTTATAAATAAAAGAAATAATTTAATTTATACGTCAATAATATTTACAAGTAAAATATATAAAGCCCAGCATGAGACGAAAAGAAAATTTACAGAGTATCTATGTCGTACAGGACAATAGCGTTTGTTTAATAATTTGGCTCAAAATTAGATAATTTAATTTCCACAAAACTACGTACTTATTATGAAATATTTTACTTTTTTTTAGAGTAACAGGCATACATGAGGATCATCCACATGGATGCAACTCCCGTGTAATATAATAGGAAGGGATTTACAAGGGGGATTCGGAAGGGTAGAGGAAGGTAGGCAAGGGTTAACTAGGGCCCCCGGGCTATAGTTTAAGGATCCTAGTCGGCATTCGTCTAAAAGTGATGCAGGACAAACCGTAGATTTCCTTCTCTGTGCCTCGACCTGTTTAGGAGGCAGCTGGCCGACTTATATTGCGAACAGTAAACACAACTTGCCCTATGTCTATGGCTGCGACATACACCTTTCAAAACAGGCCGAGGTGCCTCGCCTTATGGAACCTTATTTAAAAACCGGAGAGAAGCAACCGTATTCCCTCTCCGTCTCTCCAGAAGAGAGAGAACAGCTCTAGCAGGCTAGTCCATATTTTACTTTCTGAGTTTCAATTATTAAATCACAATTTTCTGACGAGTGTGATATCTGTGTATATATTTGCTAGTGTTTAGTCGTTTTCTTAAGCCGAATTTCAGTCATGGAACGTTTTTTTTTAGGGTAACAGGCTACATGAGTTGATAGCATAGGAAGGAATTTGAAAGGGGGGATGCGGAAGGGTAGAGGAAGGTAGCCAAGGGTTAATTAGGGCCCTCGGGCTATGGTTTAAGGATCCTACCCGGCAACCCCTCAAAGTGATGCAGGGAAAACCCTAGAAAAACATGCATCAGGTAGGTCGGGCATTTGGTACTTGTCCCACGCCATTCCGATGGCGGAAGAGGGGTTAGCTGTGGGGTCGCAGCTTTCTCCTCTCCGTGCCTTGACCATATAAAGAGAAATAACAAAGAATTTAACGACGTAAAAGATAACAAAAATCTATACTAAATAAAATGGAGCCCAATTTATTAGCCATCTTTGAGTGTAAATTAGATTAGATCTGAGTAAATAGGATTTTCCACAAATACCTACATAAAAGAAGTATTAACATGTAATCACACAACAAATACGCTTGCAAGTGATTGGTATGGTTGATCAAAGATTGAAGCCTTTCCCGGTGCAGTTGTTCAATATATTGTTCTCGGAGTTCAACCGGGTTTTGCATAATTATAGTGGAACGCAACGTTTCGACGACTAAAAGCTCTGTCGTCATCTTCTAGGTTAAGATGCCTTCCACTATAATTATGCGTTCCACTATAATTATGCAAAACCCGGTTGAACTCCGAGAACAATATATTGATTGGTCTGGTTATCCATATACGCTTCTGGATCTGGTCGTTAACATTTAACATTCTTGATTTCAGTTTCACGGCTGTTATTTTTTAAAATATGTGGAATACACTTCGACCATTAACAGACAAACGTTTTTAATTCTATTTTATTTCTTCCAAAATAAAAATAAAGTATATTAAAGTAACTAATAATTGATAATTTGATAATTTTGGTACTAATATTAGTATGTTTTCTTTGTACAGATTAAAATGACAAATTGCTGAATGCTCCTAAAAGTTAAATATTTTTAAAATTGGTCAATTAGTTATTCCTTTTAGCTTCATGACTGATTAATATTTTGAGATTAATACCGATATTAATAAAATTATATTTTTTTTATATTTAAACGATAACGTTTCTGTAGTCAATGGTGGCTTCATGAACGTTAATAAAAAACTTTAAATAAAATTCTGAAACTGTACGCATTATGCAGGTTTGAAATCAACACGTTAAATTGCTAGATTGTTACTGAATTAAGATTATGAAAGGAATAATGTTGAAATTTTAAGCCCTTCCCTCATTCACTTACTCGTGCGCCGGCTGCGGGTCCCGTACACGTCAAAAAACGCACGCACCAGTAAAATATATGCCTTGTATGACCCGCGCCCCGAGGAAGGTGTGCAAGCCTTCTCATCTCTTGCAGGTGGAATCTTCCTGCAGAGACGGAGGGGGATGCATGCTCTTTCACTCTTCTTTTGAACTAAGATTCCGTCAAGACGAAGCACCTCGATCTGTTTTGATAGGTATATGGTAAGAAACCGGAGGCAGGAAAACAGAACCAAAAGGGGAGAACTGGAAGCACTTTTTACATATTTGTTACATATTCGGCAATTTTGTAGACAAGGCAGTTGAGCGAATGTGAGACCGATTCAAAAACTCGTGTACGGAGTAATAAGTTCCATTTACAAGAAAAGTTTTACACTCCTTGACGAATGAGTTGCAGTCGTTGATGTTCTTTACATGTTGAGGAAGGCTGTTAAATTGTGCGATACCGGAATAATGAACGCTAGACTTGTAGAGACTGAGGCTGTGCTTGTCAGACCTGAGAACAGGACGGTTCCTCGTGCCGTAGCCATGATTGTCACCGTTACTTGCAAAAAGGTTCATGTTGCGTTTAACAAATTTTAGTTTTTCTAATATGTAAGCGCTGGGTAGAGTCAGAATATGAAGTATATAGTCAGTCTGTAATAAAAAAGACTCGCGCCGCACCGCACCCGCGACGTGTCACTAGCCTTTGGTAACAACAACCAAAGCTGATATTATTCTGACAGCCTGCCATCTAAATTCCACTGTGCAAGTAGCGTAAGGCTCCTAACATACCGGTCGTAGGGTGTGTATATATTGTGAGGGGTGCGTGCGAGTGCGCCTAGTTCGTAAGGGCGCGCGCCGAACCGAATGTTGCCGAAGGGGTCCGACGCACCTCCGAACCGTGCCGAGCCGCGCACCGCGGACCGGCCGAGCCGTCCCGAGTGAGGGCCAGCGGCTTTTCTCCCAGTCGAGCCCGGTCCGCCGTCATGTGATGTGTTCGTCGTGAGCTTCTCGCCCCTGTTCTGACGATGTGGTTAACAGTGTGAGACGTTTCGACCAGCATGGAGATGACGTCGCCCAAGAAGGACCGCGTGCAGTGGCTGTTGGGGGCTCTGTGTGTGCTGAGCCTTATGGCCACGGGCCTTCTGACGTACCGCGAGGCGTCGCTGGAGGCGAGGTTGGCGGCCCTGGAGCGCATGGTGGGCGCCCCGACGCCCTTGGCCAGGACCGTAAGGGATGTGGGCGACGCCTGCGTCTGCCCTCCAGGTAGGCTCAAAATATTGGAATTTCGTCAATTTAGCGTTCACACCGATGATGGAGTCCGGTCGCAACACTCTATGAAAAATTCATGCACGAGACCGCGTCATCCCATCGCGGGGGCTACCGCTATCTCGCACCTCGACATTCCGAGCACGCTCTCGGTCACGATGCTCCTTATCTCCCGCTCGATGGAGTTCAATTGTTACAACACGGCAGATGTGGGCAGGTATCGGTAGGCGGGGACGCTACTGCGTTGTCTCCTCGCATCGGGGTGTGTCGCTCTCACAATAAACTTGATTTTATGACAGACTACTGGGGAAAATAGGGGGTTCAAGGGGAAGGGGACGTTCGAGTATCAATGGTATCATTTGGAAAACGTGCAGTTAATTTTGAAACCGGACAAGAATCGGGGTGGGGTCGGCGAGTTCTGATGGCAAAAGTCCTTCTCAACTTTTAAATGAGCGAAAGTCATTCATGGGGTGGAGTAGCATTTGGATTAAACTTTCATGAGACGTGTATTTCGTAATTTTGAATGGTTCTTAAGTTTAACACCGTAACATTATAACATTATGTGTTCTAATCACGATAAAATATAGGGAAAATGCGACAAATTTGATGAATGGAAAAGATTACACTAAATTGAGTTATACTGAATATCAGATTTCCAATCATATTAAAATAATGTTATATTATTTACATACATTAAAAAATTACTATTTTATCTAGGAAACTATTTTATGGTCTAAATCAATATTTAGCTTTTTCTATTTTATTGTTTTAAGTAAATTTGTTAGTCTTTCGAAAGACTAACAAAGTTGTAGTTCACTTTCATTATCTTTCCAAATTTTATATTTAGATAACGCTATTATAATTGACGAAATGTTGAGCTAGACGTCATGATACTCTTTGACGTGTGGTATTCTAGTTTTTGAGAGACGAGTTTCCCGACTGCGCAGAATCTGGGGTCCTCCAAGACAGACAATCACGGTTAATTAAGATTTTCCACAATGAGTCTGATTGGGCCGATGCCTGCCGACAGCTGTCAACTCCTGTTTACGCGTTTGCTGCAGCAGAAAATAAATTGGACTGCTATAGAAGATTGAATGATATTCGATATGCTCACTATATCGTGTCATTAATAGGCATGTGCACGATTCATCGGTTGTTACTTGACACTTTAAAATGGCTCGTCCTTATCATTACCATGTTGGGGAAAATTATAAGATTCGTAATTAGTAGTTTCGAATCGTTTTGACGATTGAAAAATAGTTATACTTCATCAGTTTTGAAAGTTTGACATAAATTATTGACACATAAAATCATGGAGGGTCACTCCACAGCATATATAAATTGAAAATACGATAAGTCAAGCTATTTCAATATATACATCGTATTTCTCTATTTATCAATTTATTATATGTTCATATAACCTTGTGAGGTCGTGACTGGAATAATGTTTTATTCATAGGTTCATCTCGTTAGTTGTAAGGAAATCGGAGGTAGGAAAATTTTTGGTCAACTTCGACGTGAAGTTAGAAAGAAAACGAGTTTTCATATAATTTTGTTTCATTTGTAAGAAGGTGTTTATAGCGGAGGACATGTAAATCAATTTATAATGTGGTGATAAAACACGGAAATTTTGCTTTAGTCGTTTTGATTCTCGTCGTTTCATCGCATTTTGGAATTCTTCTTGTCACCCTCAGAATGCATAGTGCGTCTCTCACATTAGCTCCGTTTACAATCCGCTAAGATGTTATAGTCCAATTTATATTCTTTCCGTTCCTGTACTAGTATCGGTTTTTTATAATTCGACGCTCACTGGTATCATAATTCATCTTCTGTTCCAGTAATTTTAAATCTGCTTGGTATTGATTCATCTAGGGTCGCTTATTTTAATTTATATGATCGCTTTCCAAGTTAAATGTGTATCATCGAACATTACTTTTATTTCTTGAGAGGTCATTCTGTGATTTTGAAAATTAAATTGATTCATACATAAAATGACTAAGTATTCGATCGATATATATTCATAGAAAAGATGTCGGCTTGTGCGGCTGATTATATAGAACCAGGTACAACATTTTTAAAATAATTATATTGATGCTTTCCTTCCTTCAGACGAATATTACAACTTAATGAATTGCAAATGCTGGGGACCCGTAGAGAGAACTGTTGAACGGAAGTAAAACACTCATTCATGACTGGCTTGCTCCCGACCAACCCGAGTGATTTACAGACCCTCCCAAAAGTGTTTAGAGCCCAAGTATTCATCCCAGATAATCCCGACTCGTCCTTGCAAGATTTATGTCTGTTGTGAATGTTTATTCAAGGTCGGCACTGTCCCTTGCCAATATATGGGGCATCGTTTATATACTGGTCCATTTACAGTTATACCTGAATAATGTGTTATATAACTAGTTTAACTGAACATTATTGAAGGAGTCGTAACGTAATTACTCTTATTTGTGACGAAACATTCACAACCCCTTCAAATTAAAATAAATTCTTATTTTCTGATTCATAACGCAAAATATTTCATTTTTTAATTTCTTTTGTCATTTTGGACTGTCTAAACCTGACACTGAGTAACGAATCCAGGGATGGGAACACACGTAGTAAAGAAATTTCTGCGTTTGTCATGGTCTTAACGGCGCGTTACAAATATATTATTACAAAAATTAACACGCGTGATAACTCTATATTAATTGAAGGAAAATTAGTAAAAATAATTTTATTTGAGTCACTCTGCCAAAATAATTAAAATATAGTACGTATTAAGTAGGTAAAAAGTCGATAACAAGAAGCTGTATACGTATCGCAAAGTTGAAAGTGAACTTAATTAAGTGTATCAAATTATTGTTTGAATTCCCTAAACCTTCTCGGAATAAGGTAAATTTTTCTTGCTCCGAAAAAGTATACAATTCGTACAGTTAGAACTAGCAGATTATTATGCGAACATTTCAAGTCGTATCAGAGTGTTCTTTTAATCTCTATTTTTTCTGTGATACAATATTTCTTTAATGGAATAGGAATGCCAAGTAAATTAAATTGTGATCATTTGCCTCACTAGTATCGTACATTCTTTGCTAAATTCTGATAAAAGTAAGATTTTTGAGTGTTATCAACTGTTCAGTGCAGTTGTGCTTCTCTAGGCTCTTCTTAGCACCTGACGAAAGGAACGTTACGTGGTATTTACATTACCCTTTTTTTTGTCGGTATTGGCCATTTTTCTTATTCATTATTTTCTATCGGACGTAAATTTTTTTCATTTTTTTCATTTTAAAAGTACGAATTGCCAATATTTTATAACTTCAGTTTAATTATCACATTATATTCGGTACATACATAATTCAAACACTTTTTTGTTATTCCATAAGTATTTTAAATACTAGTTAACATCTTCATTAAGTTCTAGTGTTCTCCGTATTCCTCGTGCTTAAACTATTTGAAAAATACAAGTAAATTATTCATGTCCTTATAGAATTTTATGGACTCATTGTTTTCAGTAGTGTTGTAATAGTTGAGAATATATCATTGTTTCTGTGTACAATATCATAAGAAATGAGAGAAAATATACATAAATATAGCATATCATTTATAGATTCAAGCTGTCTAAGGTTTTAAGAGCTAAGTTTGCTATCGGAAAAGTACAAACGTCAAACCAGGAGGGAAAACTTCATTCTTATAAAATTTAACGATTCTGATAATAGTCCGAATAACTCTTAGCTACAGGACAAGACAGAAATACGTGTTTCTGTATAATTAAATATGTATTTATTATTAGTTACTGCAAATGAAATATGGTGAAAGAGGCGATGTAGAAGAAAGATGAATTAGTTGACAGACACAATCGTTCATTCTGGAAGTTTCTGAAAATGAATAAATATACATATATATTAGGAAATATCTTTAGTTTACCTTTGTTTACTTTGTAAAATTATATTATAAATCTAATCATTTGTAAGTACTTCCTCTTTAGAAAAATACCTAAAGAAGATACAAATAAGTATCCAAAAGTCGTAACAATATAAATGAAAAATAAAGTGTCTGTATAAGGTCATCAATTGTTTTATTAATTCAGAAACAGACGTTAAATTAAAACTTTCATGCCCTAGTGATATGTTTTACTAAATGGTATTTCTACTATTTTATATATACGTTCCACTGCAGCTATATTCTTCATTGCATCCTTTTTGTGATATGTTTTTGTATAACACAATTATTTCCATATATTTCCGAATCATTTTCATCGTATTATATTGGCCCACTTCATTGTCTCAAAGACATCGCTCCGCTGCAGTGGAATTTTACTTTTTAATATTTTAAGGTATTGTAGTAATATATTAACCATTTGTTAAATTTTAATTGCATTAAAATACCCCGTATTTTTGTGTTATATAACTTAAGTAAAGAGATGGTATGATCCCCCACTACGTGAAAATGAGTTAAATGCTTTTGATAAAACGAGAAGACTTAAACTAGATGGACTCTATATCAGATGTAGTTCTGACGTCTTTGAGAGGAATTTTAACATAAATATTAAACAGTAAATCATATTGCAAAATATAGTTAAATGCGATTGAATTAATTATATGATTTATTATTATATATAATTATATATTAAGTATGAAAACATACTAATTACATATTACTAACATTTCCTCAACGAATTAGACTGCTTCTCATCGGCAGTTTCCTAAAATTTCGACAGACTGGTGCTACACGTTTCCTTTAATGTTACTCTATCACAACCTCACACTTCCACCATCGCAATGCAACTTTTCTAGACCATTCTGTCACGACGATACAAATCCATTACTAAATTTCGACTATTTCGTCTTTTATTTCCATCAAATCCCCAATAGAAGAATTTGATGTCAATAATTTTACAATACATGAGTATACGAATCTTATCGCATCGTATTGTGTTTACAATCCCCGATATGCTGTTCATAACATCTGGAGCCTTTTCCCATGCCTAGATTTCAGCCAAGAATTTCGCTACATTACACAACAGGAGGGAGCGTCTCAATAGCATCCTCGTCATTTCAGAGAAAAAAAATCTATAAACTATTCACCTAGTTCGGATTAGAAATTTACTGAAGTAAACACGAAAATACTGTTCCACAATATCTTTTTTTAACTTGTTCTGGAAGAATTAAAATATCTTTGGTTTTTAGCAAGCAAAAAGGCAATTATAGAAGGCGGAAAAAGATATTCCAGCATATGAAAAGGGTAATTTTCACGAAAAGAATTAATTTTGGTTTCCAACATGTTAATATTATTGTGGAAGAAATTTTACGCTTGGGTTTCACAATTATAAGTAATCGAAATAAACAATGAGGAAGTTCAAAAAGAAAAAAATTGAACCATTTGTATTTTTGAATATCTATGCAACATGAAATAATATAGATAATAGTGAGGGATACTTCTATGGAACGTTATGACGTTAGAGTGACATATACGGGAATATGCAGGACAAATGAGCACTATGAGGAAATTTAGTGTGCAGAGAATATATATAATTTCAACCAAATCATTTTTTCAATCAAATGGTTCAGTTTGATAAATATCTGTCCCCAACTATCAATATAAAATTTTGCATTAAATGATCAGATGCGAACGTAGAAACTTTATCAGGGTAAAATACCTGAAGCAAACGTGTACATCTATTAATGTCCGGGTTTTCTCTATTCGTGAAAGCTAACAAAATTCTGTTGCTGGAAACATTAGTTTCTTACCTGATACAGTTTTCTGTCAAAGAACACCCATTCATAGGCAGTAGAAGACCCTAATTGTTTCCGCGCCATTCGATGTTGAAATGCAGTGGTAGGCTCAGTATGGACAAAGACTCAGAACCGCATCAAACCATTTATGTTACTGATACCACCCCAAAAATTAGGCACACGATTTTGAAGGGTACTTGTGTGGAATGTCCAATGGAGAGGTGGTCCAGCCGCCAGGGTCGTTCACTCGGCACAGGCTGCCCCGTCAGTTCTGCCGCCCCGCTCTACGGCTCCTCGTTATTAATGACTGACGCTCATCTGGCGAGAACATCGCCGCAAACTTGTCAGCAGCTACCCGGGGGTAATTCGCTCTGTTGCGTACGACTATATTTCACTCTCTCACAGACACATATATTGTGCGGGACCAGGTTAAAAATATCCCTTCACATTGCGTCCGAATTCCTAAGATGTTAGGTAATATATTTTATTTTTCTCCTGTATATAGACAACTTCTTTGTCGACAGAAAAGTTTTACTTTACCATTAGAACCAAAACTCCATGGATAACAGCTAATTATTTTGAATCATCCCTACACATTTTGTCTTAGTAGGGATGTAGTGTTTCGAATTCGTAACCCGGAACCGCCAAGGACTTATTTCGGAGGCGATAAATCGATGCGAAACTGGTCCGGCCCAAAGCCAAACAATAACGACAAAACAGGTTTGAAAGGTCGGCCTGGGAAATCAAAATTGTACAGCTGGCTCGTTTGCCGATTTAGAAACGTTAGTAGGAATTATATCTGCACCTATGAAATTCCTAGTTAAGGATGGCATTTTCGTTTTCCATATGAATCCTACAGGTACTTGTAATATTTGTTTAAAAATTATCATTTAATAAGCATGACATGTATTTGAGTTTACGTTTAAACTTTACAAAGATTAGAAAGAAACATCAATTTGACATAAATATCTCACTTGCGCAAACACGCTACATGATGTAATACATATGAGCGCACTCTACACAAAGAAGAAACTGATACTTAATTTAAAACCGCAATTTCCTGGATGCAGTTTCATGTTGTATCTTAAGAGGAGAAAATAGAAACTGATATCCTTTCGAAAGGATCTTTTAAAACTGGTAATTGAAGAACTGATTACATGTAACTGAATAATTTATAGTGCTTAATACAATCAAAAATTTTAAAAACCATCAATACTGATTAATGTTACGCATTATAAGAATTCTTCGAATCACAGTATTTTGATTAGACTAATCTGCGATAGTATTTTTTAATTTTCTGACGTGGCAAACGTTAATTCAAAAAATATTACAGAAAACACAATATGTTTTATTATATCTAATTATTAACGACGGATAGTCTTTCCTTTTCAAATAAAATGAACAATTTTGATTCTGTGTAATGAATGAAATCAAGAGGGCATTTACGTCTCAAAATTAAATTAAATTCTTTTCTACCTGTAATTAATTAATAAATGGTTATTCCAATCATTGGTCTGTCCTGCGAGGGAACCGGTAAGAACTACAGCACTACGCCGGTACTACAATGTATTATTATTGCCTTGGTAAAATTACCGAAGATACATAAATCCGGTTTTTTAAACAGTAACCAAATTAATTTTATGGAGATCTTGACAGGGGGCGTGCACCGTGATGAGTAAAAACACGGCACGGCCATAACGTTTTGCAGTGCCTAAGATTCTCATTCGCCGAGCCTCAAAACAATATCACTGACTTTTACAGAAAAGAGAAGGTATACAATGTTAGAGAAGCTTGACCACTAATAATACTTGCATATTTTTATTCTACTGTTAGTGTGATTGAGATATATTCTGAATGCCACATATTTTAGCAATATAATCATTTATTTTCCAACAATTTTAAACACTAATAATACTAGTGTATTTTAACCATCAATTAAAAAAATATTTGAGTAGCTTATTAACAACAATTTCAAATTTAGCACTGGTGTTTCACCGAGAACTACCAGAATGCGAATGACAGGGCATAAAAACTCAGTTTCTGTCATCGTGTGATTTCTAACGTTATAAATGATTAAATAAAATATCAATGAGCTATTATAAATATAGTAAATTCAACTTTACCTAAAATCGTGGCAAGTAACCTGGATTCGTAACCTTCTCGGTTAACAAAGAAAACTGAAGATTGTGACACTGTAATTTGTGTGTTTAAGTCTAAGAAATGTTATTGTGAGATGTAGTCTTAAGCAACTACTACAATTAAGTTCTTAGAAGTGTAAATGAAGAAGAAAATGACTATGGATCGAGCAATGGTAATGAATTACGACTCGACGCCATAGCTCTCTGTATTCCTGCTGTGTAAGGGGACATGTTTCACCCACGAGGATGGATTACATCTCCAGAGAACACGTTTCACCCGCATGTGGCACATGATAACATTGCACTCTGTCGATACTCGACATCTCAGTGATCAATAGCAATGGTAACGCTTTACCTTCAGAATGTCAACCAAGCATTGCAGCAAAGAATGCCATCGTGTCTGCTGAAGAAATGTTAACTTCAAACTATTGTCATAAAAAAGGACGAGTAGAAAATTACGTCTTTTTTGGAAAGGTTTAATTTATTTATATAAACACGTGAATGTTGTTACGAGTGACTTTTCAAACGTTCGGAATTATATGAATTACAAGGTGATGAAAAGAGCAGTTTGGAGTTTTCGATCTACTGTCAAAGAATTACAGTTGTGAGGTAATCTCACGTTTTCGTGTAAAAATTAAAACCTGTTGGTTCAACAAACATGTATTAAATATTCAAGTAATTTATAAAATCTCTGTAACTAATCTGCAGAATTTTGTACCATAGGTACAGGCGGATATTATGGAGATCATCCAGTCCTATTCAACCTACAGAACTCAGGACTTTTCTTTTGTCAGACAATTTACATCTCGTAACGAAACATCCAAAAAAGCACGTGCCGAAGTTTGAATAACTTTCTTTTTGTGAGGAGCATTATTCTGTGAAGAGAACACAGGCTTATTGTACACAAAGAAAAATTTCTTTCTATTCTTTTCACAGTTATAGAAGAGTTTCATGCGTGGCATTAAACTTCCAGTCGAGTAAGCACCTGTGAACGCATAGTCTCAGGAAATTTTGATAGTGTGTTTTCTGGCGTGTATAAGAAATTGCACAGATACGAGGACTACGTAAAAATCACGATGAAGTAGGACCTTTGCATCGCAATTTCACCCGCGTCGCTCCCCTGTCATCCTCAGTTTACATTTGCATAACTGGTCTCCCTCGGGAATCTGCATAATTCTTTTTGATCCCGGGGCGCAGCAATCTTGACCAAATTGCGAGGGTGAAAACAGCACTCGTGCTGATTCGGCCGAGAAAATATTCGATGCCGGGGGCATATCGAGGTCTTACAGGCCATTTAGAGGCGAATAGATGTCATTCTTACCGTGACAGGGCAGCAGTAAAGGAGATTGATGGGCTATTCTCTGGTGTGGGTGTCAACCACAAATGATTCGGAAGACTATATAGATAGCCAACACAAAGGCTGTTCAGACATGTGGCACAACCTGCCTACATTACGACGAGATTCCTCCGCCAAAGTAGGTATAGTACCGCCATGTCAGCGCTTCGAACGACAAAAAAAATCTTCAATCTAGCTTTGTTTCTTTTTAAAGTTACAAAATTACTGAAGCTAGAAAATTTTTGAGCATGATATTTTGGAACAATATTTTAACAAGTACGGACTGTATCCACATTATCATCAATAGCTGCGCGACTATTGCACTAAATCCAGAGAAATCCCACATGGCTAATTCAATAAGAGGATTCTAACTCCTCCGTCATTCTGTTACAGTTAAAATGTAAGCTCTTCATAAATCTTTTTTTATAGACTCTATAATATTATAAGTTAATTCAGGAATTTTTAGGTATTTATAAGTCATATATTTGAAAAACGAGAAAAGCTAGTGAATAATTTAATTACGCAACTGTTTGCTAATTTTGTTGCTCGTTAGACACCTTGGAATGGGGAAGCTATTTTCTTTTTTAACCAATAATTGTCTATCATATTATCAGTACCAACGGTGTAAGGGTCGGTCATTGTTTGTGAGGACGGTACATAGTCTGAAGAACGACTTAAAATTTAATTATTTTGATAATAAGATAAAATAACCAAATACAGACAAAAAAAGTGATGTTATAAATACCACACATATGTGGTATTTATATAATTTTCAAAACACACGAGCTAAATTTTCATTTAATTATTTTGAGTAATATATATATATATATATATATATATTTGGAAACCCCTACATTTTAACGATAATGCTGTTAAATATGACATTCGTGGGTATCCAACTGAGTGAAAGTAGGCTTAAGGCACGACGTTTCAATGGCGGCCTTTGTCATAGTTCTCAAGCGAAGTCAGAACTTAAGAACCGTAGCAGTGACTGCCATTGAAACATCGTGGTCTAAGCCTACGAACTTTCACCAGGCTGGGAGCCCAAGAATGACTTATTCAACATTCTGGACAACATCTATCAAAAAGAAAAATATTTGTTTTTGCGATAAGTACCGTTACTGACAATCATTACTTTGTTTACTGACAGTATACAAATTCCGAGTACAAAGCAAAAACTTAACCAGTACGCGTTTCATTCAACACAATTATATAATTACATTAAAACTAGTAGAAAATGTCCCATTAGAACGTCGTACTTAGTGTTAGCACTGGTGTACAAAGTTTTGGTTTGAAAGTATAAATAATATTCAGATATACTTTTGTTTTGTTACTTAGAGACTAATGGCTACGATTTCTACATGTACTATTAAATGTACTTGTTGACTAAAATACTATTCTATGTCTGTGGCGTTTGTTGCAATAAAACAATGGGGTCCGTCTCCTGTGGTGTAGTGGTCGGCGTCGCTGGCTCGTATCACAGAGGTCCACAGTCCGAATCCCGGCGTGGGTATGGAAGTTGTGTGTGTGCTCCCATACTGAGAACCTCCACAAAATTAGTTCCCCGATTGCTGATATGCTAAAAAGTGTACAAAGTCACTAATGACCATAGCTGTTGATGCGACTAAAAAGAAAAATAATGGGAAATTCATTTCATATCATTCCAGATATATAGCAGGTATTTTTTCTCAAATCGTCGAATAAACTCAGAATAGGAAAATTAAGATACTAATTTCGTAACCAGTTTTAAGTTCTTATTATTTATTTTGTGTTTTTATTGATGTAAATGAGGTTCCGCGAAGTAGACTTATTGATGATCAATTTGTGATTGTTATGGTGCATATAATTTACTTATAACATGTACAGTTAATTTGAACTTTTACAGCACTGTGAACTGTTTTAATTATGGAAATTCAAATTATGGCAACGTATAAATAAACTCTGCACAAATATGTTGAAACTACAGCCCGAGACATGTTTCGGTTTAATTTATCCACTTTGCAGTGCAAACACATTACTGAAGATCTTTTAAATTAGTCAACAAGTTTGCAACTGACTTTATTTTTTTAGTCAGGTAGAAAATTTCTCCTCGACATTTCTCAGTGTCTAGGCTCTCTTATGATGCAGAAGTGCATGTGTAGTGTATTCAAAAGCACGTAGCTGGTGTTATATTCAAAAGCTGACTTAAGAGACAAAACATCTCTTTGAAGCTAGTATAATGAGCGCTGTTTATACCAATTCAATTTGAAATACAAAGGGATAAGTGTAACCGCTTTCAGCCTCTTTATCTTAAAATTCTTGAAATTTAAATAATATGATTATAGCATTCCCCTCTCTTATAGATAAGTAGAAAGGCTAGTCTATAATCATACGGTTTATATGACGTTCACAACGAATGACGGTAGCAAAATCAGGATGTGTAGTGCCAAATCTGGTTCCCCACCTAAGTTAGCGTAAAATGAGGCCAACCTAATTGGCCTTTATCGAGACTAACATGAAGCGGCTATGTCACAATGGCAGCTTGGTTTTTCGATACACTATTCGAAAAGAACAATTTCTCAAAGTGTGGAATATTTTTTTTGGTTTAACGAATACGATGAATACTAATATTATATTATACATCCATTTAGTTTAATATAGAGAAACGTATTTGCTTTATTTGTAAGTATCAGCAACACACTGCACGTATAGAATTAAATCAGAATAATTTGCTAATTGCACACAAAAACAGTTACTCGTCTATATATTTAGATATAAAGACAAATTTAAAGGGCCTCCTGCATTAGCCCTTCATCAATGGAACGTTGTTTATTATTTTAATATTAGTTTGGTAAACCTTTTGAAAATAAAGTTTACTGCAATAAGTTACGAAATTTTGAAGTTATATTTTACAATAGTATGCTTAACTGGAGGGTTGTCTTATCAATCGTGACCGGCGATGTGTTATGGTACATTAACGTGACGATATAATATACGTATTGGCCATTTAATATAAATTTTTCTGACAATGAATGCTTTTGAAAATAAAGGGGTTGACCTTCGAACTGAAACACGATGGACGTTTTATATTTATATGAATATTAAATGTAGCTAGAACCCAATAAAAAAATCACGGTCCAATCTTTTAGGCTCCGCTTAAGACTTTGTTTTGGAGTCATCTGTTATATAATTCGTTCGATGCGTTTCTCCATCTTGTTTCCTTTGATTAATCTCCTTAACAGTCTGATTAATGTACTGCGATGGCGGCCTTCCCCTACTGTTTTACCCTCTAGTTGACTCGCTGGAACAAAGTTTACTGGCTCTGGATACCTCAGGACTATTCTCCCTCTCATGTTAAAATTCTTATTCCTCATATTATCATTCAATTTGATCTTAAATATTCATCCGGATTACTTAAATTTAAAACAATTATAGTTTTTTTCTTTTCTGATTTTCCAACTTTTATAGTCTCACTTCACTCTATACACTCTATACAGTCTTCCGGAAACATTCAATTGCAGAAAAATCTTTAATATTCCTTTCTATGCCTTTTCTTCTCCCATACTTCGTAACCATAATAACTAAATAAACAAAATATTTCAGTCTAACTCACGTTATCGAGCTGGTTTTAATTTTTATACTATTCATATTATATAATTGGAAATATTTTGCGTCCACTAATTTTTCTCGTAAACTTTAGCATCACGGAGTTTGTAGGGGAGAGAAAGAGGCACATCCGAAAAGGGGAATGTTGAAACGACAGTCTTTGTTCTGAAAGTATCCCAATATGTGCTGTTTTTACTATTTCCACAAATCTTTAGTTTGGATACAACAGTCAGTTCCGCCTTTTCTGTTTTTTTGTGCTTCTTTGCCTCAATTTGAGCCTGGCGAGTAACTTTTACGGTACTTGGTAAGTTATTTGAATAAGTGTTCATGTTTCGATTTATATCATTTATTGTTAATAAAATCATTGTGTAGGCATTCTAGTTTATATTGGGTGTTTATATATTAGTTTGACTCTCTGTGGAGAGCGTCAGTGACATTTGTACAAAAGTGCACAGCGTGTTTCTGAGAAATGTTTCAACTTTCCCCAGTGCAGTGTAGCAACAGAATTTATTTATTAATAAGAAAGATAGCCAATTCAGACAAAAACGTGATAATATAAATACCACACAACGTTTTTGGGATCCTTGTCCCTTTCCTCATTATTATCACTTTTTTCTCTGAATTGGCTATCTTTCTTATTAATTATTTTCACTCAGACGTAAATTTTTTTCATTTTATATTTATTTTTAAAAGAATTTTTCTGACGTCATTTACACCTCTGGATTTTATGCTACGGAAAATTTCAGCCCTGAGAAAATCCAAGAGACTTTTCTGCATTTCTAGTCAATGATCGATTTTATAGGAAAATATAAATAATGGTCTCGTTGGTTATGCAAATAATTATCCATTTTATGTTTGTGCAAACTGTCACTACAATGAAAACAATCATTTGTCGCCTTAAGATACGAAAGGAAGGTGTTGCAAGTGTTGTTGCAACTTGTCCTTCCAGCGAGATTCAAGGAGCCTTGAATAATTACAAGTATATATACACGAAAGAATATATACAACAAAAAACTGAATATGTTATTGGTATATAATTATTATATTGACGGTGAAATTTTAGTTTAAATGAAAATTAGAAATGTATTTTGTTGTTGTTTCAATGTGCCCGACTTTCCCCTATTTTAAAAATTCAAATAATTATTAGATTCCAGGCAGGATGGGAAAAGGAAAAAATTGAAAATGCCGTTTACGTAGTACGTAATATTCAACGAGGCTTCATTATTGACGTGTAGAGTCTTGTCTGCCTCTCACGTCAGACACGATTCTATCAAAAGCTCTCGATCTCAACAAGCACCCCATCAAATGCACGGGGTCAGTCCTCTGTGCTTGACTTGTGCTCAACATCAGTGCCACGACATACCCCTTTCCGGAACACGGAATTGCTATAAGTGATTTGAAAAATTAGTAATGTATGTAAAATTATATAAGTAGATATTGTTATGAAAAACTACCAAAAAATGTACTTCCTGATTCAACGATATCAAATGGATTGATCCAATGCTCCAAAGAACTGCTTAATTTTTTCGTTGAAAGCTTGTAGATAATTTAAATCTAGCTAATTGCCCTCCATGATTAATTTCTCATCTCATTGCTCTGAAACCGTTTGTTAAATTTTTGAAAAGATTCCGACATGCGTTGTCGATAGTGCTTAAAAATTATATACGCTTCATTGTTTCCATTTTATCTTGTTTCCAATTTAGATGTTGGTATTGGGTGTTTGCGGTGCTCCTGTTCTTACATAATTGTTAGAGTTGAGGCGTGTGGGGTGGCTTGTTTGTATTGGAGGAGGCTGCACTTGAATCAATGGCGAGTTTATTTCTAGTGCGACGGACGGGGGAGGGGTTAACGTCCTGCTGCTCCAGACAGCCCATCCAGCCTCCTCCCTCATATTCTATGTGCAAATTAGCCATTGACTCCCCCTACTTCGCTTAAGTCGCAGGAATTAACTTGTAGAAATACTCAAAACTTGACAAATAAGATCCAAACAAATGGTCTCCAAATGAAATAAAAGTTTCTGAATACTTTAAAAAAGTTGAAATTTGTAATTATTTTTTAAAAAAGAAAACTAATATTCGTGAAAGAATGGAACATAACTGATTTAAGGACCTACGTATAAAGGCTATACATCTAAATTTTTTGTCTAGTGTGCAAGAATTTATATATAAAAATTTCACGTATTTTTTTGTTATTCGATCAAATTGCCTCACCACTGAGTTTTATGCACCAAGACTGAGAAATACCAGTTGGTCTAAGCCGATATAATTACTTCAAGATTCGTTTTTATCGGATACGAATAATATTTCTCAATCAAAGCGGCAATACGTAGTCTCGTAAATCTAACGAGTGATTTCCTGTTTTTAATCACAGATTTGGAAAAATTGGGGTTTTTCTTCTGCTATCCGCATTAATAATGTAAGCAAGCATATGTAGAAATTGATTACCTTTCCATCGTCTTGTTGGTTTTGAAATTTTGATGCGCACTGCTTAAACACTTCGGTATTCTTAGCTTGTTTTTAATACCCCTCTGTACTTTATGCCTCGTTTTATGAAGAGCATATAGTAAAGCATTTTACCTTCTGTTTCCCAATGGCTCCAACCATAACTCTGTAACTTTTTCGTTTGTGTGACCGAGACTAGTATTTGCATATTTTGCATGTCTCCGTACACTTTCTGACACAACAATTTGTTTATCGCTGATGTAAATCCAGAAAATTCCAGCTTACTTCATCGTTAATATTTTATACAGCACATATTTTATTTTAAACTGTTCTATTTTAATTTTTGTATCGAATTGTAGGTTATCTTTGTCTTATAACAATGCCACACAAATTTACTATTTTGATAAATTTTCAGATACTTGCTAGACGTATCTTGCATAATTAAATACTTGGTTGAATTTTTGAAACTCTCTGGAAAACTCTGTCGAGCATTTGGTGACATTATTTCTATCCGTAGTGTTAAATCTACGAGCGAGTCCGGATGTCTGAAATAATATTCGTAATCCCTGCGTTAGGGGAGGCTGCAACATGTGGGAATATATAACTGGAAGTCGGAACTATGATTGTGCAAAACTCTACTGGCACTGAATTAATCTGAGAGGATTAAGAAAATCACTTTGATTGACACCAAAACTTTTTCTTTGATGACCAATTTATATAATAAGAACAAGATTATTAACAAGCTGTGGAGGAAAACAAAATCCAAACAGGAATTTATGAAAAGAAATTGATACACGACCTATCTCGAGGTAAATTAAACTTTGAATTAAGAAGTCCGCATAACACAAAAGAGTATTTTAGTTTTTAAGATATCGAGTGTGTCTATTGAATTTGTATTGCTGAACCATGCTAGTTGATTTTCTTGCTACTTGTGATTGGAAATCGGAACTCGTATCGCCGATTTGTAAGGGCAATATAACTATTTCGGATAAAAATACGCATGTTCTTTCCACTGAGTGGCAGTTTGTATAGACTGGCTTCTATGGTGAACAAGAAGAATGGCTTTAACGTGCTCACGTCCGCGGGGAAACAAAACTTATATATTATACTGTTTAGAGACAGGAACGCATCATAACTCTCACGCGGCGAAGTGCGGTATCTTTCTCAAGCACAAAGTACTAAAGATGACTGGTATTGGTGTTTAGTAACTTTTTCTGACAGGCAGACAGTGCTTCGATGAAATGGAAAGTTAAATATTATGAAATAACTTTACTTCGGCAAATGTGATATTTTTTCCATAGATCTGGAAATAAATCTGTCAGATGATGAATTAAGAAATTTAACAATTCAAATAATGGACACTTTATGTAAAACAGCACCACCCAATAAACCTCAATTCAAATCTCAATTCCATGAAAATTTTTTTCGTGCAAGCTGTGTTCGAATCAACGATCTACGGTTACTGAAGTCAGTATATGTTACAGCCAAAATTTATAAACATATTTTGTCGACAAACTAGTGTCGTATTAGCAGTAATATAATTTTATGTGCAAACTTATATTTTGAAATATTTAATGGCTTGAAAAATATTAAATTGAAGAAACGTTGTTTCAAGAAAGATCGTTTGGATAAAATTAATTTAATAGATATGATAGAGTACGCTTAAATTGATATTTAATGTTTAATTACTTGTTTTATCGAAAAAATAATATTTTAACCAATAAATAAGTTTAATGCAAATAAAAACGATGCGAAACAAAAAATAAGCGATATTACGCTCATATGAACAACAGTACACTTAAAAATTAAATGAATCACTGAAATTGCACCATACCGCTTTATCTATATAACTAACAGTGTTATTAATATTTTGACATTCATTTTATTGCAGATTTGCATGCCACATATCTCCACGTCACGGCTTTGTGTAACAATAAAACCGCTAAGATTTTTAGGATACATGAAATTTTAATTGAAATCCTTATTCACAGAAACCTCAAATTGAGGCCCTAGTTATGGTTTAATTAGCCGACACATTTCTTATGAACCATTTTCTTATTACTAACAGATGCTACTTTTCTTTAGAAATTCCAGTGACGATCGGAGAATCAGAATTAAACTAGACTCCTACGAGTAGACAGCGGATATCCTCTTCAACGTTAAGCGCCAATGTAGATCAAAGGCTACCGAGAAGATTGTAAGCCTTCAATTCCTGTGTCAACTCTGGTTAAATGCTTGCATATATATTTCAATTATATCTTCCTGTCGTTTGTAGTTTAAAGTGTACTTGATACTATATTTTATTCCTGATATTGCTCTAAAATATGGTTGTAGAACACAGAGTTGTAAATTTGGTTTTTAAAATTAAATAACTTAAGTAGTTTTTGCTTGAACCCCTATTTCCCTGGAAATATCATGTCATCATAGGTAGTCTGCCAGTACTTGATTTTATATTTAAAACTATAGGTCCTTTGCCAGTCACGACATGTTCCCTAAATAAAAACTCTGAGATCAGTCAGGATCAACTAAATTATTTTAATTTATGTATATTTTTTGCAAAGTGTTTCTATTTAAAACATATTGATGAGAATGTTCCTGAATTTAATCATAAAAATCCATGATAGTTTCGTAAGCTGTGGATTGTATTTTTCGAAGATCAGCGTGATATCATTTCCGATTGAAAACATGCAAATGTCTGTCGTATTTACAGGATCGCGAAAAACATAATTAATTACTTTCGATATATGGTGTTGGAAATAACGCTCACTGTTCAATAAATTGAACAGTTTTATTCATACTAATTTTGAAGTGATGTTCACGTTAGCAGCAGTGATTACATAAATAATACTATTAAATATTATTAAATTTATATATTATGAATTTTAAATATATTTGATGCTTCGCTTTAATAGTAGTAACATAAAAAAAATGGTATTCTACCACTTCCAATTGGCAGTGAGTTTCGAGCTCCTTTAACATGGATCCGGTGGTGCGAGAAAATGAGATGGAGGTAACTTCGATGTGATCCTGCGTGAACCCCAATTTCCTTGGAAATCTCTCCAGAGGTAGACTACTTGTTCATGGTTTTATAACAATTTAAGGATCTCTTTCTAGTCGAACGCCTTTGCGTGAAGGAATGCAAACAGCAACTAAATTACTTTTGTCGCACACTAATTAGTTGGTTTGATAGCCGCCCTGTGCGTGTTACTGAACCAGTTATATGACACAGTCGGCAGAATTACATAGAACTCATTTATTGTTAGCGCTAATTGCTTCATTGAATAATACAGACACGGTCACGAACGATACGGAAGCAAGTACACGCGAAACTCGGGAAAGTTCTGCATTCTTACACGCTTTTTTGCAATTGTACATTAGCAATTAAACTCCCGGAGTCCGTATAATAACTCTTCAGCTATCGAAAAATGCGGTAATAATACATACACAGATTTATTCATGAATCTGTCTAGTATACCATTTCATTCAATAGATAAGTCCTTCCTGGGCTGTATGTTTATAATAATATCAGCAATATTTATTAGTCGGATTATGTTACACAATTTTTTTTAGGGTAACAAGCTACATGAGGGTAAACTACATGGTGACAATTCCCCTTTAATAGCATAGGGAGGGATTTGAAAGGGGGGGATGCGGAAGGGCACAAGGAAGGTAGCCAAGGGTTAACTAGGGCCCCCGGGCTATGGTTTAAGGATCCTACCCGGCAATTCGCCTTAAAGTGATGCATGGAAAACCCTAGAAAAACCTGCATCAGGTAGGTCGGGCATTTGTTACTTGTCCTACGTCCTTCCGATGACGGGAGAGGGGTTAGCTATGGGGTCGCAGCTTTCCCCTCGCCGTGCCTTGACCGATTTAGGAGGCAGCTGCCCAACTATTCCAATGGGAACGTGACCAAAGTAAGCCTCCGAGAAAATTCTCTACCTTTGGGGATGCCTTCACATCTCTCTGGTTTTTTGAACTAAGGTTCTCACATGCAGAGGCACCTCGGCCGTTTTGAGAGGTGTATGTTCCGGGGTCGCAGACCTTGGGCAAGAGTTGTTCCTTGCTTCCATTGGAACAGTCGACCAGCTGCCTTCTAAACTGGTTGAGGCTCGGGGAATGTCATGCTGCGTCCCCACAGCAAACTCCTCTCCCGCTATCTGAAGGGAGACCTACCTGATGCAGGTTTTTCTAGCGTTTGTCCTGCATTACTTTTAGGCGAATACCGGTTAGGATCCTTAAACTATAGCCCGGGGGTCCTAGTTAATCCTTGGCTAGCTTTTTCTACCCTTCCGCATCCCACCTTTCAAATCCCTTCCTATGCCATTAAAGGGGAGTTGCCACCATGTGGATTACCCTCATGTAGCCAAAACAAACAAAAAAACAAGTGACAATCATTTAATAATACACATGTAGAATACACTAAACCGAAATCATTAACTATTATAAGTATTTATAATCAATTAAGCCCTATTCTTTACCTTCATTTATTGTTAACATGAATATACGAGTATGCTGGAATTTTTACAGAAATGACTGTTATATTTTTGTCCAATAATATAGATTTTGTAGAGACCATGTGTTTTTTAACTGGAAGACGGCAATTGTTTACTTATTATATTTTTTGTACCATAATTTTTATCTTTGCCTTGCCCCGTCTTTTGTGCAAGCACTGCGTAAGAATTTTAATTCTTAGAACATAGTAATAATCAAATTATTAATATTTCTATTTCTTCGCTCTACGGCCAGACGTACATCACATTTTCTTGTGTGTGTGTTTATTCTCCGTCAGCAATAACCAGGAATTACCTTGATTGTGCAAATCACAAGCATCCATGACCATGTCGGGATTCGATTCCCGACTCCTGCGAGGTATTGCCGCAGCAGGTTGGCAGTAAAAACCATAAAGTCTCTGAAGGGTTGATTACCGAGGATTAGAAGTAAAACCATTTTAAAGTCAGCCTTGAGGTTGTGGTTTTTTATTAATTTATTTTACAATAGCTTTCGACATTTTGTCATCTTCAGTCTGTAATTATAACACAGTTTCTTTAGTGAATTCTATATAACCTTATACAGTTATCAGAGGTTTATTTTTCTTTACAATTTTTTCATGGTCTATTATAATGTGCATTCGTCCTATAATTTTACAAGACTTATAAATTATGTTGACATACAGTGTTACTTTTACTCAACATTAACATTTAATATGTATGATAAGATAACTTTTAAGATTTTTAAAAATATAGAATGTATATTAAATAGGCCATGATAATACTGTAAAGAAAATTAATCTCTGATAACTGTGCCACAGATTATATAGGATTCACTAAAGAAACTATGTTGTAATTTACGGATTGAAGGTGACAAAATGTCGAAAGATATTGTAAAATAAATTAATAAAAACCACATTCTGGAGGCTCACCTAAAGGGTTTTCACTTTAATCCTCAGTAATTATTTGCAGCCCTGCTACATTCAAATGAGTGTTGTTTAACTTAATTGGTACCCTTCAGCTAATATTTTCGTAATCATCCCATGCTTATGATCTGATAAATATTTTATTATTAAAACACATAATTCACTTATTATAGCGTGTTACTGTAAAATTTATTTTAGATTCCATGAATACCATTTTTATATTTGAATATTATGAATACCTGACCCAAGTTTCTGAGAAGTCCCAGATATTTGTTCTTAAGAAGATTTATCAGCAACCATCATAACCAAATGAACTCTAAAAAACAATAAAATCTTGCAAATGACATAACATTTCATGTAATAAGATAGAGTTTCGTGTGTATGTAATACGATCATACTAGCTAGTCTTTTATTCAATTTAAACCTTTTTAAAAAATGATTGCAAGGTATATAACTGTTGCAAGTAAATATACGTTACAAGTTACTAGGTATTATACAACGTCTGCTTTGGAATAAAATAGGATACCATCGCTCGATTAAATGGCAGGGGGATGAATGTTTCAATAAGAGCGCGTTGAACGTTGTGAAAGGCATGAAGTGATTCCTCCCGTTCTCTGACATTATCAGGCTCAGGAGAGGTTTTTTGTCGCTTAGGTCAGAAAGGCGCAAACGTCGCTGTTCATAAACGATACATCAAAGGAGTGTAGTTTGTGCTTGAAGAGCCGCAAATGGGACAGTGTTAAAGCTAAATGATTGCAATTTTAATATCGCGTGTCCCCCAGAGAGGGAGCGCACCCTGTAACTCAATTCAGCTCCATGGTAATCCTGGCCCCAGGACACGACCCGCCTTTCATCTGTAACTAAATAAACATCACAGGCGTCTTCCTCGGGATCGATCCTCGGCCACGAAACAAGGCATTAGGTTATCGAGTCATCAGCCTCGACAGTTTTTTTTTGTTTAAACCTTATAATTATTTAACTTGACGAGTGCGACATTAATTTTTATATATAAAAAAGTAGTTGAACGAAAGATGGCAAAATAGCTCGTCATTAATTTGAATTCATCATTCGTCCACATATTATTAAGATCAATTAATCGACGAAATGTTAAACGTTATTCATAAATTTAATATTTAATCTAAAATTATTATCTGTTAAATGAATAAACAACTCAGTCATTATGTCACAAAAAATTATTACTTAATTTATCATAAAATCAGTTCATACGACGTCCACAATTTTCTGACTTCTTCATATAAACTCCTGGACGAAACGTATGAACTGATTTTTTGGATTAATTAAATAATAACTTTTTCTGACATATTGGCTGAATTGCTTATTTAAGCATTACTCGTTATAAGTGCGTAAATATTCACCATATTGCAATTAAATTCTATAAGGCTTGTTCATGGTTCATTGTACATCTATGGACAATTTATTTTAAAAATACCAATACACAGTTTTGGGCTTCCAAACTTTTTCAACGTTTCCCTTGAATTTTTTGCTGTTGCTACAACAATGAACCTGGAATGTTCAACAACGTCTTTAATAACATTTGAGGGACTACAATGCTTGCTATTCGCAATTTTCGTATTTTCCAAAATACGCTAGTCAACGGCCAAAGGTAAAAGGATAATTATAGTCTTACGGCAAAGATGTGATAAAATAAGATCGTTATAATAATAAATTCATGTTCTTAATTATGCTGGTGGAAAATAACAATAATTTTAAATTGAAACGTAATCTAAAATCACCAGAAATTTGCGCGTTTCAAAATTAATATAATGTTCCTATATTTTAATTCCTGTACCTATTGGTGTTTAATAATAAGGTCATTAATTTCAACCTTTTCCTGTTTCATTAAACGTGTTTCTACTTGTAAGATCTGCGTTGCATCTACAATTTTTACTAAACTTAAATCGAAAAACATGCTGGCCTGCAGACTTCACATTATTGCCCAACTAGTAATTATTCGTTTTGAGAAATCACAAAGTACTTCTGTGTCTGGTTGTCCATTCGTCCAGATGGGTCTTAAATTTTTGTCTAAAACCTTCAGAAGATTATTTTGATTGATGATTCTGTTCTAGTGAAAAGCAAGCATCAAACCATTATAATTAAAGGAATTAGTAAAAGGTGTAGACACTGTGACTAAATAAAGGAAAGTATGAAATATAAATAAAACTTACGTTCTTTAATAATCAAATAAAAAAAAATTAAACTGTAAGTCTTAAGTATTAATACCGTACTGCACTTGCTACTATGTAGCTAATTGTTTCAATTGTATTTATTTCGGAGCAATCTACGCGATGATGATTGATCAACTTTAAAGACAAATAATTAAAATTTTCTCGTAACATGATGATTATAAAATGATTAACCCCAAAGTTTAGCGGTGATTAAGTTATCAAAACTAATTATGGGTATCCTCTCTTGAAACGTGTTACGGTTTTAGAGATGTACTGTAATTAATTTCTTAAATCATGAATTAAGATGGCTCTAGTAATAAAAATAATTACGCGGCTTAGAAGTGATTGAAGCTAATTGAGATACTTAAATAGGAGTCTTAACTCTACCAGGAACTTGCTTTAATGACGCAAAAGAACAACCAGTTGCTTGTTAATATTTTACTACATTCCGTCAAATACGTGGAAAGTACATTGTGTGACCGATTACTTTTCTAAACACTTTATGGTAATACCTGAGTATATCTTTTGAATTTACTAATTATGTAGAAGGCAAGACCAGAATTTACTATTATTAAATGTTCCAATCGTCTTCCGAGCCAGTTGCTTGAGATAATGCCAAATACTATTAAAATATTTACAGTGACAACTTACTCCAATTCATTTGCGGGATCAGTGTGTTCTGAAAACAAATAAATATATGTAAAGAACACCGTGATCAAAGAAACGCCCACATTTCAATTGTAGTTAAATTTTAAATTGAAACATTCTTGAACTATTATTAAATAACATCAATTCTCTATTAAAAAACGAATGTTCATAAAATATAATAAAAGGTTTCAAAGAGGATATAAAATAGTTATTGGTGTACTAACAATATAATGCGTCAGTTAAAATTTAGTGCTGGAAAATTAATTTAATGAGGGGGTTGTATCTTCTTTGTGGTTTGTTTCTTGTAGGGCATTCGCTTCTGGTTTTTACATTTCTGTTAGACTGTTATATTATATTCTGATTATGAACAGTCACCAAGAACATTTTACGTTGACGCGACTTTAAAGCAATCCATAAAAAAATTATTTAACAAAACAAAATTATTGTGTAACATTCGAGTGTTTCTACCCTTCGCATAATATTAATATTAGTGAATGAAGAGAATCACCTGTCACAGAAGACTCGTTCGGATTAATTACTGTAGCGGAATAAATTAGCAACAACACAAAAAACACATTACGGAACTAAAGTGCTGCGAATGAGACGGAACGGAGATTACTATATTATTTTTTCATAAACGCGAAAATGGCTTGATTAAAATTTACAGATTAATTAAACTAGCGAAAGACTATCAATTATGTGTAACTACGTCAAGAAGGTTTACTGTTTTCCGTTATTTATACTTGGAATACTGACTTTCTCAGTCAAACCTGTTATTTCAGCTACAAACTAATGTGCTAATATTTGGCCACAATTCTTGTTAAAAAGAATCAAACAAACCGTGCAAATATTTCTTCAGCATTTCACTCTCATTTCGCATTCATAGTCAGCACAGTAAGTTTCAACTCATAATATTATCAGAAGAAAATTTACCTATGATTAATTAAATTTATACTTTATTGATAAAACGACATTTTTCTGATATTTGTCTGCAATTTATAACATTACAATTTACGGCATTTCAGTTTTAACATTACAATTTAACATTTAACAATTTTAACATTACAATTTACGGCATTTCAGTTTTAACGTTACCACTGGAATGGAAGTTTACCCAACGCTTATGAAATATATAAGTTAATTAATTATTGGGTTAATTTTGCCCGGTCGAGAAGAAAGTCAGTCGTTTTATATATATAACTTAACTTAATACTTAGCGAAGTATAGAAAGAATTGATGTCTATGGAATAAAGGCGTGTCACTAAACTCGGTAAAGTCTCTTGAAAATTGTCTATCATGAATGAATTTTCTAAGTGGGAAATTTATGACTTTTTTTAAAAAAAATAATAATGATAAACTTCGTACATTGTTTCATATTATTCCTGTCTAATTCAATTAAAGAGCTTTAAGTCGTAGATGTGCCAAATTTTCTTGTGGTGACGTTATGCGAGGATAAACAGTTCTTTTAATTTTCAAATAGAATTTCAAATTAATGCAGATACCATGCAATAACGACTATTTTTAAGAGTAAATAAGTCCAAGTTTTGGTTGCACCATTTCTTTTTCGTGAAAGTATGATAAAGTCCAATCGCGATATTTGTTGTTCAGAGAACATTCTGGACTATGTTTTCAGGATTGAGAAAGAATAAAACGACTCTTCAAAGATTTTGGAATATCAACTCTGCTATCGTTTTCGTAAATATTCACATTTTATTATAATATATAATATATTATAAATATAATCCGGGCCGACTAAACTTTAGAATCACATCCCGAAATCCTATACGATTTGTAAGCTGAAAATCACTATAAATAATTGATTAGATAAATAAATATACTTTCAACTATATATATATATATATATATATGTATATATAAAGTTTATGTTACATTAATGTACTATAAATAGCAATACGAATTGAAGTATCTACAAATAGCTTTTTACCGGAAGTTATCACTACAATTTAATTGAAATAACACTGAATTTTCATCCCCGATAGACAATACACACACACAAAACTCTAAATGCAGACCATTTTGTACTGTAATTAGTATAAACGAGTGTGTCGAAAGAGGATCGTGTGATTTTAAAATAGTTCTTTCAAACTCATTTCTTTTCAAACTTAATACAGTCACTAACATTTTCTTCGACTGTAAGATGGTTTTTGTCTTCCGTTTGGGAGTGAGAAAAGTGTTTTCTTGAAAGTTATGTAACGCAATGAATGAAGTGTAGGATATTCAGGAACATGGATATATGATGTGTATATTGTCCCCAAAAATATTGTCTCCAAGTGAAGTTTTCAGGGTGGACAATAATGTGTCAGCAGTAATCTTGTGTATTCATTTTATGAGAGTGTTGAAAGTAACATCAGCATCGAATCTCAGTACTGGAGTAAGTTTAAATTACAGTAGTTATGTAACTGCGATCTAGACTTCGTGACTTCATATCCATTGCAGCTCCTCGAGGGTTGCGGTGTCATCGGCAACTATAAATTATTGTCTGGGCGTTTCTGAGAACGCCCTTTTATAGTTGAGCGTATAGGGAAAGAATCAAAATGGAATAGCGTTGCCCGTTTTGCATCGCACCCTAAGGCAATTAACCGATCTCATGATCCTGTCATTTACGAGACTCCGATTGAGCTTTATTACTGGCTTGGTAGGCTAATTGAGTTGAGAGATACTGCTTAATAGACAAGAACCGAGCAGCCTTAGGGACAACGGTGCAGGTGGAGGATAATTGAAAAAGAGAATAAATTAATTACAGAAGCTTTCCTCACATTTTATTACTCTAAATTTTGCCCCTCTTCATTTCACCCACTTAGCATATAGTCTTATACACTCGAGATCGTGATGTTATGCCCCTACATCCAGAGTTGGAGTAAGTTAAGTTCTGACAAGATTATATATAACTACTGATATAGAATTAGTAAGTGAAATAAGCTGATACCAATCACATCAATATAAGGTATTTTTAAGGTATCTAATAATACTATTCGCATTATTGCTATTATGGTTGGCAACATTCATAAAACACATAAATTGAATTAGAATAATTGTATAAAGTTACGATTAAATTATCACAGCGAGAAAGAAGTTCCGTAGGCAGAACTTCGCTCTCCTTTCTCACACCAATTTATAGCGAGCTAGATAGACGTTTGCCTGCTTTAATTGATGAGGAGTCAGAAGGGAGACATCAACAATGGGAGAATAGTCAAGAAGGAGCCTGCGTATAAATTAAGCTTTTACTGTCAGTGAGTCATTCAAACCAGGGCAGAGTAGTTAATTTAATCTACAGTATGCAAGATCGTGTGTTGTAAATTAACATAAACAATTAGTTCCGGCAAGACTCAGTGGGTGAATGACCATGCCTACATAAATGATATGAAGTGTTTCGACTTATCGATATGAAAAGTCAACATAAATATGAAGTGAATTGTGTGCAAGAACAGTAAATAACCATTATTGTACACTTACAAGCGGAACAACGAATGTAATATTCATTTCAGTCGTGTATATTGTCCCCATATTGGTTCGAAAGAATCATCATCGTTCCCGTGATACTGGGTGGCTATAAATACAATAAAATACTGAATAACGGTAAGGATTCTAAACCTTAAATATCTTGACGTTCCTTAAGAAACGTGCCTTATGCTTCACCGATCTGATTTAATTAAACCTGTAAAATTATAACTTGAAAATTTTAGAAGGATAAATAATACATCCATATTTTTATTTATCTTAAGTTAGGCTGTGTTCGGGTAAAAACGTTTGCACTGAGTAGACTACCACAATTCTGATGTTTTGCGCCGTAGCCGTTGGAAACTTATGGGGAGAATGGATCAGAGCCGCTCACTTTTTCTACTGTGCGCCGGTACGTTAGCAAGTGAGAGATTGGTAGGACTACTCAAGTGTATTTTATTGATAATGTTACACGAAGTGTATTGCAATAATAATTCAACTGTGTCGCAAAAAAACTCTTAAAAACGGAGGGAAAAAGATGCAGCAAAAGGTGCTCCTAAGGGAAAAGAAGCTGAAGTTAAAACTTGTGTTTATCTAGTTACCAAAAACCATAGGTAATATTTCACAGAAGAAGAAAAATTCTGTGCATACAGGTCCTCGACTTCAACCAACTGATGGAATAGGACTTAATATAGTAATGCTCATGCATGTCGGAGCGGATGATTTAATTTTTTTTTTAGAGTAACAGACTACATGAGGGTAATCCACGTGGTGGTTACTCCCCTTTAATACCATAGGAATGGATTTGAATGGGGGGGGGGCTTCGGAAAAGTAGAGCAAGGTAATCAAAGGTTGACTAAGGTCCCCGGCATTCGCCTAAGTATTGGAGGACAAACTTTAGAAAACTTGCATCAAGTAGGTCGGCCTCTTACGTTCGTGTTCCACGTTCTTCCGATGGCGTGAGAGGGGTTTACTGTGGGGACACGGCATTTCCTTCTATGTACCTCGACCAGTTTACCAGGCAGCTGGCCGACTGTTCCAATTGAAACAGAGAATAACTCCAGAACATTACAAGAAAAATGTAAAGCGACGAGATCAGTTTTAGATTCTCTAGGCGAAGCGAGCGTTGGCGTTTACTGTTGGATTGCTAGTTGTAATTTTCGATTGAATGGAATTTACTGAGGAATATTGACAAGGATCATTAAATTGCACCGGGACACATACGATAATTTTAGAAATAGCAGAAAAGTTTTAGACCTTACATTACGGTATACGATTATCATCTAAATAACGTTGCCAGTATGTACCAGTGGAATTTTAAGTTGCCAAATGCGTAGAAACCATTAATTGATATGTTAAACGATTACAAGCAATAGGATGAAAACACTCGCAAATTTTTGCGCGCATTAGTCAGTGAAGATAAGGTTTGTTAAAGAAGGCTCTATTAATTTGTTCTCTGTACAGAAATACATATTTTCATATTTATTCCACTGCGGTACCAATGATTTTCCTTCCGCCATTCCCATTTTATTGTTCTTAATCAACTTTTTCGTCATAAATATGTGTTTACTAAGTTTAGATAGTGGATTTCGGTCTCTCGGACACTCTTGCACCGGAAGGTTTAGGTTAATATTAACTTACAGTTAATACATTTGCTCTTTAGTAATCTTCAAATAAATGTGAAACACGAAGGCTGCATCGGCCCATTATACTTAGTTCCGACGTGTAAATTACGGTTTCCTTTTATTTCAATATGGAGGGCATAGCTGCCGCTTGTTTTTCAATTCACCTCACCCAGGGAAAAACGCGAAAGCTGCTAGGAAATAAAACTGGTGCAGCCGGGTGGTTGTTGGGAAGGGAAGGGAGGGGAGGCGTTACTGCCAGATTACAATGCTTTTCGCCATTGTTTCAGAACAGCGGGCCTCGGTGCACGATAACAGAGGCACTGGTGCGCAAAAAAATCCTGTGACTATCCTCTTCTGCCACGCATTTTAATTAATTTGCATAATTAAAGAGGCGGAGGAACAGCGGGACCTCGCGAATGAGAGAAGATCAACTCTAACACCCTCTGCCAAATTTCACGTCTAAGGCCGAGAACTGCAAAAGTCTCGCCTCTCCTGCACTTCACGTTTACGTTAAACTGACGCTTCATCTATTCTAACACACATTATGTAATTTATGTTTATTTATAATATATATATTTCAATGACGCCATTTTTTACTTAACTTCATTGCTACAGAAATATTGAAATGATTTATATATTGAAACAAACTTCGTCATGATTGATCATCCTACACGTTTCTCCTGCGCGGTATAGTTAAATTAATCAGTGACGCCCACGCAGACTAACAAGCAGAAAGGGGAGTGTGTGTGAATTGAATTTGAAATAAATTATTGGATTACGAACTGAAAAAGTTTGGATGAATCAATAATTTTATTCGAAATGTATTATTCGTAATTACTGTGCTTTGATACTATGGATATCTGTCATGTTACCATGGAGATTTGTATACCTTATCTTTACAATTTATACCGTTTCGATAAAATTGATCTCATAATGGCGCAAAACAATTACAAAATTGTATACCATTCGATGTCGCTTGGCATCGTTAAAGTTCTCAAAATTAAGTCCTCGGTGAGGTATGGTAACGAGATCATTTCTTAAATTATATGTGGCTGGGATAATTGAATACTTTCTTGCAAAATAATACTATTCAATTGCAATCACATGACAGTACAGGTCAGTGTTTGCAATTCTTTCTTTTATCAGTTTGAATAAAACACTTGTTTTTCTTACTTAATATCGTAGTTTTTAATTAATTATTCCCAACCGTCACGCCGGCACACTAGTCTACAGGATGACGGCGATGATAACAATCGCAGAAACTCTGTGTTTAACAAAAAATTTTATCCGGTTAATAAAGTGAGACTCGTTCATTAAATCGATACATCAGAAAGCCTACATAATGATTTTTATTATAATTTTAACTCGTATATTGGATAATTCTCAAATTACCGTCGATAAATTTCTGTAGATCCAAAGTCTCCTCTCCATGACTCTGCGTCACAAAACTATCCGAAAAATTTTACACCGTTCATCTTACTTATCTGATCTGCGACCATGTACCGGTCACTGTAACTTACGTTCAATGCTTGCAGAAATGCGCAAAAAAATGAAATTAGTTAAACGTAGGTTTTTTAGATACTGTTGTCCAAATGTTTCGTTTCCAGATCCTAGATGAATATTTTGAAAAGCGTCTCTTTAATGTGTTGACACATCCTGACAACCTGAGGAAAACAACCTCGCGACCTAAGGCGGGAGGTCTGCCCTGTTTTCTTGAACAGGCTGCTTCTTTGTAGACGCTAGTTTTAGTTTGATGTGACAAATGGAGACCTGTGAGTAATCCCAGGACGAGACGAAATCCGTCGCGCCACGAGGACAAGTCTGGAGCGGGCTCAACTCGGCGTGTCGAATGCTTCGCCTTGGAATAGAGCCAATTAGGATCGTCACAGCCAATATAAACGCACTTCATAAGAGTCTTCCTTGGGATCATCAGTGAGAACAGCAGGTATGACTGCCAAAATACGGCTGAAAACAGGCGCAGGATGCAGCATTTCGCAAACCATTTAATAAATCATGCGTATTTTTTTTTAAAATGAAGACTATCTGTCTAAAATCGAAGTAATTGTTTAAATTGTTGTAGTACGTTTTTTCTCGAATTTATTATAATCGAGATTTTTAGTGTTTTGTGTATTAGAAGTGATTAATCAAAAAGAAGATGTCTGAAAGAAAAAATTACAGGAGTGGAATAAAACGAATATTGAACAGAAATGGTAATAAAAGTATTCCAATTAATCTACCTTCAAAGTTTATTCCATTCTGATCCTAACTCTGGATGGAGCATCCATAACTTTGGTCATCTTCGCTATTCATGCTCATGGCGAAGGTTAGTATAAATTCTGTTATGGTCCTATCACAAAAAAAAATACGTAAAAATCCAGTTATAACCGACAGAGATCAGTATCTGAGGAATATCCAGGCATTGGATGTAGTTCAAAACAGGTTACGGATATATAACAAACCTGAATATTCAATATCTAACAAATTGTGATTTCATATTTTTTAAAAATGAATCTATATTTTTGAATTGTTGTCTTTTATTCCTAACGTGCTATCATGATAAATTTCTGTGAGCTTTCCAGCAACCGTCCAAAAAACGTTGAAACTGTGCACAGAGTAATCAAACTTGATTGAGTTCATCTGCTGGAATCATCAATTTAACAACCTATCTGTAAAATGTACCAATGCATGTGTAGCATATGATGAATTTCCTGTATCGTTTCACGCAATGGTGCAGGGTAGTTATTTGTTATTTTGCGTAAAGCTTAGAGTAGGGTTATCTGGACGGCCAGCTTCCGAGCTGGCTCCAGAGAGTAACGGCCTGTAAATGTGGGTTAGCGGAAGGTGAGCACATGTTAACCACCCTTCCGGCAGGTTTCCGACCGTTGTTTGCATATCGCTTCTCTTTTGACATGCTAATCGCGCCATGGCGAACTGGCCTCGTCGAATGGTGGCGAGAATTAGCGTGCCCAATTATTGGACCTCCATCAATTTCTCTCCCGCATTCTATTGTTGAGGTCGGAAGGCTTGTTAACTCGTACGTGGGCGGCATACCCAGCGTTTGTTAATAGAAATTAATAACACTCCCTATCGCTTTCGCCAATTACCTATGTAGGTCGCCGGGTTGTGCCTAGTGACGTGCCCTCTTCGGCTGATTCAAGCCTAACCGAAACAATTGACTACTTCTGCAGAAAATATTTTCCAAAAGATATAATTTGGTGTCAATAAGACTAGCAATTTACGAGAACAATTGAGAAAAGTTAGAGAATCCTCAAAATCCTGGAGCCACACGTAGTAGTCAATCAGACGTGTACTTATACCGTATTCGAGGGATAAAAGAAAGGAACACTGTTAATAGATCAAAATAGAAAAAATTATCGCAAGAAAATAGTGACTAATGCCGTAAAATTCCATGTTTCTATGTTTTCTATGATAAACAACATGTAAAACGAATTTACATATTTTACTTCACCGAGCCTAAAGTAAAGTAATCAAAGATTGATGGATAAAAAGTTCTCGGTTTTCACACGGATGCCAAATGTAGTGTTGATATCAAAATACGGATTGCTACAAAATACCAATAATATCGTCTATAAAGCTTTTGTTTGATTTGCTGGAAATTCAAAACCAGTTCGTAGACAACAACTGAAATGCTGAATAAATAATTAAAAAGTTAGCTATAGAGGCCTACTTCTTCTAGTAGCTGGAAGCCGTGCTTTCCTATCTTCCGTGTCACGAACTGGAAATGGGAGTTGCCTAACCGCAGAAATTAAACAATCGTATCAAGCATGTAATCGTAAAGATTGCCTTGGGTGCCGGCAGCTATTCAGCTGGAATGCGTTTAGGTATTAAACTACTGCTGTCTTAAATAATAACTTCACGTTCCACAAATTACAGACTCTTAAACTCAGAGAAAAGCAAAATAACTGATACAGCATTTCATGCACCGCTTTTTATCGTTTTAAAATTGAATGATTTTTAATATCTACGCGTATTGAATTGAAAATGCTGTTTATTTAAATTAAATTTAACACATCTTAGATTGAGGACTTTACAGTTAGCTTGACGGGATAAAAAAATAGAAAAAGTCCACATACAATAGATTAAATTAAAAACAAAGGATGAATAAAACTCGTTTAACCTATTATATGTAGACTTTTTCTGATTTTTTGTTCCTTCAAGCTAACTGTAAAGGCCCGAATCTAAACTGTTATAACACAATTTGTGTGAGTCATTTAGTTCGTAATAAATAGTGATAATTGCATTGAAATTGTAGCGTGGCGAAATGTTTGTGCAAAAGTGATGAGTGCTGGATATAAACTTTGTGTGAGGGAAATGTGGAACAAGAATATGGAAGATGTTGAAAGATTATTTTATGAAAGGTTGACTGAAACTGATTTAACCTATTATTTGTGGACTATTTCTGGTTTTTATCTCATCAATTGATTTTAATCATTTTCTCCGAAGTTTCACGACTATTAAGAATCTTTTGACGGTATGAAAAATTTGGAAACTGATATATCTCTAAAATGGCAAGGTATTGTAGCATTGATGGTTTTAGGGAGATCTTTGTATTATAAAAAATAATTCCAATTTGATAAGGAATTACAGCAAACGGAGATGACTTAGTGGGAGAGAGATGATGGCGAAGGTTTCGAGGAAATGGATTAAAGAAGCCTGACGGAAGAAAACACCAGAGTTCTTTGTATGTAGTTGTATTTATGACACTGGCACCTGAACGATGAGAAATTCTGGAGAGATTTCGTTTTCAAATTGATAGAAGGTCTGGGAGTTTCGATGCCCAGTCAATGTAAGCTGCTGTAATTTACACAGCGATTCTTAGCCTGCGTATTTAGATGTATATTTCATTAATTTTTTGTATATGTTGAAGAATCATTGCAATCCATTATTGTAAACAACAATTAAAAAATGAAAACTAGTTATATGAATTTTATTTTATTTTTTCGTTGAGTTATGACTCGTCAAAATTAATAAATATTAAATTAAGAAAATATAAGTTAACGTGCGAGATTTGAATATTTAAAAATTTTCATATATATATACGGCGCATCACCTCATTTTCCGTACCTATACCTTCATAATAAAATAATGAATAAAGGATTTTAAATTAGTGTGTGTACTATTACAAATCGTATTCAAGGTTCTATTACAATGCAATTGATTTCTTTTTGTCAACTCTTCATATTTCTTTTCAGAAGACGGCAAAAATATTCATTCAATTAATTTATGAACTTCACATTTTAGTAAGATATAATTAAAGCTTAATGAGCCATAAGTATGCTTCTTGTTAACATATCCATGTTTGAATTGTAACTTCGCTTTATAGTGATAAAAAAGGAAACGTCGTTTTATATCGCGTATTTATTTATACATTGAATTACGCTGCCCGTCTCTGATACAAATAATTAAACTTGATATGAATGCAGAATTCTAAGAAGTCAGAGGTATATTTCAATAATGCATAAGAAATTGGTCCAGACAAGTACCTCGTCTGATTGAAGCGCTGTCGAGCTAAATCTTTTGAGTATCGTCAGTCACATACATCGACACGCTGTGTGAGTATAAGCCATGCGTACCAATATTATCTTTGAACAAATGTTTGTACAGGTGGTAGGACTGTTTTAGTGCCACTTTCTTCGATCCTGGCCTGTGTTTGCGTAGGGTACTGCTCTTCACCTTCAACTTACATCTCAGTAGGGTGCTTATTGAATCTAAATTCAATAATCGAACAGAAAACTCAAATTTTGATACTACTCGGAGTAGTAGTAATTTTTTGGTTAAAGAATACAGTTTCCAGCCTCGATTTATATAAAGAACGAAGTTATTATATACTGTTAAAGTGCCTTGGCCTCTCGTCAAGACAGATTATGTGAAAAAGTGTAAATATTAAAATTTTGCGGTTATGGAGGAAACATCTGATTACTGCTCATGCAGATTTTAAAAGTATCGTAAGCTCTGTTCAAAATTAACATGTTGAAACACAATTTGAATTGAGAAATATCGTAATGTAATATTTACGTCCCTCTAATACAAAAATTCCTTACTAACATTTTCATGTCCATAGCTGTAAATAACAATCAGATCTGGAGGATCTGTCACGGTCAGGTTTAAACTATGAAATTCTATATCACTTTTTGATAAGAAATTATCTGTTGCTTAGAGAACATTTTCGAAATAGATCACCTCTTTTTTCCCCAAGCTTTGGCATTTTTAGGAAAACGTGTCAGCAGTTTATTCCACATCCTACGAAACCTTATTACCTGAAACAAAATCACTTTGAATGGATTTTCGTGACATTTTTAAACAATTTTCCTTTCTGCGAACATCATTATTGTTATTTTACTTTATTGTTTATAATATATTGGCAAATATAACGTATTCTATTTTAATACCAAATTCGTTTCCAGTTTTTGTTTGTTTCTATACCTTGGAAATTCAACCGTTAATATTTAATTCGTAGGACAAAGTTATTTTCATGGGTAAACTGTAATTTATTAAACTGGGAATAATCTGCGAAAAATACTGGGAAAAGACCTTTATATGCTTCCCGTAGTTCTCTAGACAAATGTGATATGCAACACGTAGCCAAGCAGCGTATTCTTGGAAGAGATATTTAAGCCCCACACTCCCTAACGCTGAAATATGCGTACCATGTATTTAAAATTATATGGTCCGCTTTCTCAGAAGTGTACAAACCTAGGAGCTTCATATATTCCAATTGCCCCGTTGACGTTTATTTTGGACTAACCTCGTGATTTATGTTCATTCTTGTCTGCGAGAATAGTGCCGCAAGTCAGCATGCAAATATCGTAAGCAGATATTTCGTATAACTACAAAAACTGAAAGTATAAGCCTTTTTCAACAGACTATTTTATTAATCACCTTTGACATGTGCTGCATAAAATAAAATTGAATTTCAGATAAAAAAACGTAAAGCTAAAGAAGCTTATTCTTATCGAGGCAATCAACGTTGCTAAATAGTCGAAAGTACTATTTATATTTGTAAATTTTTCGCGGTTGAGCACAAGGTTCAGATTTCTCGATGTGACGTTTCAGAAGTCATTCTCTACCTCTGTCTTCCGACTAGTCAACATCCAGAAATCTGAACCTGGTACTCAACCGCGAAAAATATATTAATAATTTACACCGGGAAAGCTTACATTGAGTATTTATATTATTTTTAAAAAGCATACTTATATTTATTTTAATTATGGCCTTATACCCGAGAGTGATTATTCCCATTTATATATCACCTTAAAGTTAAGTTAATTAATTATCTTCAGAACTTGGAAATAATTTAATATTGGTTTAATTCTTTTAAAAAATTGACAATGTTTTAAATTTAAGGTAGATAAGCATAAGAAAAATTTACTTCCAAAGATATTATTCTGACTACTTCACTGGGAACATGATGGTAACTTAAGCTTATTAACCAGTTATTAGAAAAGAAATTATTATTGACATAGAAATTTGGATTTTTCATTGTGTAGCCATTCAAAATTATTAAATATATTATTAATTTAACAATATATTGTTATACAATATATAATACATATATATATATATATATTATTAATTTAATAATATACTGTTCATGAAAAATTCTAATTATAGTCGTGATTTGTCGAAGACTTGCATCATACTGACAAAATATAATTCACGATCCTGTACTCTGGATTATTTATGTTTCATATTCAGTAAATTGATTTTTATTTTAAGAATATTTCTATTTAACAGTCATCTATATGTATTATTTAACTTTGACCACTTATTAATATTCAATATTTGACAGATGAGAGATTTAATTATTATTATGTTTGACGGATGAACGCAAAAATCTGGTTTGTAATGCACGATGTAACAGGCGTCTGGTCACATCCAGAACCAGAGTGAACTGTAGTTACTAAGTCTTAAAATAAGGTTGGATAATGAGTGAAGCAATGCTAAGTTCTTAAAAAAATAATTAAATTCAAATTAAATATTCGGTTATAACTGTAGTATAATTTTTAAATCGCACGTTAGAACACTGGTTCAATTAATACGTTTCGGAACTTAGTAATGTAAAAGAGGATGAGCTCTCATACTGTGTATAACAACGTACGAGTGGGAACGGAGTTTTATAATCATCATATAGCAAAAAATATATAACAGAGGTGTGGAAGCCGATCGTGCTCGGTTTCCACATACAAATTATAAAGTGTTTTCATGTTTACTCTTCAAGGAGACAATTATACAAATCAACAAACAAATAATTCCAGTAGCGGCAAATAACGCGTTGGAAATTAAACGCTGCATTGAAATAAAATAAAACGGAACATACCATCAAAAACAAATTACGACTGTCCGTAAACCCAGTATTTTATTGTAATCTGCTGGTTTAGAGTTTTTAAACTACAAATACCTTCATTTTTGTTTTATTCCCTCATATTCGATTGCAAGGATTTTCACGCGTTGCGGCTCTTTTTCAGCTGCGTCAGTTTCCGTAGTTGTTACCTCGTGCTGCCAAAACTCTATCTCCAAGCCTCCCTATTTAATGTCACCAAACCGCTGGTTTAATTAAAACAAACGCGACGAGGTAATTCCAGCAGATGGTGCAAGCTCGACTCAAATAGACCAGGGTAAAAGCAAACAGGCAGTACGGCTTCAACCCTCACATGTAACCGAATTTCGTTTCGGATGGTCCGTTACTCAGCTAATGATCAGTACGGGCGGGTTTTCAGCGTTTTGTTTCACGGTAACGAATACATAAATAATTTCAAAAAGTTAAAATTATCATTCATAAACATACACATTCATCTACTATTACTCTCGAATATGTACGTTAATCACACAGTTGTGGTAATTGGGGTTTAGCAGAACAAAGATTCTTTAGGTTCAATTTCTGTGTTGTGCTATCAGAACTGCGTCGAATTATTCGTATTTATTGTTTTGGTTGCATCAATAATCTACAAGAAAAAGAAAATTGGCATTTGTATGACATTAAAGTATAATAAAATAAATATATTAGCCAATAAATTAGACAAAGCATATTTACTTGAATGTGTTTTACTTATTAGAATCCAAATAATCCTTGCATAACTTCAATGACATCAAGAATACAGTTTTATATACTATACATGCATTGCATTAAGCGGAATTTTTCTCATTAATGAATCTGTATCACCTGATGTACCAAGTACTCGACGAAACGTTTAGTGTCTATTGTGTGTACATTCATCACTGTAAATGCAATTATTCAACTTAGCAATGCATTAAATATTCATTTACTGATTTATTGTCTAACATATTTATTTTAGTATTTTTCATTATTCTATTTATTACTAAGTTTGAGGTTACTTAAGTTTTACTTGTAAATGAATCGGGTTTAGGAAAACTCAGTTAAGTTTATGGGAGGCCCCGTAATAGAATTAAAGTGATAAAAATATAAGGTAGTAGATTACAATAACCGTAATTCAATTAAGATTTGGACACAACCTCAGATAATAACGGATTTTTTTTAGTAGATACAGTGATATGCCGCGCGCATCTCACATGGGAGTGTCGTTAAATTTACTCCCAATTATTGCATTTTTGTAATTTTCTTTACTTAATAAAACTTAGTCTTATTTACGGTAATGAAAGGAGAGTATGTAAACCAGAAGATGGTTGTTTTTGGTATTGGATAACATTTAATATTATTTTCTTCACTTGTAAATGATTATCCTCTTCTTTTTGGTTTTATATAGTCCAAACGATAGATTTAGTATTGTTTACACAACTAATATACTGGTTTTAACAATATTTTACACAATTTTTATCACCCTAACGATTAAATTTATATTGTTTGAGAAAATTTATTGATAAAAGGAACTGTTCATTTAATTTTAAACTAGTGCTCAATATTGTGTCCATTCACACTATATGTAATTATCACACGAACTCCTGAAGGCATTGTAACTTACTCAATAATGACTGGAGTAATTTAGAATAATTTTATATTACTTATAACACTTCACCTGAAGAAAATGGCGGTACTATCGAAACGAGGCAAACAAACGTCTTTACACGGGTACAATTCAGACAAGTCTTTATCCAGTATAATTGTTTTATATATATATATATATATATATATATATATTTATATATATATATATATATATTTATATATATATATATATATATATATATTGTAATATGCAAATATTTAAAACAATTTATATGAATTAGCCACACGTTGTGGAAGCCATAAATGTAATATACAATTATTTATGATTAATTAGCCCTCGTTGAGGAAGCCATAAATGTAATATACACTTTACATTTAAAATTTAATCGGCCCATGTTGAGGACCATAAATGTAATACACAAATGATTTTTCGTCTTAATTAAGCGGATGAATTTATTATTAACTATTTAAATGAAAGGATGTTAAAAATGATTGTAGGGTTTAAATCTCAGAAACAATTGATTTATTTTAATTATTGATAACAAATTTTCTTGTTGTGATTATTTTAAGTTAATGTTTTTACTATTATACAAGCTCCTTTACTCTTGTCTCAGGGTCGTTATTTGGTCCTTTTAAACAAAGAACAATACCTTTTCCTACCATCCAAAATTAACAAACAAATTTTACATCATTCAAAACTTGATTAGAATTAAACAACAAAATTAAATAGAATTCGAAATCTAACCTTATTTAACGTTTACATAGCAATAAATTTTATAACGTTTCTCTCTACTTACAGTTTGTACCGGTACCAGGCATTTGTTTGGATTCTATGATACACTTTACACTATTTTAACATAACATGCCATCGTTTCACTGAATTTAATTTGTTATAAGTCACTTTCCAAAGCTTTTGTATCATCCACCAGACAAATTGTTTCGTAAAATACTGTGGACCTTTGCTTTAAGTCCCTCTCTCTCTCCAGCCAAGATTGTAGCTCTGGTTCTGATTACGGGCAAATCAGAATGTTCTCCACTACTCCAAAGTTCTATCGATACCTACTGACCAATTGATTATCAGCGTCCTGAATCACACTCTCATCATTCTCCTCCGAGTAACTCTCTCTATTAAAATTTTAGTGACCAACTCTACTCGACGAAATTTTGTGACTGTCTTTATTTGATGAAATTTAGTGTCCAACTGTACTTGACGAAATTCTGCGACCGACTGCCTGTGTAAGCCCCGTAGCTCGGCAACGACAAACGTCCGCCTGTACATGTTCTTACCCATTGTTGTGTTTGTGTTATCGCTGATAACAATGTATTTCAATTGTTTAATTATTAATTCTCTAATTTCCTTTAATTATCATTACTATATATATATATATTGTAATAAACACTACTAAATTTCTGATTAATGAAATTTGCCCCACGTTGTGGTAGCCATTTTATGTAATACCTCAAATAAAATATAAACTACCAATTTAAACAAACAATTATTTTTTATTACACCACATTTTTCAATACACAATTCTGATGAAATTTTATAAATCAAAAACAATTTTATTTACCTAGAATACATTTTAAATAATTGGACTTGGGTTGATAAGGAAAACAGAACATAAATTTACAATTAAACAGATACAGTTACAATAAATGAAAAACGAAATGATTGAAACGAAAAGAAACGAAAGTAACGAAATTAACGAAATCTGACACTTTTTACCCTTTATTAGCAATTTACAATTATTAATTCAGAAAATTAAACTTACACGCTCTTTGATCCACACACTCACTTCATAAAGGCTTAAAAGTCCCCAGGCTGCACTTACACTCTTGACGACGTCACCCTCTCGACGAATTCAAACAATTCTGCTTTCAGACAGACCTCCACGATGAAACGCCCACCAACTGTTGACGACTTATGTCCAGCTGATTACTCTCGGCCACGTAGCTTGGCCTACCATCTGATGATCTCTCCCCGCTGACACGTCCGTCTCCAGTCCACACGACTAACTCACTACAAGTTGACTTCCTCTATATATCCTCTATAACTGATTCGGCCACTTTAACTTGGGCCTACGTCCGTCTCTGCGGACCTGCACCATGGCTCTCCCCGCTGACATGTCCGTCTCCTCTTCAACCGAAACTAATAATGCTGCTTTCCCGCTGACACGTCCGTCTCCTCTTCAACCGAAATGATAATGAAGCTCTATATCTCCTCTATAACTCCTCTATAACTAACTCTGCCTTTATCTGCTCTCTTATTTATATCCCGTCTCCCGGATATTCCCTTGTTTTCACAGTTGTTTTGAAATTACATGTTCGCCAAAAGAAACACCATCTGTTACCTTTCTCCCGCTCCGAGAGCCACTTAATCAAATACAATAAGCATCTCCTTTTAGTATAATTGCCTCGTCCATCTGTTATGATGACTTTCAGGGTTCCGTCGGTCACACAATTTAGCCCTAAGAACTTATTTTCGCCTTTTTCGGGAGCCTGCTTTGACGAGAGTTTTCTCTCAAGCACACAAACATCCATGCCTTCGCCGGGATTCGAACGCCGGACCTCTGTGATGCGAGGGAGTCATGCTGATCCCCACACCACAGGAGGTTGGCAATAATTTTTATCAGAACCTATCTGGTGTCTTCGAGGCTAGGTTGCACCTTGTCTCGATTAGATCAAGTCGTTGGTTCACGGGGAAAAAATTTAGAAGGCTATCATTTATCGAATACGGTTCTTAACTGTAGTTGCTGTATTATGAGCATAGTCTTTAGACATTTGTCAGGCTTAATCTCTAGGAAAAAATAATAATTATTGTAATTAAGTTTCTCCACAGTTCTGTCTGTAACATTTACCAGGATTTGATAACGATACTGAGTCGAAATAAAAAATTCTAACCCTCGTAATTACGTAATTCATTAGAGTTTTGATAATTACTTTGAATTGTGTTTTAAATGAAGCTTTTGAAAATATAACAGATCTTCACTAGTACCTGGAGATTAGGGGAAGGGAGGCTGCTGACAGGACAGAAGTCGCGGGGAGACGAGTCGATAACGACGCTCTTGCTGACTGCGAGGATTCCTCCTCGCTTTCGCATCGATAAATAAATATCCGCACTTACGTAGCGGATTTTAGTTTCCCAATCTTGTCATAGAATCGAGGAAATGAGATAAAATATGTTTCATACATAACATTTGAGTCGTGTCGTGACTAAACATGCGAATTGAATGAAAGGATTTTGAGTCCCTTTTTATTTATATAATTAATTTATCATTAATTTATCATTTATCATAATTAATTTATCACATAGTTTGACGCTATACTATAGATTTCTTAATTACCTGCTAATTTAATGGCTTTTATTAAGTATTAGAAGATGTAAGATTATGATGTAATGCTCTGTTTGTAACTTTCCTTTCATCGGATGACTTTTATATCCTGCAGTCTGAAATACGTACTTAAGCAGCGGGAATCTGTCCCGCGTATGAATGCAGACATTCTGGCATTCTAGACTTATGTTTATTTTAGTCTCATATTAAATCGTAACAGATGTGCTTTATGATCATGTTGTTGAATAAAATTGTTTGAGGTGTATATTTTATTTTCATTTTTTAATAGATGCAGTTTGTATATTAATAAGTTCAACAAAGGAGGAGGAAAAGGAAAAAGCATAAAATTGCTCGTGTGGTTTCATTTATACTTATATCCCGCTATTGCTAAATGAGACCAGATTATAAATTTTATGCTGCCTTCCCAAAATAAAAGTAACTATTTAAGAGAAATGAGGGACTAATCAAGTGAATCTTTTACATAGGTTAATAACAGTAAATCGTCTCTTTCAAGTTTACGGGATGTTGATACCTCATCAGAAAATAATTTCATGTATATCAAATGCTGCGATCGAGGTGCGACCACCCTGTAAAGGACGCAAATGTAATCCGACATGCTGTAACGAAAACGGTAGTGCACGTACTGTGTATAATATTCTATGCTTAAATTCGCTTTGTATTTATGTATGCCGCTTGAACATACAAATTGTAAGCGTTGTATCAAACTGTGTTATATGAAATACATTTGAGCTAGTGGTATGTATACAAATTAAATATTTGTAATAGATAATTAAGTAGAATACACGACAACGACAATTGTACTTTTTCCCAACTGTGGGATTGGGTATTACGTCTCGTGTGTGCATTAGTTTGAACGTCACAATGACACGTCTCGTTTCGCCGGATAAGGTTTTTTTCTTCAAAATTTTCAATCCTCTGCATTGCCGAGAGATCTTTCTGTCGATTATTTTATACAGAAAAAATTATTCAGACCGTTACAGGACTTGAACTATATTAAAGTCACGAGAAAAAGGGTTTTAATATTTCTGGCTGTAACCGTTCTGACGGTGACATATTAATTATAAAAAATATATTTATAAAATTCCGAGTAACAATGTGACCACTGTAAAGTCTCCTTTACGTAATTAAGTTGCCTACTATAATAACAATTGTATGTAAAATAAGTAACGAATTGAGCTAGGGTCAGAACGTATGCGAGTAGCTATGTATTGTGTGTCGCCAACGACATTGAACTATATTAATTTTGAAGTGTACATGGGCATTTATTATTCTCCAATTTGATCTTTATAGACAATTTATAACTTGAAATACTAAAATGGGGTTTGAAGATAAGGGTTTGCTCATTAATATTCTTAGAATTCTGGTGAGTTGTCTTTGTATATCGTCCTTAACACATACACTAAATCACTAACTATTTTTCACTATACAAACTCAAATGTCTTGTTCCATTTGAGTAGTCTCACTTGATCTGAATTATGGAGGGTCAGAATGGCATCTATGTTCACATGTTGGAGAAGACGTTGTTGGTGACTTCTGGCAACCTTATGAATGACGTGATTGACAATCATCACTTCGAGGTCTGTTGCGACAGTACCACGGTTTCTTAATTCTTTGTTCTGGAATCGTAACCATATTAATTGAAGTTGAAAATTACAAATAAAATACCTCATGTGTATTATGATACCAATTAAGTTTCAAATTTAAATCCTTACATCTTAAGTTCATAATAAAAAATTAACTTCATTGCATAATTACTCTACTCTATTGAAGATAATTCTTACCATTTTAAAAAAAATATTGTAGATATGGATAGAGATTGAAAGAGATACAGTTACCTATAATATTATTTGTAATAGTCATATTGAGTGTTCCATGTACTGAAATTATGCTCAAGTTTCAGCTTGCACTACAGACGAACGTATCTGACTCTCAATTATATACTGGTGATGTTGATACACGATACAGAGTGCCGTCTGTTGTGTACATTTGCAATGAATTACTTGTCAAACAGCGTGCTGTCTTCGTTGCTTGCCACCAATTAATATACCTCTGATACTTGTTGAATTTGACGTAATTAAGGAGACACATTGGAATATTATTTTATGCATTATGAATTTTAAGTGTTATATTATTTTAAATATCGGTGTAAATATAATCTTAATTCTCCTGCTGATCCGTTTTTTCATTTATTCAGGTTGTGTTAGCGAATTCATTATTGAAATTAGCATTGCACCAGAAACTGCAAAACCCTGCTACATCGAAATTATTTTTTGTATAGAATTATTAATTATGACATAAGTTATTACACGTAGAAGAAAATTTAATGTATCTGGAAAGGTGCATGTTTCTAATATACCTTAATAATTCGCTAAATCTGACACCTAAAGTGAGACAAGGAGTCGCGGTGAAAACTCTTACGAACCTTTTTCTCGTGCAATTTTGAATGTCGCAAAACTGTGTTTTCGGGAAACTACTATATAAAAATAATACTGAAAAGTTGCAAAAATTATACTATAAGCATCAGACAGTTTAAGTGTGCAGTCTCCCAAAAAAGTCGGCAGATCTAATAATTTGATGAGGAAAAAACAAAGTTCCCCCGAGATGTATTGAATAACTTAGTAAATGCACCATACCAATCGAATTTGATTCAAGACCGATTTTAGGATTCGAACATTTATTTGAAGTGAAACAAGAAATATTTTAGGATACTAATTCAAATGGTAGAGAAACTCTGAAGTATTTTTTACCATTTGCATATCTTGCATGTTATATTGCGAAATGGTGGTTAAAATTATTGTGATACTCAGTGAAATATGTAAAATCACTTAACTTAATCATAAAACACAAATACTTCAGAGAATTCAACTATTATTATCAATCTGGGAAAATTACTAAGGACATCCCTTGGAGAGAGGGGAAAAGTATTGAAGCAAAGGTATAAAGTTTTAATTGAATTATAAATTATTAAGCCCAAGTCTAGTAGAATAAAAGGAATAGAATAATGCAAAACCTTTTGGAATTTTTAGTAACGAATGTTACTTGGTGCCAGTATAACCTTGTGGAAATTTGTAAAAATAAAAATAAGTATGTATTTAAGAGAATCTCTTTAAATATGACTGTTTCATGTTGTTCATTTAGATGATTGTATCTTTCCTATTTTATTTGACAAAGATAGTGTGTATTTCAAATTCGTTAAAATTTCCTCTTTCTGTGAAGATTGTTATATTTTTTTGCGGCTGTATAACATAGCATATTGCGTTACATATATAATATACCAAAGCCAGGAATCATCTAGTATCACTATAAAACACGGTGGTGCAACACACAACACAACACACCGCAAATACGATCTGTGTTCCGTTCATAAAATTAAAATTCTATTTTAGACAATTCAGATCTTTGACATTGTGCAGGTTTCACTTTTTTGGTTTTCACGGTATACAGTCCCACACGGAATTCCGTATATAAATTATTTTGTGCAAGTAAGACTGCGGTAAAGCTTGAACGTCTCGACGACTCTTTGCGATCTTCAGTTATCGATTTTTTTTATTTCCATAGCGCGACAAAATAATAATCCATTACAAATTTCATATAATCCGATACCGCTGTTCTTATGGCAAATTACGGTAGTTGTATTATCCGACTGTTTATGTAAGAATCCCCTATATCATTATTATTTTTTTAAAAAAATGTACAAAATGTCTGTTTCACTTTATTGATACAAAGCATGCATTTTGAGAAAAATGTATTGGCTGCATATGCAAATACAAAGCTAATATACGCATATATTAAATGTTCTCGGCCTGTCGTATTCCGTTTCTGTTGTATCACGATCGCGGCACTTGATAGTAGTCATATTAATAAAGTCTAGTGTCATGTCGCCACGCCTTTGGGGATGCCTTCTCTTCTCTCTGGTATTTTGAACACAGGTTCCCACAAGCCTGTTTTGAGAGGTGTATGATCCGGGGTCGCAGACCTTGAGCATACGGTAAGAGTAGTCTGCTAGTCGGCCAGCTGCCTCCTAAACTGGTCGAGTCACGGAAAAGAGAATGCTGCATCCCCACAGCAAACCCCTCTCCCGCCATCGTATGAGCGTGGGACAAGTATCAAATGCCCGACCTACCTGATGCAGATTTTTTTAGGGTTTTCCCTGCATTTTTTAGGCGAATTTCCGGGTATGATCCTTAAACCTTAGCCCGGGGACCCTTGTTAACCCTTGGCTTCCTTGCTCAATTTTTCCGCTCCCCCCCTCTTTTTCACTCTCTTTTCTATTCTATAAGAGGGTACTTGCCAGTATGTGGATCACCCTTATACCCTTCTTCATGTCGCCTGCTACTCTAAAAACACTATTTCCCTTTATATCATAATTATTAGGTGGTCTTCTCTACTTTCGACCTACACTTCAGCCTTGTTGGGTTTGTCAGGTTCTGGGAGTCGGCAGGTGATAGAAACATTTTTGTTAGTATACTTTTACTGACAAGAGGCTTGCTGCAGTAAAATCAGCTAATAGAAATTTCGTGTCTATGAATGGAGGAATCGACAAATTACTACTCAAAAAAGCACGAAATTTTATCCTATACTTAAAAACATGGTTCATAAGTAACGTTGAAGCGCGAATTGTCGGACACAGTTGTAGAATTTCACATACAAATTTAATTCATCATGGATTAATATGTAATAATGTACCGTATGTATTGAGTAAGCAACATGATTCAAAAGATTGTTTGTATCGAAGGTGCTTCAGTTTTAACGTTCAATGAAATACAGATTAATTGAACGTAGGGCAACGAAGATATTAAAATGAAACCCAAAGAATCCCGTGGCCAATGAACCTTGATGTTAGTCATTGCTAATGAGATAGTTAATTACGGTCTACCTTTCGCTTCTTTCTATTCCACTTGGTAGTCTCGGGACCTGTCAAACTCGAGCGAGTGAGTTCTTTTCGTGTGCCAGCGTGTGTGTGGCGTAGGAGTCTAATGGACTGCTAATACAGGGCCTCCACTTCTTGTTGCTGTCTCTTAATGAATGTTAATTGACGATGGCCCTATTAATCACACGCAGTGGGAGCGGCGGGCCCTGTGTTCGGAACACATTCCGTTCAAAACAATGTCACTTGCACCAATTAGGGAGCACTGCCAAATCCAGTCTGTGCCAAACTCGCAGAGCATCTGCAGCCAAATCGAGATCGTGTAAACCATGGGGACGCATCGTCGACCCACAACCGGTAGATGCCAAGTCCCGTGATTGTCTATAGAACAGCTGGAATATATGCTTGTACTTCAGCATGTGACAAATCAGGCCCAGATGGCAAGGGGACTTTGGCAGACTTGACGAGGGTCGAGTCGGGGACTTACTGACTGATACTACAATAATTAAAATTATTTTTGTGGGGTTCAATTGAAAAGCTAATAACATTGTATATTTTAAACAATTTAAATTTACATATTGTAATATAAAATTATTTACAGTACATTGTAAAAAATTAAATGGCTTCATTAAATTGTTACAATAAAAGCAAGTATGCATTAAGAATAAAAATTACAATAGTAATAATAATGAAGTGATTAAGTGTTGATTAAATTTTTTAATACTAAAACCGTGTATCTGTGTTATGTGATCGTATATTTGTGCATTACTTCCAAAATTCTTGGTATACAGCGATGAACTCAAGACCAACAACATCAGTGATGTGTGTTCTTTCCCGCTGATTCTCCATTATCACAGACCTTCAAATTTTGACGTAAGTCGGTTAGCTCATATCAGGTTATGAACATCTTATATATATATATATATATATATCAAATATGCGCACATAAACGAATACTTTTATAAGTGAACCAAAACAACTAAAATTATCTTTGGGACATTAACCAATTTTAATTTTTTAATTTTTGAAATTCAATGTTAATTAAAATGTCGAAACGCACTGAATGATTATACATTTAGTATTTGAATGTGGTATTACATAAAAATAATTGCGAACAACGAACGGAATGATTAATTAAGGCATCCTTAAAAAATATATATCTTTGTTATTGGTAAGTATGTTGCTATTATAATCTGGAATTCTAATCATACCTGTGAAAAATTTATACGAGTTGGTAGTAATTTGTTCCTGGTTCTTGTAATGGCGTTGTTCAAACTTTGAGACTGAAGCAACAGGCATATTTTATTTAGCAGCTATTCTAAGAAACCGAACTGAAGTGTTGTAGAACTGGTTAAAGAGGATAATTAAAAGTAAAATAAGCGTACCAGATGCAATCTGAACTGAAAGATGTTTATATGGTGACTGCGGTAGCTTTAAAATTCTGTAATAGTGGAATAATGAATTCAAATTTGCCCTGCATTGGAAAAACTGGATGTGCCATGGGGCGCGTTTGTAGATCCAGTCAAAAAAGACTAAAGAAACTTCATTTCAAAAACGTGTTTGGAAAATGTTCGACGTTTTGAGGTTGAGGGGACACATGAATCCACAATTCCACCCAGAAAGCAAATCTACCGGCAGACAAACCCACAACCTTGATATCTCCAAATCTCACGACGTAACCCACGTTACAACTAGACATTACTGAGTATGTTGATAGCCTTCGAGGTGAAATCCGTTCTGTATTTGTTTATATGGACACAATGATGTTATTTGAATGCGGTGAATGAGTGTTTGTGTGGCGGGTGGAGCCCAGGTGGGGCACCAAGGCCGAGGATACAATGCGCTGATCGCCGGACGCAGAGGTCTCCGCCATTGTTAGCTTCGAGGGGCATGTTTGGATCTGCTGTGGTTAGGATACGGATACAGAAACAGTATCTCACCGTTGCATACTGCTGTAGAATACGATACGTACAAATGATTGAGAATTTATTGTTATCAATTCTACTAAACCAACTAAAATTTAAATTAAAGTGAATTAATATTCTACAGGCCTGAGAAATTGATGCGATTATACATAACTAAATAATAATAATAATAATAAATATTTTATACAAATATGAAATACTAAAATTGAATTTAAGTGAATGAATCTAAAAACTTATTTTCAATTTTATAGTGACGATTTGGTGACTTATTCAACTGATTCTATCAAATGAGGTTTAATATTTTTTTTCGCCGGTTACTGTCTGAAACATTTTACTCTACAACTGTGATTTATTTGAAATTATTAAAATCTGTCGAGAAAAACTTGTGCATTTCCGTAATTGTTTGTTGGTAATATGTGGTTCGTATAAATAACGGAAGATGCTGATGTATTTGAAATTCTGACATTAGGCTTTAATACATATTTATGTGAATTATTCGTGAATAGTTTAAAATTATCGTTGAAATTTGATACTGGAGAGAAAACTCATCTATTTCTTTGATTTGAGTAAAATAATTTTAATTTGATCCAAGAATGTTATAACGAATAAGAATTATGTCTGCTTAAAAAAAATATTTTATTCTCGACTAAAACAAGACGAAATCACTTGTTGCTTTTCAAAACAAAACTTGTTTGTTAACGATTCGTGTGCTTCAGAAAATAATTAAATGTCCAACATTTTCCAACTGACTGGTCTAACTAAATAAAATTTGAGATCGAACATATTCTAATATGGAATACTAATTGGATTCCAAAATGCGTCAGGAATGCTGGAAAATGATGGAAATCATGAGACATCATAGGCAGTCGCCCTGATTATAGTTGAATGAAGTTTTAATGGAACATTCTATAACCAGATATTAGTTCTCAGGAAATTAGATCACATAGATTCATTTTTACAGAAAATTAAAATGAGAGAAAGCTCAATTAAAATTGAAGCATCAAACTCCGCAGAATATTCATTAAAATAATAAACCACAGCCCAACTTTCCTAGGAAAGAAAGTGAAATTTAATTTACTAATACAACTGAGTGTTTTATATATAGTCCTTAGTGAACCTTAGGACCCGAAATTTTGAATTACATGACAGCCTGTGGATTGACAGGGTCATTTTTTTAAATTCTCCTTAGTCGTATCGTAGGATTTATTTCTCTAGTTTGTGGAATGTACAAAGAAACCTGAACTGGCATTGTATTAAAACTTCAGTGTTTGGTTTTTGGGAAAGCAGAGAACACTTAGAACAAGTTGATCAGAAGGGAATTCGAATCCCAGATGGAGATCACGAGTCTCCACCTTGCTGGATTGTTCTACAAATTAAGAGTCTACCAACTTTAAACGGTCACGTTGTAAACATTGGTTAAAATTATGTAACATTAATGATTTTGTAACACAAATTTCAAAACTTGCTTTATAATATGTAATAAAGAAATATTTTAATGATTACAAATTTCATAGTCTACTCCAAGTACATTTAGTTAATCTAGAAAAATTGTTGTTATGCTTTATTAATAATATAGTTATGAAACATAACTAAGAATTAATGTATGAATATCCGTTACACGTCACAAAAAATACATTTTCATATTCGTATTAATGAATTTAAAAAAATTGAATCAAAGGACTTTTTTTAAAAAAAAATCTTACTCGTTTAATTTCTTTGTATAAGACGCCTTGAAAAGTCGAAAAATTAATTTTAAAATGTGTGGTAATACAAAAAAGTGTTTGTCTTGGCTCCTATAACAGCTACAGTTTAATCTGGTTTCATTTTAAACTGTTCTAAAACAGTTTTTAGGTGATATTTTAATTGAAAACTTTTGTGACATTAATGGCTCTAGGTCAGCAAAAATATGTAATTTTAAATAAATCATTTTGAGAAAGTTTCATGCAGATTTCAATGGAATTACATTACTAGATAGGTTTGAAACAATGAGGTTAATATTATAATTGTTCACCCTGTATGACCATTAGTAATTGGGTTGCAATCAGTTAAATTCTATGCCCGTTAAGTTAGATTAAATTAATGAAACTACGGTTTCATTGGAGGTAGGACAAAATAATCATTTCATTCTTACAAGCGATGGCAATATCGGTGCACCTTTTCCAGAAATACCTAATTGTTTCTTACACTATTGACCACAAAACCAAGTGTCATCTGTTACTATAGTAATGATGCTGCCTCTGTATAACAACAGGTTCAATTTCAGTATCCTCTGTTACCACGAATGAGATTTTCGGATCAAATTTAAGTGGCATTCATTGCCACAGCAGATGGCAAAAGTCCATGTGATGGCGTGGGTGGGACTGTTGTAAGAGTTGCAGCTAGTGCCAATCTTCAAATGACCTATAATAATCAGACCATGACTACAATATTGATACAAGTTAACACAATAAAGAAGAAGAGATTTTTAAACTCGGGATACTGGCGTCAAGAACTATATTGGCTACAGAAGAAATTCTATTATGGTTCCTCTTAACAAGAATCAAATGAATACATTCTCATATTCTAACAAATCAAGCCCAACAAATTTTGAGCGTGATCGTGAATTCACAAGAACGGTTGGATTCTTGATATACAGATATGATAGACACTAGTGGTTAGTATATGTTCTTCACTCAAATGAGGACGATCAAACAGTGAAGATGGAGTTCTTACATCCACATGGACTACCTTTGTCTTCCATCCGTTAACCTGACTTTGTGGATTTTCGTAATGAACCTATGAGTGAAGCTATTTTAAATTTAGACGGCAGCGTAAATCTTAATGGAAGAGTTTAGAACTTCTCAGAGGAAGAATTGAACAATTCTATCTAGTACTTGTAAAATGAAGTTTTTCTCTGCGTAATTTTTCTGTAAACATTTTTACCAATAATACAAATTCAATTGTGTGAAGTCATATTAATTATTTTATTTCATCCTTATTCCATTGCAATCTTAATTTGAAATTTTCAACAAATGAAAACCGCTCTAGTTAACAAATAACATATTATTTTTCATATTTTTTAAAAAAATCTTTTTTTGGATAAATTCTAGTAATTTTTTCTGATGACCTTGAACCTTTTAATCCAAATTAGCACAGTTTATTTTTAAACTAGTACGAGGTCATGTATATAGCATCTATGATTTATCAGGAAATTGATTTTTATCGTCCCATAAATGGCGCACACTTTTTATGCTATTTTGTTTCGTTTACTGATTTTCATCCTTTAATTGTGACCAGAGTTACATTCAAATTCGCATAAACGTTCTAACAGTAGGTAGATAAGAACTATATGGCATTTCTAATGTATATCGTAAAAATAATTAAATTTGACAGCCAGTTACAAGGATTTGATTCAAAAAGAGTGAAGGATTAAAAGGAAATTGTTTCGTTTCCTTAAAAGCGTCAGCAGCTCGGTAGAGTCTCTGAGCAGAATATATGCGAGTAAATGGAATACACGACTGATGACAGATCGCTGTCAGGATGACTTGTATTATTTCGTTGTCTGTTTGTTCCAAACTGGGAATCCCTGACATTAATAGAACGAGGTGCTACTCGCGTGTTTATCTCTAGTTCACGATTCGTGTCTAAATGTTAGTCTTGGCCGAAAAAACTTGTAGCGTGCATTTGGCTCTGCTGGGATTAATAAAAAATCTCAGAACTGTATAACAGCAGCTTTAACTTATGGTACTGCTGTTAATTTCTTGCCGTGGGAAAAAAGTTATATTTATCCACGAATGAACTTTTCCATTCTGTCTTTTTAAGAAAAAACCGCTATATTTCTTTTCTTGAAACATTCATAAACATTGAGTTTCTTATTTATTGTCACAAAATACAAGTATAATTTAATGACAAAATTAGAGACCCTTTTTGTCTGTATTTCAATTAAGGCATTATATATAGCTGAATCAGATATATACTTTTGAATTTTGTATTTACGACCAGAATATTACAATACAAGTCTGTAAGCTCATGAACTGGTCTAAGAATTGGGTAGTTCTTGTTTGACGTGTGATGTTTCCTCCACTGGCAAGTCCTCCTTAGATCACTTGGCCATTTTCATTTAAGCCTTATTACATTTTGTATTTCCAGAAGAGGGTTCAGGAGTGTGTAGGTGTTGTTTTCTAGTATTATGTACTGATTGATACTTTTTTTCAGTTATGGTTTCGAGATCGGTTGTCAAAGTTTTCTGATATCCCTTGCACAAAAAAGTGTTCAAAAGGTTACGTTTCTTCATGTATATTTTTCTTTGTTCTTTTAATAATATACTCGGTATTTTCATTTAATTACAGTTTTGCAACATCCAGGAAATACACATGTCCTCAAGGGACTAAATATTTTCGTAGGGATGGCAAATCAATAATAAAGTGAAATGGAAATACTCACTATTTCATGTTTATTAGAACAATCAGATTCATATTAATTCTTTATAACATGCCTGTAAGAAATATGAAAATTAAGAAAACAAATTATAGAAATCGTGGAAAGATTAAAAGCTATTCATGATTAAGCTTAATGTTAAGTCTAGCGCTAGCACTGAATCTCTGATCTAGCAAATTCATATACAAAAAATATTTTATACCGATCACGTTTACAACCTTCTTTCGACATAGGATCTTTATCAAGAAACCTAACATTATCAGTCGCTACAATTATTTCCGGTTACCGTTTACAAGATTTTAAGAAGTCAACATAAAAATATTCGCATTAAAGTATCTACAACTTATTAATAAGCTTGAATTACTTCGCTCTATTTTAATAAATTAATTAACCTGGTTTGGGCGGTGTATAGTTCTTACGGCTCTTGCGATTTTTGAATCACCTGACGAAAGCAATAAGGATTGGAGAAATGTGTGATATTTAATCTAGCACTCATTTTCGTCTGATATTTGATTATTCATTTATATAAGTAAGATTTACTTATATTCCTTTAGTCAGTATGTTACGTTTATGTCTTATGTATTATTACCTTATGTATTGCTGACGTGAATCTACCGAAGTATTATGGAAAGTCTGCACGACCTTAAATGAGAAAGAGCGTTGGGAGCGAGCCGAATTAAAGGGTGCTTCCAATCTTGAAGGGTTGTGTTAATAAACACCCTGCGCAGTATCTACGGGAAAGGGTAATGTGGCTGTTGATGACCCCTGTTGATCCATTGTTAACTTCTACAATACCTGACGTAATATGGCTATTAAAGGAAAGGGGAAAGGCGCGGAACGAGCAACCCTAGTAGAAAATATTACCTCACATAATGGACGTAGAAAGAGTTATAAATTGCAAAACCTTCTTAATACTTTGGGAAATAATAAATTACATTGTAAAAAATAGGCTGTAATGTTTGCACAGTTATGCTTCATGACATTATCTTAAAACTAACGACGAAATGTATTTGTAATCTGCTTGAATATTTAAACTGTTGTGTTAAAAATTACGAATATGAGTTGGAAATTGTAGGTTACTTAATAAACCAGATTGACTGTAAAGCCAATACGTTACACATCTCTATCCTATAAACATTTATGCTAATGCCCTTGAAATTTGATTCCTTATAGTTTTTTTCCTTTAGTCGTTAGCCACAGCTTTGATGTGAATTTATTTTTTCTGTCTTGTTCTTATTCTTAATATCACCCTGAGTACTAGATACTACACCCGTATTTTTCTTTTGTGTTTATGTACGGTACCTGTATTCCCACTAGTATTCATAATCTTCGAAAATATTTCGCTCTATTTATAGTAGTCTCTGTTTTCCCAAAAATTTATGCGTTTTAAATATTTCTAAATTTTATGTTTTATACAATTTTATTTTCAAAATTCTTTTACAATCCGACATTTCTATAACTTCCATCACCACTTTTTTTAATTTATAAATACTTCGAAATCCAAATGTAAATTATAAATAGGAAGTTAGTCATAAGAACATCTGTGATCGGTTAGCGTTATCTATGGAAATGTAATTAGAAGACGTGTTTATTTTCGTTTCTTAAAAACGCCATGGGTTCTGAATTGTGCTAAGTCTAATCCAACGTATTTGCAATACGGAGCAGTAAATTATTTAAAGCAAACTAGGAAGAACAGTTGCAGAATTAATACATCTAATAACAGTAATTGTTCATACAATCAGCATTTTTCTGTTTTTCTTCGATTAAAAAAATCCCTCTCTTCATAAATTTTGTCGGGAACAGCTATAGAAAATAAATAAAATGTCGATAATGATAGAAAATAATCAGTTTCTAATAGTATTATATATATTAATTAGTTATATTATTAAACTTCTGTGTCTGAAATTTTCCATAAAATAAACTTCGAAAGAAACAGAAATACTAATCAGATAAGAATCCTTGAGGCATTCGCTTTTATGTGAAGGCCTGAATTGCGCATTTAGGGAAGTGGCTGTTGGTTTCAACAGGTAGGTGCCAGGTAGAGTCGTAAAAGGGGGTAGGAGGACCTGCTAATAGGATTAATAAGCATCGCAAGCAACTGCTTCTCACATCCTTCTCAGCGAAAGTCGTAAATGCTTCTTGGATCATTCTGAAGGTAGTGTGCGACGTTTAATGGCAGTTTCTTTCGGCTATATAACAAGCTTTGAAAATTATTTTAATTATTGGTTAAATGTTATTTAGAAGTATTACATTCCCGGATCACAGTCGGCTTAGAAAGGTTATTTAATCTGAATCCAAAACAAATGATTCGTTTTCATGGAAGCTCTTAGCTCTGGCTCAATAATTTAAGAAAGAATTATCACGTTATGATTTTAATTTGAAAAAACTACCCATACCATTTTGAGAGTTTTTGTAATTTTATGAAAAATAATTAAATTATTTTCGAACTATCCCATTCTCTTGTTTAAATCTTCTTTATCTTGGGCACAATTATCAAATACAAATCCTCTAAACAAATATATTACTTTTTTATAAAAAAATGAACTGAAATAAATTTAAAGAAAATAAAATATTGTGGTGTAAATACAAGTAAGTAATAAATGCATGAATAGCTCAGGATCACGTATCTGGGCCATACTATAAGATTTCAGTCGGAGAATGTTTCAGTTTGTTGTAATTCGTGCCACTTTGTGCTCAATTTAAAAAATCCGACGGGAACCTTTAAAGATTTTTAATGGTAGAACACTTTCGTACAAAAAATTAAGTTTGGACCAAACCTTGTGTTGTGTAAGCGTCCTTTCGCTCTCGCTTCAAAGTATTTCATGCCTCGATCCGCCCCAGAGAGGAATTTATGCTTTTCATTCTCGTAAAGCGGGGAAGAAGGATGTTACTTTGTTTAGGAGGAATTGCAAGCGGGAACAAAAAGCTCTCTAGAACGGTTACGCTAAATTTGAGGAAGCCCTCGCGACATGTTTTGAAAGCGCTATGATGTACGTCCTCTAAATGGCCCTTGCCTTGATAACCGACTGTTGCTTTACTGCCTCTATTAGCTGCGACATCACTGGAGATTGCTTTTAAAGCGCCCAAGTTTAAGAAACTTTACTACAAGACTGCCACTTAAAAGACTCCATTAGAGAGGAAGACTTTTGTCTGGAGGAATTTTCCGTTTAATGAGCTTTCTCGTCGCGTATCTGAGCCTCAGTTAAACTTAATTCCGGGGGATGAATTCCGCGTGTCGAGCATCCCTCCGGCGGAACCCATAAATCATGGTATTTGGCAAAACTTTCTATGCTTTCCTCAGGTCGTATACGAAAAAATATTTGAAGCGCGTGGTCTTTCCCTCAACAACCAAACTACGCTTTGAATTCTCGTCTCAACTGTAGTACAAAAATTTGCGCTTGGCTTAAAAAATATTATAATTTTGCAGCAATTGCTCCCGGAAGATCTTCCTTCATGGTTTGAGCGATCGGCGACTCGGGAAGAAACAGCGCGACTACTGAAACAGTAATCTAAATCCCCCACTCCCTCTCTCCGATCCGAGTACAATTTTTGGTGCTCAAGGATTTCCCCCACCATACTCTCCGAGGCACCAAACTACATCTAGGAATCGCTAAGTACTTTGTGATTCTTTCCATTACACTTCAGTGATCCTCTAAATAAATGTACTGTTTTGAGTTGCTCATCCATAATAATTTAAATGAAAAAATCTTTCAGATTTATTTTTAGAGTTATTTTAAACATTTTTGAGTTCGTCACGTGGTTTTTGCGGTGTATTCTTCTTACAGCTCCTGCGGGTTTTTTAATAACATAACGAAAGCAACAAGGAAAATTGCGTGATATTTATTTATCATTTTTGTCTGTTCTTTGGCTATTTATTTATTTAATTTGTATAACATATTGCGTTTAAACGATTTTTTCGACCATTTGTTCTCGTTGCGTCTTATCGGTGAGATGTGTCTCTATTCGAACAGTTTGTTTGATATAATAAATATTTTATTATTGATAATTAGTTTGATTTGAATGATTTATTTCATTAGTCCTCGAAGGATACTTTATTACATAAAATTACAATGTAATTATGATATAATCTAATATTAAAGCAAATAGAAGTTAATATTCACATAACTGAAATTTTGGAAAATCAATTTCCCTGTCCCACATAACTAAAACTACTATGTAATAATAATAAAAATGCTTTAACGTTACCATGTAAATAAATTAAATATGCACTAGGTAAAAAATATTTATTTAGAGAATTAAGTATCACAAGTCATAAAATATGGAATTAAATATCACACGAGAATAAACCAGACGCACCCAAGTTAGAAAGAAGAACAAACACAAACGACGGACTTATTGAACTGAAATTACGGGCTCGGTATTTGAGCAAACTAATAATTAGGGCGTATATGTCATAATTAACACAATTTATTTACAGATTAGTTTATGTAGTCGTTTTTTCTCGTATTACATTTTTACACGAAACTAAATATCGCTGTAAAAGTTAGGTCCTTTGTACTGATAGAAAAGATTCCCGTTACAAGGTGACTTTTAAAATTTCTATTAGCGTTAGGAACAATTAGAGGTATTTTAGGGAAATTAGCAAATAATTACTCAAGAGTTGCTGACTGTATTTCTAACACCATAAAATTTTGTTAAACTGTAATAATTGTCGGATGTTGACGTTTCGAATTCAAATACTACTGTTTCTGGTAAATCCACCAATATTTTGCGCTGAAGGAACCATCTTTGTTAAACCTGCAATGTGGCGTGGCTGAAGCTTGTTGAATCTCAAATAATAAGGAATCTTCCCAAGATACTGTCTGGGGAGCGAGGTTAGCTAGTCTAGACATTCGATATTACATTCTATGGAGGGAAAACTCGAAGAATTCTTAACAAACGCTCTGGACTCGCCCAACTTGAAACCAGGAACGGAGCAGTCTGTAGTTCTGATGCGCTTGCAGATACACCTTCTGTAGTGCATTACTTAAAATACAGTTCATATCAAATATTTAATACATAGGGAAAGTGCTGAAGAACGTCAGAGAAGCTGGACGAACCTATCGAAGCGGAATGTAGTCAAATAAATTACGGAAACTTACGTATCACACATTCAAAAACGTATAAACACGCGGTTCCTATACGAATACTTAACTCCCAGATAAAATCCTACAAGCTCTTCTTTCGTAATTGTTTTGATATTAAGACATTTAGGCGAATAACGCGTAGAACACTATGCGCAGAAACATGGAGTAAAAATAAACATTCGACAGAGATATGTTTTCCTTACCTCGCATCATTCGGGGGGAAAAGGTACCGTGGGCGAGAAAAGCAAAGAAGCGCGGGGTAACTAAACTCAAGGGCAACCTGGGAAACCTACAGAGCACAATCACAAACTAGGTCAGGACGATAGTCACTGTTCTCCCTGAATCCACTTTGAAAGACAGCACTGTTGTGAACATCATTAATTCCCCATCGGCAACACAGAACATCTCTGAAACGAAAATAACACTTTTACTTAATGGCGTCCATTTCATATGGTGCCTGAAGCATAAATAACTGTCTTTGTAGAACTGGGCAGACTACACCTGAAGACGACCCAAAAAAATTTTGTTTTAAAAAATAACGTTATTTTTCACTCCTTTATTCTCATTATTTCATAATTTCAAGCCTCAATTTTATGTTCTCAGTTGTATTCGTTTCTTCACTCGCCTCATCCCTTATACTTTTCTTCAATTTTATTTAAAAATTCTTCCAGCTAAATAAATGTAAACCCCGATTAAACTGCATTATGATTGTATCACTTTGGTTGAGACCGGAAGTTGCAGCTGTAAATGCAGTGGAGTGGAGCTGCGGGAAGAATGGCTTACTATTTATTGACTGAGGGGAAGGATGCAGGCCGACATGCTCCAACAGCTGGACTGTTTGTCGAGCTCTTCACATCTTCCTTTCCATTTACTTCCTATCAAATTACACGCCATTAAATACGTGTTTCTTTCTATTTGTTCAGCCAACTACCGTGGCCGTAGTTTCACCCGTAGTCCACGGGCTAATGACAAGCAATTTAAAACACACTTCACGGTTAAGATTCGTGGTAATTGCGGCTCATTTGTAACGACTTAGAAAAACAAATGTCTCAGTAGCTGCGACTTGAAGGGAGTTTCTGTGGTCGAAAGTAAAAGTTTTACCCTTTACAATTTGTATTTATCTCAACATACTCAATTTTTAATAAATAATATTCCGTAACAACGATAATAATTTGAAGTAAGTATTATTGAAATTTATAAAATATATCAGAATATTCCGTATGAAAATATTTATGAGTTCTAGTCTGAGAACACGGAGGGAGATATATGAGCCAAGGTGCCGTCAGCCTTTCCAATCCAGCTCATGCGTCTTCTAGATATTTCACATATGACGTCTACAAAAAAAACTTGTCTGGAAGTCGTACAACAATCCATTATGGGTGAACCCGACAAGTAGGCGCCATATAGGCACAACACGAGTGGTAATGATGTGGAACAGATTCCTGATCACATCAGCCCTTTCAATTATCACACAAACCTATCATTTAAACATTTTAGTTTCTTATTTTCATTTCCGTCCTACATTTACGCCTGTCATGTGGTACTGAGGTGTACTACGATTTGTTTCACGCGACGATCATACAGTTTTGAAAAACATATGAGTGTATTAAAAATCTACATACTACATTATGTACAATCTACGATTCTGTCTCTTAATATTTCGTACTTCGTGGACCTATAACATAAATGGCGCGATGCTAACTGCATTTTCTCTTTTCTGTAAACCTCCAGTTTCTTGGACCATTCGTAAACAACACGCTTCCGTTTTTCATTCATTATTTTCGAATGCGAAACAACAGCTTCAACACAGAACATATGGTGGGAAAGGTTATTCTGACGTTAAACTAGGAAGGCGGGTAACCGGGAATCAACGTTAATGTCGATACTGGTCATTAATCGAACCATATTAAGAGGCCCGAGTTTTTTGTATTTTCTTTGTAAGAAAACAGTATTTCAATTTATTTAGTGGTCTTTTGGGTTTGCAATTAAATTGCCTGATACAATAGTCGCTCCGCTTCTGATTACATTTTGTGAATTATTTATTAATTCTTTGGACCCATAAAAATAGAAGCTCTTAAAGTTAATTTATTACTATAGATAATAATTCAATTACGCCTCGGGAAAATTACATTTAAATGTATTTACGGCGTGTTGAAAATTTTCTAATTTCCTTTCTGTTTAATATTGAGTTTAAGGGATATCTGAAAAGTGATCTCTTATGCAATTATTACGGAACAGTATGTGGAAGACGTCGGTAAAATTCGTGAAACGTTAATGGAATCTATTGGGAGTAACTTGATTGTTCTTAAATTAATTAATAAGACTTTCAATTGGCCTTAATTATATCTAAAACATTCCGTGTTTACTGTTCATTATTTTGAGCAGTTAAAACACTAAATTTTATTGGAAAGTAGAGCCGTAAACCCATCTTCTAAACAGCATCATACATAAACGTGTTTCAAACTGTCTAGGTATTCATGATTAGTTTACACTGTGTCAACGCGTTAACGTTCGGAAACACATTCCTCAGATTTTGTTTTCCCACTTGCGGTCTGGCGCAACCTTTCAATTTCTGAAGTAAATCCTACGCCAGGCATTCCTGCAGTCCCCAGGCTGCTGCTTTTTGTCCTCTGCTACAACTGGTTCTTGTTACCTGGCTTCTTGTGCAGGGGAGGGGCACTTTATCGGGGCCTGCCGCGCTCATACACTCACGATAAGTGCCCCTTGCTTCCTCGCCCCTCCATCCGCTCTCTTCTCACAATGTTTATTGAAACGATACTTACACACTTTTTATATGGATACAAATATTTGTTTTGTAGATTGAATTAGAACTTAAAATAAACACGCGCACCCAGTTTTTTATTCCATCAACCTGTTTAATATATAGCAATTCGTTAGTTGGAGATACTGCCTCGGGTTGTAGATTATATGTTAATCATAATTTGTACCAAAATGTTTTTGTTGCTTTCAGATATTCTCGTTTCTTTGCCGAGACTTCTATCGAATTATCTTAACTTATCCCACGATACTGGGCCATAGAAAGTTGTATTTTACGTCAACGCTTGTTACATGAGGGACAAAGCGTGCCCCCTTTCTCCTCCCCCACACACAAGCTTTATACCACAGGATAGAAATACACTCAACCGTACAATTCAAACATTCAATTAAGAAAATGCGCTTTTGGATGAAATTATTTTCGTGATTCCCAGTATTTCATTTTTTGATAAAATTACTTTTACCATAAAAGAAATGCACAACTTTTTGTATAGACTTTTCAGCGATGAATTTTTCACAAAAGCCTAATTTCGGCATGATTAAGATAAATATATGACAATCTTAGTGGAATACTTTGGATAACTTCTGTGCGGCTGTTCTAGCACGTATGGGTTTCTAAAAGAAAGCTGTTGGTTGACAAAAATGACTTCTAAACGCTGCCAATTCATCAGCCTTATGGTAACTAAAATCCAATAAAACTCTGTTCCCGTGAATAAACATTTGTATACGTTCAAGAATGTACACACGTCGGTTAACTATTTTTGTGTGTTTGTTTTTTGACAACTGTATCATCTCAACTAAAAAAAACTGTAACGTTTGTTTTTAACTTTCTCACTCAGACAGCGAATAGTCTCGTTAACAATACTGTATAGACTATAAGTGGACATTTTAGTTCGCCATTACTGATGCTACAATTTAATGTAAGTAATTATTATCTTTCCTCCACTTACACCATGATATTAAAATATATTTGACACAAAATTATTATGTCAGACAATTACTCCATTTACTAATAAAATATCATATTTCCAATACATTATTTTGCTCATTTATATCACTCGCTTAGAATTATTTCCTTTACAATAGAACATAAAAATTTGACCTCTTTTACACATTACACATTACAAATGTCTAGTAATTATAAAACATTTACCAAATTGCGATTCCAGAATTTTCGTACTCTGAGTGTATTTGCAGGTAAACCGTTCATGTCCCTAGAAATTCTGTACAAACGTGCATAGTCATCAATGGTCAAAGTAATTAGTGGCTACATTTTACGTATTCTATCGTCAAGTCATCTATTATCCCGATACCCACCACAGTAGACTGTTATCCCAAATTTTCAGATGATTATTCAGTATGACGCCCTATTAACGGCTGTTGATGAGTTCATTATTTCGCCTCAGTTTTTTTATACACCCGAGAAAATAAAACCTTTTTTTTCGTAATAAGTTTTTCTGTGCTGATTCGTTAAACATTTCTCGTAATTTTTTTAAAATTTAAATTCAATTCTGTCTCAGAATTATAATAAGTTTCATAAGGTACTTGTAGGAATGTAGTGAATTTATCTGGCCTGTCAACGCGCACAGGGTTGCATTATACGTAGAGCTGAACAGCTTCAATTAATGGTAATTAACAGGCGGCTGTAGTCGGTGCATGACTAGCGCCGCTCTTCACCATATTATCGTCCTATATTAAACGTTACACCCCTTTAGACCAATTTATATTATATATGTTCTTCGTCGCCACCTTAACCCGAACAGACTTGGAAGTGATTCTACCCATATGCTTTATGCAGTTGTTTTCAAAGCAAATATAGAAATGTGTTACTTCGTAATGGCTTCGCCCCTGTTAATTCTACGAATTCACATTATTTAACTATATGAAATGTTTCTTATTAATAGGGCATGCGGTTCCTGTCAAATCAAAGTACTGAATTTAATCCGATCACACAGATAATAGGCACTAGTTTTCGAAAGGCAACATTATAAAGAGGGAGAGGATGCAACGGTAAAGTACTGAAGGGGAATAAAACTTCGAAGGGTACTTTGGGGGAACCTTCTAACTACCTATTATTAATAAGTAAAATCAGTAACAAAATAATTATGGAGAGTTGTATTATCATTGAAATATAACTATTCCTTCTGACACTGAGTTTTTTCTCCTTGTTTAAGTTGGTAGATAGTTTTTCCATGTATCCGTTCCGATCTCAGTTCAATATGTACTCAGCCTCCGTTTCAAATCAGACCTGAATTGTAAACAGCTTGAGATGGCAACAAGCCATCAAAGAGACTGCATAAATGCTTCGGTAAAGAATTCTTTATCGGACGCAAGCTGGTAATGTAAATTCGGAACAATAAAAATAGGTATTAAGTAACATTATAAATACTAAGTAAATAAATATTTAAGTTAGTACTTTAGTTTCTTAACTGTAAACAGGATTGAAATATCAGACGTGAAAATGCATAATATAGTTAAGAAAGTGTTTTACTGGCGTAAAGTTTTTTTAAAATATTATCACCCGCAGAATACTTCATATTTCAAAACAAAAATAAATATTTTATAAAATTGTTAAAGATTATTTCGTGTTTTATTAGGTTTCATGTTTATTGAAATGATTATTAATAAATTAACGAGGAATTTCTCATATATTACGAGGAAAATATTATCTGGTTACTAACCGGTTTAAATATTTATTAAAAGACAACGTTTCAATGGCGTACTCTGCCATCGTCGTAAGGTGGATTTCAATTAATAGAAATCTAACTGGGATAAATATTTATGAATAAACAACGTTTCTATAGTGTGCTCTGCCAATTGAAACTAATTGAAATTTGCAACCGCAAATAATTGAAAAATATGTAACCACAATCCACCTGGCGTTGATACCACAGCACGTCATCCAAACTTTGGGTATTAATAAATATTTAACTCGGTTAGAAACCCGAGTATGCTTTATTCATCATTATTCATATATGCAAAACCGGTCGAACACGCTATTTGCTCCAGCAATAAACCTTTCATGAAGCAAAAATTATGATTTTACTCTAATTAATACAATAACATTGAAATAGAAATTACAAATTTTCAATGCTATTTCAAAATTTGAGTTAATTCTCCTTACAATTTGGCTGTCTATATTAATCGATTTATGGTTGTATAAATATTTATTGCTAGCTGATTTAAATGGCTCTATCTCGTGTCCCGTGCGTTGGCAACTATAAATCTGACGCTGCAGACACATTGGCGACCTGACCTGTGCTTGTTGCAAACGATCCTCTTAGCGATTGCCAGGCTTCCACGCCGAAAGCTATTTACTCACGACATCACGTCACGATGCTATTGCTTCTTGATTGCCAAAGCCACGTGCCGTGAAGATTGCTTGTACGTGCCCGTGTTTTACAAATACAACCAGCCTTACGCGCGTCCATTCTAATTCTATAGGCGTCGCGGTTGGTAATTACTAAGGTTTGATCTTCTTCTTCTTCGATTCATTGAGCTTCTAGAAGGGAGGGAGACGTGAAACATTGTCCGTACCGCCTCGTTGGCATCTCCAATTAAACTTTCCTTTCTCTTAAAGGTTCTCGCGGAGTTCGATAATTTAGTTTTAATTACGTACCTGTCTACTTGCGTTTTGATGCCGATCGGAAGGCAAAACATTTTACAGATTCACTAAAAGTCATCACAGACTTTTTATATGTCAACTACTTGGGTCCTCGGAGTTTCCTGGGTGTTTATTTATTTTAGCCCGGAAAAGTATTTAATTCGCCACTAACATAATCTTAAGAGAGTTAAAAATTGTCCCAGTATCCCAGTGGTGAAAAATACTTGTGACCCTACCCTTATATGTGCTGGGGGTGTTTAACACATTCCATGTTTGTTCCTCAATCGTAAGTAACACGTGGAAAACGTTTAGCAAAAAATTCTCCACGCGTTTAAGATAGTACGTGGAACTTTGTTTCACTCCTTTTCACCTCTACACCTAGCGGTTGATCGACAACTTAACCTGCACGTTTAATGTCAGAATTAAACTCAGTGACTTCCATAACCCCCAATTTGACACCAATCATGGTTGTTGTAGTAGTATAATTATGTAACAACCATTCGCACCCTTCCTCCTATATTCCTAACCCTAGAGGATGAACTACAATTTAACACGGAATTTTAATGTCAGAATTAAACTCTTCGACTTCCATAACCCCAAGATAGAAAACTTTCATGATAGTTATTGCATTATTTTTTTTTAATATCCTGCCGCCCCCACCACTACGAGATGTCATTGGGGGTTGAAATAATACATTAGAAGTTTGGATAATTACCCAAAAAATTTACATTCGACGCTAATAATTGTCCATTTAGAATGTTTTCAAAATGCCGCCCCTTCCACCCAAACTACGAGAGGTACTCGGAGTTTGCTCCCAGAAAGTGATTGTCCCTGGATCGTGTGTAACATATGCACAAAGTTTGGTGGACATTGTTTCGCGCGTTTAAGATTGTATTCCAAACTTTTTTCAACACCTCATATCGCTACACCTAGGGGCTGAACTACAATGTAATCGTCATTTTGAACGCCAGAATTAAGCTCAGAGTATTCCAGAGCGTCTGATTCGACTTCAATTCCTATTGTTTTCGCTTTAATTTTATGTAACGCCCCTCCACTCCCACCCGGAAAAGTGTGAAATTATACTCATCGTGAAAAACAATGTCAATCTCAAAATAATTGTACGTCGCAAAGTATATGGGTCGTTTTAACATGTCTTCAAAATTCCGATATATATATAATTGTCACACTAGGTTCTCTAAATATCTAAAACTTTTGAACGAAAAAATTACTCTAAACTTGAAATTAATATCACCACATGGTCTTATCTCATTAAGATTTTTATATTAATTTAAACAATATTACGTAATATTTTCCAATATCTATCGTAAATACGGTGATCTTGGGAAGTGGGGGGGGGACTCATAGAGGAATTTTGATTTGAATATCATAAAAGATGGATGTCTAATATATGTCTGCCGAATTAACAAAATATGAAAACAAACAAATATTGGATTGACGTGCTTCGAGAACAATATAAATTATAATAAACGTTATCACTTGATAGAGGAGTCTTCATTGTACTGTAACGCGCGGAGGGACAATTTACAGACCAAAAAATTAAAGTGTTATTTATAAAGCACATTTTGTAAACCTATAGAAATATTAATTCTCTACATTTTCCAGCATTCTCAAGATCTCGGTCAAATTTTAATTCGCGAAACAACTACGTTAGATTACGCTTCATAACTTTATTTTCAGAACATTTACAGACTTACCAAGATCCTTTTTTGGAATATTTTATGTTTTAAATTACTTAACTGAATGGCCTTCGTTATACTAGGTCGAGGATTTTGAACATTCAGACTTTATACTATGAGAAATTGGAAGTGTGTCACTCATTTGAGAAACCAAATGATCCAGTTGTATAATAAGCACTACAGACTGTCGTCTATCATTAAAACTTGTAAATAGTACATTAATTCGTAGGAGAAGAAAACGAACTTAACACTTCATTCAATATTGTGATTAAATAATTCGCGGAAAGAATGTCATGTTCTGATTTTAGCGATAGTTCGATTTTGAACTCATTAGAGCGCACATAAATTGTTTATTGATGAAAGGGACCCAGTATGCAGAGCAATAGAATAGTACGACCCCCGATATACTTGATTATTCTGACAAGACTCCAAAGCGAAGTGGAACCAGTACAGAGCCCGCGTCAGACACGAACAGATGAATAATTCAGAAGTCCGTCGATTTAAGTAGGACTCGTCAACCAAACGCTATCAATCTTGAAGTAATCAACCAAATCAGTCGTAGTTCATTGAAGACAGGGATGTTGTAAAGCATCACCTAAAATACTCCAACATGAAATATGTTGTAGAAAGTTAATGTAAATTAAAGAAGGAAACCAGAATTGAATAATTCACTTTTACTGTAGGCAGCGTAAATGACCGTAAAGCATTTTGAAGTCGGAGGGGCGCCTTGATTCTCTTTAATTTTACATGTTTAATTATTCATTCAAAATCAACCCTCTGTGTTCGTTCAAATGAAAATCGATAGCCTCTGTTTCTTTTACACGCTACGCTTTCTCATTTAGCATCCGTCACTAAGAGGAACGAAAATAGTGAAGTTGGTGAAGTGCTGTAGTGACCCTGATCGACAGGACATGGCCTAATACAGACAAAAGTAAGTGATAATATAAATACCACGCAACGTTTCTGGGATCCTTCTCTCTTTCGTCAGTTGATGAAAAAAAAACATGAGAGCCAGGAGCGACACAACCGCACAGTTACAGTTGTCAAAGTCAATGCCTCTCGTCTTTTGTTCCAATCACCTGACGAAAGGCCTAAGGATCCCAGAAAAATTGTGTGAATTGATATCACTTCATTTTGTCGGTTTTTGCTATTTCATCAAATTATCATTTCCTGATAACTGCAATATGAAATAAAAAAATATAGAAAATTGGTAAAGTCCTATCTTTTAGTTATCAATTTATTAAACATACATTACTCGAAACAAATCCATTACAGAATATTTTCGGAAGTTATGTATTTCCTACAAATTTGGTATAGTATTTATTGAAAAATCACAGAATAAATTATCTTGAATGGTTTAGACGTCACATACAATTTTATCGACTGATTCCCGTCAATTGAACGTAATTAAGCGACAATGAAGCCATGAAGGTATTCTAAAAATAACTACTTCCGTCGAGGCAAACATTTTGGGAGAGTTAATATTGATGGCAAATTTTTAGTAATAAAAATAGTTTCCTTAATAGGCCTAAGACATTATATTTTATTGTTATATAGGTGCATTATTTTAAAAGTAATTAGATTGCGTTTGTTAACAATAACGTTCTATACCATTCATTTATTCATTAACGTAACTCCAATTCTACAAAAATATCTTATTTTGAAGCTGAAAACTTACTACAGACCTCCATGACGATTAATATTATGTCAGGTGACATTACGCAATATATATATATATATGTATGTGTGTGTGTGTGTGTGTGTGCGTGCGAGCGTGAGTGTGATTAAAGTCTGGGCGCAGATTCAATGAGTCTGTGGGAAGTTTCAAATCTAGATTCACACACGCAACGATTGAAAGGAGTTTAGTGAAACGATGAAATAAAATTATCATACCTTTAATTTCACTTCTAGCCAAACGACAGTATTTAAAATACTAAACGATGACTGTAGACGTTTCGATAGCTGGTTGTTTCAGTAGCTTTATTAAATTCCGTGTGTCGTCGGTCGATCCATAATTTATATATATTTTTTTAAAAGACTGAAAAGCCGAAGATTTCTACCGACTCCTTTGTAATCGCTTTCCTTTTTTCCACAAATCAATTTGCTTTGACAGACTCGCGGAACTGGCGTGTTCTTGCCTTGTAGCGCAGAGATTTTATCAGAGATTTAATCGCGTCTTCGATTATCGCTTGGAGAATCACCTCAGCAAAGCTTTACATTTAAAATATAGTATTAATTAACAACATTAAATAGCAATGAATGGGCCATTCATACGCTATAAAATCGTACATAAAATAACACTGGATTGTAATGAATCTCCTGTAGCTGTTAATTTTTCAATCCCTTAGCTTGACCTCTGTGATCGCCGCAGCACAGGCACGATCTTGTGACCATTCGCTTTTTCATCGTAACGACTATGGATGTGGTGTATGTCATTTCTTAAAAATGTGTATACTATAATTCGAATTCCTGGTCATCTTTTATATTTACAGACTCGTGCAGCCAGGTGAAATAAAGTATAAGGAGGCAACACCTAGGTGGGATGCTAACGAAGATCTGGTTGCGAGTAGAATGTAACTCAGACCGAGCAGGGGGCCTCAGACGTTCCTAATATCGCGTGAGGCGGCGTGAGATTAAAAATATCAAGGTGATGAGTTGTAGCTACAACGTCGTAACGGGATATTCCTCCCCGAATGGAATTAAAGACGCCACTTGAAATGGTTTTGTTTTAGAGATACCCGTCCTACCTACGCCTCTTCAATCCTTTAATTACCAACGTCCCACTCGCTCAACATAAAGGGAATATTCGTCTACACTACTCGTATCAACGATAAACTGGAAATCAAATAACGAACACGTGAAGTAGCATCATAATGCCGATACAGATTTCGTTATTTAAAATCATCATAATTTAAACTATATTCTTTTCACACGTATATGCCCCACTTTTATGGTTATTGGTAGAATGCCCCCTGCGTCGATCAGTTTTATACTAGCTGTTATTCTAGGCTTCGCTTGCGTGAGGTTCGACCTATTTCACACAACAAAACGACGATTTTACTAATTATCAAGTAATGGTACGTGTAATTTGAAAGTACTATATTGTGCAATATAACAGCGATAAAAATACAATGTAAAACTTTTTCTTACATCCAACTGGGCCATCAAGTAAAACTAATAATTTATTAACAGTTTCATTTATCACAACTCTCATTACCTTATTAAATGCAGCTTTTGAAAATATAAAACGTCTATGTTAGCTAGTCTATGTAAACATAGAAACAGGCAATTAACAAAATTGAGTGATACGATAATCAAAACGTTTCTGCAATCATTTCTGCTTTCGTCAGGTGATTTAAAATCGCAAGAATGACAACCGCGTATTTTACGTGACGAACTCGAAAGCGGAGCTAAAACGAACTTGAACGCAAAAATAATATAAAAGCAAATAAATCAGCCGAACAATAAGGAATCCTAGTAATTTTAAATTTCATCAGTTTTTACGTTAATTACAGTGATGTTTGATTTAACTTCTTTTTTAATTTTCGAATATAATTCCGGAATGGTACCTGGAGTCAAAATCTAAAATTTTTCAAATCAAATGAGAATTCTGAAATACGCGATTTGTTGTTATTTCAGCATTGGTATTTTGTCTTCTGCTATTCTTAATATTCACGATATAGAAATAGTAACTGATGTTATCTGTGTAGGAGGTTGAGGTCATTTTGACATGCATTATTATTCTTTCTTGAATAATAAATATTAGAAAATGAGGGTGTTCTTTTGTTATTACATTATGACTCCAACGCTGAGTTCCACTCCTTCATCAATTATTTCTGGCTTAATTATCTTAATTAATATCGAATATATGAAACTATTAAACTGCTAATTTATTACAGAAGCAAGTATAATATTAAAATAAAACTTTTATTAATTTAAAAGTTTTCTTTAAAACTAAAATTTAATCAATTCTGGGTAAAAAATGGAACTCTGTCCAGCACCAACTTTAGTTGAAGAACCTATTTTTCTTAATATTTATTTTCAAAACTGACGTAAATATTTCATTTTATAAAGTTTTATTTTAAATAATTGTGGGTTTTGCAATAGTGTGGATTGAAAATTGAGAATTCAACAATCAAAATTGTATGTTTGGTGTTTATTAAAAATTAGTGAAATACACTTTGCATAATTGATGTATCGTCAAATTTCATTTTTGTGTTTGTAATTTCAATTAAAAAATTGTTTTAAATTTTATATTTCATAGTGTAAGTCGCGTTGCTTTTCACGAGTGACCTGAGATAAGGTTAAAAATTTATGTTAATATCCGTGGTAAATTTGTGTAACATATATATACAATATGTGTATTTCACAATATGTTAAATAAATTGTTTAAATATTATACTAATAAAATTTCTGTATCATCGTTTCAAATAATCAGTACGTGTTAAGAATTTTTACTAAATTTTTTATAAATTCAAAATATCATTAACTGAATTTAAATTGTGAAGATTAAATTTAATTAAATAATCATAATTAGTAAAGTAAAGTAAAAGTATATTTATATAAATAGCTACAAATGGTATATTACACCAATTGGTCCTCAACGGGGGAAAATAAAAGTTATATATATATGCGCGGGGTCATATATATATATATATATATATGAGGTGATCCGCGCGCGCGCGCGTCTGTGTGTGCATATGCATATGCATCTGTTTGCTACCTAAATTCTGGTGGTTTTTCTGCTCTCAGAATGAAGAATTATACCGAAGTGTAATAATACTTCATAAGTAAAATTATAGATTCGGCGTTCCATAAACTGATCAGTTTGACATGGAAGCTGAATCACCCGTTCACTGCATTCTTTATACAAATGCCAGTAGCCCGCGCATAAAAATATTGTGCCACAATTCTCACAGCATTGATTTTGTGTGTCAAAGTACGGCTAACAGATGCGGTCATTGCAATAATTACGGTAAATTGAAAAATATGGCCCTAGTGAAACACAAGTTTCCAATAATAAGCAATAACTCAATTTTGTGATACGCTGGTCGGCTGCAAGAGCAGTTTATCCCTACTGTAACGACGTAACATACAGTTTCTGATAATTACTTTTCAATTGTATTGTATTTATTTGTTGAAATTGAAGAATAGTATTTCTAATGCACAAATTTACATTTAATATTAACGAATGGTTCGTGTTTTAAAAATTGTTTTATCTGTTATTTTCGTCATTTATCAAACATTTTTCGCATTATTTATTACATTTTGTACAACGTATGCACGAGAACCACTCGTACTCATGGTACAGTAGCGACAGTCGTTAAATTCTGGTTGTGCTCTTTGGTGATTAACTATTAACCTCAATATCCTGTAATACGATCTTAATTGACCGTTACTCAATGTTCATGACAATTTAATGCGGTTAAGTACAATGCATCATTAGCTTCCATTCATATTTAACAAACATATGAAGTATTTAGTTGAGCAGAAATATTAAAGCATGTGTGGTCTACATAATATGCAATACCTACCCACTCATTTAATAAAAATAGAATAAAGATCAATCAGGCGGCTATGGATACATTGTAAACGAATGTGTATTGATGATTATATTAATTATTTGAATAAATACAATATAACTTTTAAGGGTTTATTGGGAAAGTGTTTATCAGCTCTTAGAGGTTTGCCATAGCCCGGATTCTTTCCTTTCGCGTTCTTCGCCATTCCCGCGAGAGGGCGGCTGTCAACGTGCCAGAGCTCGAAGGAGGGGAATGGCATAGCGAATAATAGTGAATGCACCCTTTTTTGTGTAAATCGTTTTTATGTTTTTGTTTCCCTTGTGAATAAATGTAATAGGGCTGACGGAAGTCGAATTTTCTGTTCAGTCGAAGTAAAAGGTATCGGAATGTCAAAATACACGAATTTACTGCGAACATTAGATATATTTCTTTTATTATATTGAATGTTATGTGAGAAATAGTAACTTATATTTCCATCTTTTGAACGGCAGTACTTGGATTCTAGACAATAGAAATTATGGATATCAAATTTCGTATCTGCATTTGGTTTATATTCCTCTCGCTGAGTCTCCCAACAAAGTGTGGAATGTTTCCAAAGTGAGCACAGAACAGTTTAATTTGACTTGTGTCATTCGTGTGAGTCTCGTCAATTTATTCAACTTGTGATATAGAAAATGAATACTAACGCAACTGAATAGAGCTTCGATAGTTTGTACTCTTCTCAAATCATTGCTGATCCACGTAAACGTCGAGGAAGGTCTCAATTTATTGGACGCACATTTAAAAATGTTTATTAACACTGATGAATATCGCATATCATTTTCGATAGACAGTTTACGTCCAAATTTTCTTGACACTGCGATTTGAGCTATATCTAAAGCATTAAAAAATTAATTTAATCAACAAAGCCATCGAGCATTAAAACGAAAACGAGCATTTCAACACGTTTGTCATATATTGGAGTCTGTTTCGGTATTAGTCAAATCCTTGATGCTATCCTCAGTTTAGTTACTTGCCGACTCTCGATAATATAATTTACATTTTGTTATGATATAAAGAATTTATTCTTCGTCTTTAATTTCTGACTGTAAGTAAAACTTCTTGATTTCCTGAAAAAAACATTCTCATGTTTGACATGAATCTGCATGCGCATTCTAAGCAAAGTCGTGAACATTTTAAATAGCTGTTAAATCGTATAAAAATGGCAATAATATCAACATAACGATGATTCTAGTTTAGAGCTGAACTGATGTAATATTGTTTTGCTCTGGATAATCCTACTGCTCGTTCATTTGGAAATCATGGTTCTGTTGAATTCGTCCTCAGGTGGGACCCATTCCAGTATTTGGGAGTCGTGCTGACGTTGGACTTCACCACGACTCTCAAGTTAGATTTTTTTGGCGAATATGATTATTGTAGAGTTCTCGGATATCTATCCGAGCTATAACTTGTGTGAAAAACGTTTCGACAGCTAGCTCCACCACCGTCGACAGATGACTGATGCCTGTCCCATTTTTATCTAGTCCTTGGGCCTGATTCGATCTGATTGTTAACTGTTGTACTATTTAATTTTACCCTTCCCTATTACTGAATAGATAGTCAGAATTAGGTTGAAATAAGTAATTATTTTTTCAATACTATTCAAAGATAAAGTAAAAATCCACTTGAGAAATTCCTTACATTACAATTAAATTGTTTTTTTTAAAAACATTTAAAGTAACCAACTTGCTGAAATGTTTTCGTCGAATTTTAGTATCAGAATATTATAAACTTTGAAGAAATATTATATTACAATATTAATCCATCATTCTGTTTATTGTTCACCCTATAAAGTCCCAAATTAGGGACGAAACGTTGTAATATATTGTATAAATCACATTGTTAATTAATAAACCTTTTAATAGAGATTTATTGCTCTCGCATGTAACAGTGATGGTCCAGTAACATAATTTAGCCGAGATTGCCTGAGCTGAACCGACTAGTCCAATATCTTAAGAGTTGCTGATATGAAGCGCCTTAACGTTGAAAATAGATTATTTTTTAACGATTTTTGAAAAATTCTATTTCTTACTGTTATCTTCCCACTTTGCATCACTACGTGTAAATACTCTCTTTATTAAGCATTGTTTCTACGCTTAGCTATACTACTTCGCCAACATTCTCGCATCTGGAACACCGAGAAAAATATTCTCTTTCAACCAGGATATTGTGCCGTACCTAATTTATCGTTCCAAATTTCTAGACGCTAGGGTAACGCGTCTGCAACAGGCAGCGGGAATCCAAATTTATGCGGAAGCTTTGGTGTGACGTAGTGCCGCCTTATCGTGTTACCTGAGAGGTCTTTGTGTTTGTGGGCCACGGAGCCCTGGGGTCGCGGATTCGAATCTTACGCTTTGTGCTCCGGCGCGCTGAGCAGCCTAGATTAATGGACAGTCTGGCCTTGGCTGTGCGCAGCTGTCTGCTGTCTCCCTGTAAATATAGACACACCTCACTTGCTCCATGCACAAAAATCTGTAACATATCCTTTGCCATTTGCGAACCCGGCAGAAAAATAAATTATTTTTAGTTATATTACTAAAAAACGTTGATCAATTTTTCAATACATACTGACTTTAAGATAATTCATTTTACTCAATGATGAGCCGGTTTATTGAATTGACCTGAGCCTGCTAACATTTAAAAGTAGCTAATAAATGGTAGTGTTTCACCGTGTGTTTGTTACAATTCCCTTTAGTTCGCTGGTCGCGATGTTGTTTTGAAACATTTTATTTGTAATGTTTCCGACATGTTGAATTCAAATAAATTAGTGGCTAATTTTATTACAATAAATGTGTGTCTCAATGAATTTTTTATAAGTTTGTTGATTATAATTAGAAAAAAATTCAGACGGGTTTTTCTTTCGGATTTTCGATTGTATAGTGATAAATTGAGAAGATTCTTTAGGAGAGCAGGAAGTGTCAGTGAAAAGCTACTTCGTTTAATAACATATCGTATGATATATGATATAAAATTGCGAATTTGTTTCTCTATTACCGATAAAAGTACGTAATTGGCATTGCCAGTGACATATAACATAGATACAGAGAATTGTATTCCTATATACTGTAATAAACAAAATAGTCAAATAAAAATAAGCTGCACGTTGGAGAGCCAATGTATGTAATAATCAAAAGTATTTTATAATAAAGAAAGGAAATCAAAATTAAACAATTACTTTTTAAAAAGAATCAGAAAAAATTATTTATTTTATAAACTTGATCTTCGGTGATTTTCCATTTTAAATTAATGACTCAGCTTTTGTGAAAAATCTCAATTTCAGGGATGTTTATCGGTTCTCTAATAAAGACTGAAAAAAAATAATTTTAATTTACAATAACAAAAAAAAATATTACTAATCTGAAAAGTTGTATAGTTCTAGTAAAGTTATCGAAATCTGACGGTAGATGATATTTACTTATAAGGTTTACAGATGAAAATTTGTTTAATTACATACCATTTTGTTTCAGCTGCTCAGATTTTTGCACACGTGTTTTGTTTTAATTTTTTTTATCTAGAACACTATTCTACTGCATTATCACTTTTCAGACACTTTGGAAAACTTTTGGCGCCTTTCTGCTTGCTGACTACATATTTTAATGTTTTGAGACTATCTTCAAATACACACACATTCTGACCGTCCGAACAACTGGCTATCTGTGTAACTCACCACGCTAATTGTTTTACTGTTCACATTTTGCCCTCAAATATCTGACAACCAATGGGAACTGCTAACTAGCAACTCGACTCCGCTAAAGCTCTGAACGTCCTTTTGACAGCCTCATAGCTCTGCATTCTCGCCAAACAATACAGTTATTTTCAATACCATTGCCTTAGAGCTAAGCTGCCAATAATTGAAGAAACAATTTATTAATTAATTACATATTTGTAATCTCTACAATATATGCCATGATCATTATAAATGACGAAATAAGCAAATAATATGGTTTTTCTTAGTTATACAATCACGGCTTATATGAAAAATAATGAATTATTAAGAGACGTTACACTAATAAGCGTGACTAGGAATGGAATATAATTCGCAAATAATAAATGTTTAAAGTATTTTATGTTAGAGTTATAGGACTAGAGCAGTGAGTTCATTGATGTCTGACAAAGTTATCAGAGCGTTCAGTTAATTATTATTCGACAGCTGCTCTTTCATCACCGCATGACGTTAGCATGCATGGTTAATAATCAGAAGCCTTTAATAAATTGTTGTCGAGGAGAAAATATATTTATAGTGGATTTAAAACAAGCAGCATCTTGAATAATTGACGAGATGACGTTTCCGGTTTTTGAAATGACTATATTCGATGTTAACTTATTTTAGCCGGAATATTGGATAGCATGCGTGCTTGTTGGAGCCATAGCACTTATGGTGCTTCGTTCCCTAGGAATTAGGAAATATATAATTGATTTAATGTTTCTCAATATATTATATGTGAGTCAACATTTAAAACTTTACTGCTAATAAAGATACTTAGAATTTCGAATTCCTAAACGTAGGAAAAGTTACGCTTAAGGTTCAATTTAAATATTGACAACACACTTTATGAATCTATTAGATCAATAAAATACATAAGGTGATCTCATTTGACACAATTTTTTCAACTTGGCCTTAAATAATAATTTAAAGTGCAATTGGTTCAGTAATAGAAAATATGCATTCAGTTATGTTCGGCTCTAACGGCTATGTTTTTTTTTTGGCAACAGGCTACATGAGGGTGATCCACATTGGGCAACTCCCCTTTAATAGCATAGGAAGGGATTTGAAAGGGGGGATGTGGAAGGGTAGAGGAAGGTAGCCAAGGGTTAACTAGGGCCCCCGGGCTATATTTTAAGGATCCTACCCGGCATTCGCCTAAAGAAAATGCAGGAAAAACCCTAGGAAAACCTGCATCCCCACAGCAAACTCCTCTCCCGCTATCGGAAGGGCGTAGGACAAGTACCCAATGCCCGACCTACCCGATGCAGTTTTTTCTAAGGTTTTCCCTTTAGGCGAATGACGGGAAGAATCCTTAAAATATAGCCCGGGGGCCCTAGTAACCCTTGGCTACCTTCCTCTACCCTTCCGCATCCCCCCTTTTAAATCCCTTCCTATGCTATTAAAGGGGAGTTGCCCAATGTGGATCACCCTCATGTTGCCTGTTGCCTTAAAAAAAATAAAATAAAATAAAATAAAAGAAGGAACAATCGACCACGATGCGTCAAAGCGGTGAATTTGGGTTGTATTCACGGTCCTGTCGAGATTATTTTATTCTAATCTGTTGGTCCACTTATTTTTAAATGCAGTTGCCTTATTAACTATTTTCACATTCGTATGATATTTTACCAACCCAACTAATGAAAATTTTTTATCGCCGATTATGGTACATACAAAAGGCAATTAAAAATTAATATTGTGACAGCACCAACAGCTCTTTTCCTTAACAGTCATGCTCGTAATTTCCAAAAGAAATTTATTATTTGACTTGATGCTGGAAAACTGGGATTCGCATCCTCCTTCAGTCATTCCATAGTTTTACCAAAATCATTCAGAAAATTCTGTTACGAATAATTACAAGGCCAGGACTACTTCGCAATTCCCAAAAATAGAACAATCATTAGTAGTTGGCAGTCTGATAGTCGTCTCGGAAATTAATAGTACTCTATTTATTGCTCGAGTGAGAAACACGAAAACAAAACACTAGGGTATATTTTATAGCATAAATGATCTTCTGTTTTGGAAGGAAAATATTCTTATTTTAATATACCACGCAAAAACCTATGAAAGATGAAGTTGCTAAGATAAAGATGTAAAAAATCCCACATCTTTACACCGGGGAAATGAATATTTTTAATTACAGAAAGTAGTTGAATTATTATTTTACATTTTATCCCATTAAATGAACTTACTATTGAACTTTAAATTAAGTTCAAGAACTTTGCCTTTACCAATGAAGTTAGAGATAAAAGCGGTTCATTTTAGATTATTTTGTTAAATATGATGATGTATATGTAAAGGTTATTGTAATTATAAAAATATTTATAACCTTATTTTGGCTCTCTTTTTGTGTCATGCAGAATCGTACATTTCTCTAAGGGTTTTTTCTTTTTCTTTTTAGGTGAGATATTCATTGACCTGAGCTTATTCATCTCCAGTTAATGTAAGTTATATTGTTACGGATACAGACTTAATAATATTTTATCTGTAATATAATATATTAACAAACGTTACAAATGACCTGGCTGAAATATTTCCCTTAAATATATTTTACTATATATATATATATATATAAGTTAAGTTACATTTGTTTATATAATAACGATAGATTTGCAATATTAATATGCTTTTCAATGTGACTGTACTGCGATATTACTTATGTTGGCTTTCAGGAAAATTAAACATTAGTAGCAAAACTCTGGTCCAAAAATGTAATGTGTTTTATTAAGATAATTGTATAATACATTTAAATTTAATTCAGTCAATAAATTAATGATAACTCTTGCCAATATTTAACGTGTGTGTTTGACGTTCGGTAATTGCAATTATTACATTGATATAATAATTAAACTTCGAATCCGGAATTCATAACATTATATTTAAAAGCTGTCAATAATAAATTTATCATTTTTTATTCAACCAATAAATTCTGATGGATCTTTATAAATTTCATCACATCCAATCGTAATAACTACCCTTGGATTAATTTTTGTATGGATTCTTCAAAATACTCTCCGCATCCCACTACCACTGATTCTCATAATCCAAAAGAAAAAATTTCACGTGATGTTTTCTTTGGACTTTATGAGGAACGGACTTAACATAATTTTTCGTAAGTTATTCAACTACAGAATTCGCGATGCAGTGTCAAGGATGTTGTTTAGTTTTTGATGTATTTTTATACATATTTCTATACATATATTTAGTATGTTTAACTAGCAGTGTGAGTACGCTTGAACGGTATGCTGACACACTATTATTTGAATTTCGATCCATAACTTTCCCGCCAGAAACAATCTATTTCTATTCATTTGCTACAATCTGTGAAAAATAGGACTTCCCTGTTGCTTTGGTGTTTACTGTTAGGATATCGTTCCTCCCATCACCCCAATTATTGCACCTCATAAACACGAAATTTCCCCGATGCGAATATCTTTCCAATGAAAATATCGGCATACATTCATTAAAACATTATAATGAAGCTCGTCGGCTTCTCTCATATGTAGCTTGGAATGACAATGCTCATCTTCAAGACCCCAACTGCAAATTGTAAATACTATAATAATATATGTGTATATTATCAAAACTGTAAAGCCTCCGGTCTTAAAGTTTTATTAAAAAAAAACTTGTCAGTGATGCAGTGAAATTTCATCAGAAGTAAATTTTCTAGTCACACTTCATTTTCACTATAACATCAATTTTTTCTTCTAGTCGAGTTTCAAATCCGCACTTTTTTTTTTTTTTTAGGGCAATAGGCTACATGAGGGTAATCCACTTAGGGCAACTCCCCTTTAATAGCATAGGAAGGGATTTGAAAGGGGGGATGCGGAAGGGAAGAGGAAGGTAGCCAAGGGTAACTAGGGGCCCCCGGGCTATATTTTAAGGATCCTACCCGGCATTCGCCTAAAGGAATGCAGGGAAAACCTTAGAAAAACCTGCATCGGGTAGGTCGGGCATTAATATGGACAGCAAAATAATATAAAATTATTTTAGAAAAAGCCTGCGAGAGGATTTCTCGCAGGTGAACCTTCCCAGAGAGCTCTGGCGGGGGCTACCTTTGGGGATGCTCTCACATCTCTCTGGTTTTTTTTGAACTAAGGTTCCCACATGCCGAGGCACCTCGGTCTGTTTTGAGAGGTGTATGTTCCGGGGTCGCAGACCTTGGGCATACGGCAAGAGTTGTCCGCTATTCCTATTGGAATAGTCGGCCAGCTGCCTCCTAAACAGGCCAAGGCATGGCGAGGGGTAAGCTGCGTCCCCACAGCAAACTCCTCTCCCGCTATCGGAAGGGCGTGGGACAAGTACCCAATGCCCGACCTACCCGATGCAGGTTTTTCTAGGGTTTTCCCTGCATTTCTTTAGGCGAATGCCGGGTAGGATCCTTAAACCATAGCCCGGGGGCCCTAGTTAACCCTTGGCTACCTTCCTCTACCATTCCGCATCCCCCCTTTCTAATCCCTTCCTATGCTATTAAAGGGGAGTTGCCCAAAGTGGATCACCCTCATGTAGCCTGTTGCCCTAAAAAAAAAAAAAAAAAAAATTATTTTTGAATCAAACAGAATTATAATAATTCTTTATTTTTTAAAAAAGGCAATTTTTTTTGTAACGAGTTGAGGATTATTACCGTCAATAATTATGTATTTGGTATCGATCATGATAGCAAAATTGTAAACCGTTAATGGGCTAATAAGCGTCGGTGTCAGCTGTGAAAAAAGGCCACTTGAATTTATTGCGGCAATAGACCTGCAACCTATCAGTAGTGCGCTTTGTGCTAAGGCTGGGCTCATAAACAGGGACTAAAGAGATAAAAAAGGAATGCTTAACGTCCACAGTACAGAGAGTGAGGGAATTGCGCAGCCTTCCTTAAATGCCTGAAATTTCCTCTCGCCTTGAAAACTACCGGAATTTTACAGAGTTCGGATTTTTGTTCGCTCGTAGGGTCAACACCAATTTCCTGATAGTCTTGCGGTTTGTTCTCTTACTGCTCGACTGCCTCCAAGAAGAAATTGGGTTACCGAATCAAGGTCACTTTGCCAAATAATACTTATTGACGAATTCTCCTTAACCAATAGATGCGTAGGAAGAAACTCATAGACTTGACTTGTGAACAGTATGAATAGTTAAACTTCATACTTCTGGGATCAAGCCATCGAGTTTCGGCAAATACGATGACTGAAGTAACGTCAGACAGGCCGCAGATAATCTCCCAGTGTTAAATGCCTAAGAATTTGGAACAAATATTATTCTCCTTGGGACACTGCAGAGAAAGTGAACCTAGTAACGCAACAACAAATGGTGACTTTTCACTTGAGAACTAAAATTCAACGACCAAAAACAATCACAACCATATAGTTATAAGAAGAAAGTTTTCTATTTTGCTACAAAAAACATGATTTCAATATTAAGGACGCGATATCAGTATGTATAGTATTGGAACGAAAATAACACAATTAGTGAAGACATTTACCCTGACAAAATTTACTCGTACTAAACTTCATTGCGTGTACGGTTTAACAAAGACGTGAAGAAGTTAAATAAATTATCCAAAGTTCATTGTTTTAATTTTAGAAAATATTAGCGGAGTAATCCTCTTAGCGAATTTTTGGAGCAAAGACATAAGAAATTTTGCATAGTAAAAAAACTGTGAAAGTGGAAGGAAAATTATTTTTTATATCACTAAAGTAATGAAATATTATTTGGCGAAATGAAATTTAAAGTAGTAAAATACATTACCAAAACTAGTTGTGGGACGGACTTCCTTGCATAAAGTACAGCAGTTTTGTTTACTTGAAAGTATTAAATCCTCCGAAAATATATTATTATATTAGGGCTTTTAATAATTATTTGGGTTCATTTATAGTGACACGTGCATTAGAGTACATAAACTATAATAATTTTGAAAATATAAAACCTCTGTATTAGATGAAATCTTATTGGATAAAGAAGTAGCCAATTAACATGCAAATTTTAGTCATAAAATAAATACCACACATTATTTCAGCAATCATTATTGCTTTCGTAAGGACACACCTCGCAAATGGAAAGCCTGCATTTGAACTCGTCACCAGGTTTGTTTGGATCACGTAACGAAATAAACGAGGATTGCAGAAACTTCGTCTGGTTTTATATTTTATCACTTAATTTTGTCTGTGAATTGGCATAATAATTTTATATACATCCTTATTCATGGATGTATACATCCATAAAATATATAAGTCGTAATCAGCTTCGGATTACATAAATACCAACACTTTTATGAGACAGAACCTTGTAGGAGAGATACGAAGGGGCTACCTTTGGGGATGCCTTTTCCTCTCCGTTTTTGAACTAAGGTTCCCACAAGCCGAGACAGCTCGGCCTGTTCTGAGAGGTGTATGTTCCGGGGTCACAGACCTTGGGCATACGGTAAGAGTTGTCCGCTATTCCCATTGGAATAGTCGGCTAGCTGCTTCCTAAACTGGACGAGGCACGGAGAAGGGAATGCTGCGTCCCCACAGCAAACTCCTCTCGCGCTATTGGAAGGGCGTGGGACAAGTACCCAATGCCCGACCTTCCTGATGCAGGTTTTCCTAGGGTTTTCCCTGCATTACTTTTAGGCGAATGCCGGGTAAGATCCTTAAGATATAGCCCGGGGGCCCTAGTTAACCCTTGGCTACCTTCCTCTACCCTTCCGCATCCCCCCTTTCAAATCCCTTCCTATGCTATTAATAGGGAGTTGCCCAACGTGGATTACCCTAATGTAACCTGTTGCCCTAAAGAAAGTTATATGTTAGTATAATTAATTGTTCAATTCACTCCTGCCTTATTTGGGTTTATAGTGATTTGTCCAAATTTACTATGAATCTCTATTCACATCGCAGCAAAGATAGAAATTTTAGCTAGGTAAATATTTTAGGCTAAGGAAGAAAAAAGTGAGAATAGAAATTATATTGTGAATACTGACTATATACCAACAACTTAACATATATATTTCAATACGAATCTCAGCACGTCGTGTTTATTTGCAGTCTGCCTTTCGTAACGATATAAAGAAGAACTGTCGCTAATGACCGTTGCAGTAGATGCGACTATAAATAAAAATTCTTTTAAAAACGAAGATGTGTTCATTCAACCAGAATGAATCAATGGTTAAATTTCAGGACAACACATTGTCTACGTTGTATATAAAAAATAAATCTAGAGTCAAATGTAGTGACACAATTGCTCACGACACATCCTTGAATCATTTGGTAATTTACTTCCATTATTTATTATACGAGTGGCAGAAATAAATGAGACGTGAAGGCCTCAATAGTCTACCCTTTGTAATGGACAGAAGGTATACTTATTTAAGAACTTTTCGGACTCGGGGTGCCAAATTCTTATTTCCCGAAGACGAACAAATATTTTACTGTTCGAAATGTGGAATTATTTCTATATTTCATTCACTCTACTTCCACTGAAATAAATTCTTCCATTATAGGCAATGGAATATCTGATAACATGTTCACAAATTGTATCAACACTCAAAAACCTAGTCAACAAATTTCAAAACCAGAACAAGCTAGAACAAGAAAACCACGTGGAACTGTGATCGTAATTAATGCCTACGTTAGTATTTTTACCGAAGAGAATAGAATTTTGTTTTTTAACAAATAAAATGGTATATAGTTTGTACAAAGAAGATGTCTAAGATATTTTTCTCTTAGGCAGGGAATGTGGCTGAGGCGGACTAGGAGGGAGCTACACAGGAATGCAATGCTCCGTGTACTCACGTGAGCCTTCTAACATTCCTTGCACCAAAAAATAATATATTACGCAGCGCAGTGCTATTCGGGGCACAGGGCCCCTAATTAAAGCCAGAGACGTACATTTTACAAAATGAATTTCCAAAATTGTTGACCTTATTGAGTCATGGAAAGAGCACATGCTTCAGAATACAAATAAAAGTCAATTATCGTTTTGGATTTCAGTTTCTCAAATTTCTGACAAGAGTACATGTCAACCACAAATTTCTTGGAGCAAAGAAAAATAATTTACTTTATTTAGTTCCAGTCTTATCGCCGACCTTCTTTGGTGGTGTTGTCAGCGTCCCGGCTTCGCATGTGCTCGTTCTGGTCACAAAAGCAGTGAGGGAGAACTGGCACACCACGTGTCACTCCTAAATCCAGAGTGTGGCATAAAACTGGAGTTGGACTTAATTATTATTATTATTTGATACTCGACATTCCATTGAGAGCCTTGGTCTACCGTGACGACTGTCAGACTGTCTGTACATGGCACGTGGCAAGTGATTATTGTGTCAATTATCCCCCAGGATATTTTTCTTATTTTATTAAAATAAAATAACTATTATTTGAAACGGCACAAAGTTGCAGATATAATTTGTTGGAAAATTTATGTGAGGGGAAATAAGTATCATTGTACGAACTAGGGTTGCCCAAATTGTTCAGTTACAGTTTTTTATATAATATTTCTCTGGATAAATCTCGATCCAATTAGCTTTGGTGCTAATTTTATGTACTTGCAGCTTAAATGACAATAAAATTATACTGCCTGAGGAAAAGAATTTTACGTCAAATTTCTATTTAAACATATCCCACCAGAACTCCTTAACAATGCCGTCATATATCATTAAAATACAGGAACTCTTCTCATGTGTAAATTATCTCAGCGGGGCACAATATTTTGAAATTTTTTCCGAATGAAAAATTAAACTTCAAGAATTCGGGACTGTAAAAAAAAGTCATTATTCATTTCTAAATGCAACTTGACACTCTTCTATGCGTGACAACTGCTTCCATCAATCTTTTCACCTCGCCTACCGCTTTTACCTCCTAAGGGCGATGAGATGACAATTACTTAATTATTTTTAACAATCAAGCAGCATATTTTAAGATAATTATTACTTTCTACAACGGTATAAGTCTAGTAGATTGTCATAGACAGAATTGAGACTCGAATTGTAATATAGACCTTTTTAATTAATCTTTCAAAAAGTCTAATGAAATATATGACGTCTTTTACCAACGTTGTTAAAAAACGGAAGCTACGACCCATTCCTAAAATAGGGCTAATAGCCAACGGTAATAGAACATGTGCTAGTTATCCATACCAAAGATATAGCTTTTCCCAATATTATAATTCTGGCATAATGTATTGTGTTTTTCTGCTTTTTGAAAAAAATCAAGTACTTGTTCTCTGATAGATGAACAACTAGAGTCCTTTATTACACCTGTTTCTTTATTCGATAAATTTATGTATATAAAAGAAAATTCTTACTAGAAATATCTGTTAACCACACGAGGACTAAGCCATTAGTGTATTGTACTGACTGTGAATATTCCTTCTTTCCATTTTGATTATTACTACTAGCGGACTTCTATGATATCTGACAAAATCTCAACGATCAACATATTGCGAATACAAAAAGGAGCAAACAGATATTAGGGCTAAAATGATATTTCTGAGACAGTCAACTGAACTGCGCAGTTGTGTCGCTTTAGGCTCTTGTGCTTTTAGTTTTCTTAGCATCCGAAGAAAGAAACAAGGTTTTTAGAAGAATCAATCAGTCTTCAAAAGTGTATTAACTTGAAACCATCAGTTAATATTGACGTATGCTCAGTTTTCTATTTCTCTACAATATTAACTACTATATTCACTTTTCTGGAAAGTTATGTTATTTGAGTAATTGCCTTTGGAGGCAGCGAAGCGTTTGGATTGTTTCAGATGTTAGGTTTGCTTTCTGGGTTGTAGAAGAGCACTTAACAGATTCCCCGATCTCCTGGAGAAGCTGGTATTCAGAGCTAATAACTGTTCGGAGCCTAACAATGTCAGAACAGCTTCAGGTGTTTAAATTAATTACAGCCAGGTGATAAATTAGGAAGGGCGCGTTATAATAGTTCTTAGTGTGGATAAACGGCCAGAACTAGGGAATTACGGTTCCATGGATGAATAATTGAAGGGGAGAAAAAATTCCAGGCAAAGGAGCTGGTGTCACCGAGGCAGTAAACCGCACGCTCAAATCCCAAAAACCGGTTACCATTTGTCAAGAAGGCCGTCCAGTTAAGAACAGACTCTCCACTCCCTTCCTTCGACGTTTACTGTTCCATTAAGCGAAAAAACACGGGATTCCGTAATTTACTGAGCTGTTAAATAAATAGTGTGGATCCAGTACCGTGCCAAATTTGGTTTACGTCTGGGAAAGCCTGAAGGCAGTTAACAATTTATTTAATTAGCGGTTTGGGCATTGTTACGTCACCTTTGAGTGGATGCTAATTAGGGAATGTGGAATCAGAGTAGTCTTTCTGGATGTTCTATCAAGATGAAAGTCTACAACTTCGTAGGACAGAGTAATGCCGTATTTCCACTTGGCTCTGTAGGCGCCAGAGACCCTTAAACAATAATCCTGATGCGGAATTCATTACTCTGCACATTCTAAATTATGTTACTGAATCATTTAAAATTTTCATTACTCGTATCGTAGCTACCTAATATGTTCACTTCAATGTATTAGCGATTTAAACGAAACTATGTTAATATTTAGAACAAAGTGACACTTCATTTCGTCTGGAAGATGGTCCTCGATACGTCTATGTTTAATTACGATGGTACTCAGGTGGAAACGGGAGACCTTTTCCTAAACTGACTAACATGTAGTAACGTTTTCAGGCCTTCTATTGTCTGCGGTTTGGGAGGTAATAAAGTAGAATGCATCAGGCTAATGTGTAGTGATAAAGAGGAAGAGGAGAGGTCCAATGTTTCGAACAGTGAAAAAAAACTTTCAAGATAAAACGTGCTAGTCACGGTAGTCCAAGCACTAATCAGAGAAATAAATCTAATTAGTCTATTCTATAAAATTTTGCTATCGAAGCCTTCGCTTCAGTCATCATATTCTGCAGTAGTTTAATTTAATAGGTTAATTTGTGTAAGGAGTGCTCAGACTCGTGCACCTAACTCTCACCGTTTGTTTATTATTTGTTTAAAATATTTTGTCCTGAAATAAATACTGGAACTCTCCTCTACTTTTTTTAATTTTCATCGAAGTCCCGTTTAATGTGTTTATTTTACATTCTTGCAAACCACATATAATGGAAAACCCGAAAAAGTCTACGAAGTATGACAAACCATTGACAAAAAATTTCAAATATATAATGAATACCAAAAAATACAGAAAAACATAATTATTTGAACCTATTAAAAGCGTATTAGATAGTTAAAAACTATTACTATGCATGTGGGAGAAAAAATAAAATGAAACGATCGGGTAGACAAATTGTAGTAACTTTATAAACTGAAATAGCAACATTAATATAATGAAAGTTTCCTAGCCATTTCCCTGGAAATGTCTTTCACTCTGAGCCACATTTTTCTGGCCAAACACACAAAAATTGTTTTTCCAAAATTAATTTAGTACCGTGTAGAAAATCTAATATTTTGTACGTCTCACTAAAATTAAGTATCTCGGGTTATGCCGATAAAAATGATTCTTCCACATTTATGTTTAAAACTTTCTGAGAAAAATTCTGAGTAAACTATACATTTTCCTGAAAATTTACCTATCTTAATTAAATACAGACAAACTATGTAATCGTAAAGCGCCACGAATAACCAGTGCATTCAGTTTTCGTATCATTAGGAGAAATCTTGAGTAACAAAAATATCAACACACTCCGGAACTTCTTTACTATCGTTGCCTATGAAAGTAAACAAACCTAATAAAGAAATTACATATCTCATAAGAAACACATGGATGTACAATTTACAACTATTAGAAGCTGAAAATTTGATAGAAAGAATCATTGGTAAATTAAAATATTTGAAGAGTGAACGAAATGTAGGCATTCTATATTCTATATACCGCCGAACACGTGAATTTCTCGTGTGTCCTCTGTTAAAGTATGGCTGTATTTGTACGGATCCATTTAGAAAATATCACACCGAGTAAAAATTGAGTTACGGAAATGAGAAAGTTCAACAAATGTTTGAGAAATGAAGGCAAAATTCACGTCTTTTATTAAAGCATACGCTGGTCAAAATTCAAGGAAGAAAATAGCCTCATGGTTGGTAGAAGCAAATTATTATAGTAGAAGGATCATAATTCCAAAATTAAGCTCGGAAACGTTAAAACTCGTGTCAGAAATATTCGTCTTTATAGGGGATTCAAACAACCTACCTACATAAGTTATTGAAACATTTCCTCGTAATCTTAAAGTTTTCCATGCAGGATAAGTAAGTATACTTTCTGGTGTAATGAAAGTGTATAAAGCGACAACAAACTAATTAAACTATGAATATTTTAATTTTCTTTTCCTGGAACTCATTTCGTAAGTTTGTTTGTATTATTTGCTTTTTATGTTTTTCTTACTGTTTGTAATAGCTCTCTAGTGCAACTCACTTGCAGAATCAATATATTAATTAATTTCATACGTTCATTTATTAAGATTACTGCAAAAGGGAACATTTTTTGTTTGAGTCAGCGTCATAATTCCTGTTATCTTTCAGTACTGAATCTAGAAAGAAATAGCCAGTTTACTGATCTACATCCAAACATCCCAAAAACGTTTATGCTTTTATCTTTTTCAAAAACACGGATTGAAGTTACGACAAATGCAATGGCTAATAGGGAGGCGGTCCCAACTTACCATCGAAAATAAATTACTATTATATAAGGTCATCCTTAAACCCATATGAAGCTATGGAATTCAACTTTGGGACACAGCAGTAGATCCTGCAACGCTTTCACAACAAAGTACTACGGCTGTTAGTAAACGCCCTCCGAACTCAGAATAACGACCTACTAATCACAACAATTGAAGAAGAAATCAAGCATTTTACTACGAACTGTTGTTGCTAAATCTAAGGTGCATCCAAACGGCCTCGCGAGAACACTGTCCATAACTTTTAGTGAAGTGCGACGTTTAATGATGTTCGAGCCCAACAATCTATTATATACATTTAATAAGGACACTTAGTGTTAAAATCTCAGACTTATCATAACATCCTTTTAGGATATATATTAGAGGGGTGTCTTCACTGGAAGCATCTCCCACATGTCACTGTCTGTATATCATGTATATTTCATCTCAAGTACTTATTGCCCTGGACGGATTGTATATATAATGCTGTCAAAATAATAATAAAAAATATTTTTCAAAACCTATTTACAATTTAACTACATTAGACTGAGAAATGAGGAATGAATTTTCCATACCCTTCCATTATTTTACTGGTGGTAACAGGGTTAAAGCGAGAAGTGACGGGAATAAAAATGGGAAATTTTAAGGTAATTGTTTCGGAAAGAATTGATGATTTGGATAAGAAAAAAATATTAAAATTTTTTCCCATTGGGATGCCACGTGTAAACGTGTTCGTATTGTCTCATGGACAAAGCCTCTAATAATAATGTTGAGTGGAATATGCTGAATGTTAATTGATTTGGAATACAGCGGTCATACTGAAGAGAGACTGGACATGCCGCTTCCTTTCCAATTAAGCTTTGAAAGGGAGCCGGCTGTTAAGAGTCGAGGCACGGCCCTTTCTTGAGGGCCGGCGCTACAGTTTTTGTGGGTGTGGGCGTCCAGCCGTGGAGGTGGCCACGCGAACGCCGTAGACCAAGAGTTCACTCGGAACATTAAACTCATACAGCAGCTTCCTGTCGTCTCCAACTCACTGACATGAGCCACGTGCACATAGAGCGAAAATCCACGTAGTCATAGTATGTCATGAACTTTATATCGGAAAGCGTGTAACCTAAGCGATGTTATCGAAGATTGGTATTTGGACTGAAAAGAAAAGAGAACAACATTTTCACATTTTTTGAATTTTACTAATGCTGAATATATATAATCTTCGAACAGCTTTTGAATATATTTAAAATATTGAGGTATATAACACAAGTTCAACATAATATCACGGATACTTTTTCAGCTTCTTTTCTTTGTCTTTATTCGTTAATGATTTACACACAGAAATATAGGGTGGTTGAAAATATTCCTTTCAATCTTTTAGGACTTGTAGAGGGAACTAAGTTGATCGTGAAAATAAGGTGAAGAATATGGCGATGCCAACTATCTAAGCGCTGTGGCAAAGAAATGCCATCACCTTTAGGATTCCCGACAACTATTCATTCATCAGTTGATCATGAAACCTATGTCCGTGCTGCAACAATTTCAACACAGAATATTGACCCGACTACATTTTCTTGATTAATTTAGTTATGTGTGACTCAGTACATCAGTTTTCTTACAATTTTAACTCATCGAGGAATAATTACAAAGAAAAAAAGAAACTGTGGCGGTATTTAAATAAAAGCTTGTTAAATTTATATAAAAATGTGAATTTATTTTACAATTAATTTAAATTGCAATTTAATATTTCTTGAAAAATTAATTTATACATTTGTTTCTCTATGTAAAGTGTGAGCCGCAATATTAATAGAAAATAATAAATCTATCTCAGGGCTATTTTAATAAAAATAGTGATTTAGAACAAATAAAGAAAAATTTATTTATTTCCATTTCATGAGAAATGCAACTAAAGAAAAATTGTGAGGTTTGCTTGGGGAATGTTTTCCGGTTCCTTCAGAAAGTTAGCAAGTGGGATCTTCTGTTTCTATGGTCATAATCCTGTACTCAGGTTATAATTATCGCCGCCACTTTTTCTTCGTAAGAGCTATGAGATAAATATTTTCAGCTGTTTCACTCAGTTTTAAGATAAGTTACCATACGTACGATAACGATACTAACCACAAAATATGTCTGAGATGAAGAAAAAAACGAAGTGAGTCTTTTTCTGTCGTTTTTTATCCTGCGTTCCACCACCTTGCAAACATGATCTCCTATCCACCCGTGGCTAGACCATAAAGTTGTTCTTGACCAACTGTGGGTTTCCAAGGGTCGGCACGGTTTTTGATTACTAAAGCGAACCATTCTTTTGAAATGTCTGGCAGATTTACGTTGGTGGGCAGTTTGCATCTGCTTTTAAGGCCAATTTGGAAAATATATTCGGCAAAATTACTATGTACTTACACTACCGTACCACCAATCGTATCACAAACACTTTTGTGTACAGAATAAGAAAGATAGCCAATTCAGACAGAAAGGTAATATAAATACCACACTACGTTTCTGGAATCCTTGTGCCTTTCGTCAGGTGCTAAGAAGAGCCTAGAGCAACACAACTGTACTTGTCAGTTGACAAAACTCAAAAAGCGACGAAAACGCGACGGTTGAGCTTTTGACAGCACGTTGAGACTTCATATTAAGATGCATATTATGGAAAAGGTAAACGCTTGTTCGAAAACACTACTACGTACAAAATTAGTCTTGAGTGACGCAGTTGATATAAACAGAAGATCTCAATGCTTTTTCTTTAGGGATAGATCAGTATTGTAATAAACTCGCCAATACACGACGTCAAAAGTGTCAGAAATAAAAAGAAGAAATTATTGAGGACCTTGTTTGAAAGTATGAATACAAAACAGCACTGTCCTTAATAGTGAAAAACTCAACACGCAGAATGGAGGAGATGCCCAAGGGCTGGGATTTCGATAGCGGATGATGGTGAGCCTATAAACCCTGGGTGGCCGTTTGCGTGCCTCGTAAAGAAATAACGCTTTACACTCGCCCATGGCTACACGCAGTATTACTGTTTCTTGGCAAACGCTGAATTACAAATAATTTGAATGATGGAAGGCACCATTTTTGCAAGAAATTTGGTCGCTCTAACGTAGTATGAAACCAAAAGAAAATAGGTTTTATGTCACCGTGACACTACTCAATGTTATGAGAAAATAATATAAAATGCGGTATCGGTTGTCGCTATATTACGTACCTTCTCAATTCACTCTGTTCATTTATAATAATCAATTCGGATAAAAATCCTACGGGATTCATATATCGGTCGCGTTAAGTCGTGTGAAGATAAGATGCGCAGAAGTCTACTGCCCTGTAATTCTAGTGGGGGTAGGCCAGAGTTCGGTTTAACAGGGACATTTGTTACGGCAACGTGGTAGTGTGAAAACAATTATGACGCATGGAAATATATTGTGTTCAGTTCAGGATATGATGAACAGCCAAAAAACTCATCCATAAAAGTTGAGGGACAGTGGCCTTGGCGCCGTATGTATATCCCGTTCATAAGAATATAATTATTTGTAATATGGTAGTGATGTAGTTCCAGTTCCTCCACAAGACGGCATTCGCAACTGACGACATATGGAGACTTAACCGATCGTTTGGCGGACATTTGAAATTCCGCGTTCCACGGATGTGTGGCCCGATCGGCAGTCAGTGATATTTTAAATTAATATCGCTGGTTGCTAACAACAATCCGATAGAGAGAAGAGCTTTTGATCTGAAACAACACGGTTCAACCACGACTTTATGTGTACTATATTTTATCGCCGCGAATTATTATTTATTGAATAAACGTTAAATTTTATAAAAGTTGGAATTACATTTATCATTTCGTATTAGACTTCATCATTTTATGTGGGTGTACATCAATACATTTTTAATGTACAAAAATAATGTCCCCACAGACAATGTTCTTCTCCACTATCTCCCTCCTACTGCGTATCTGACCCCGACTTGCTTGTCCAAAGATCTAGAAATTCGTCAAAAACGTGCGACTTTTCGATGAAGTCATTATCTTTTGGTCACTATCTACACCGGGAAAGCCTTAGGTGAACAATAATCAAGGTGTTTTGGAAACTGATAGTTTATATCCAGAGACTTCTTTAAATTTATTTCTCCGTTATTGATACGTCACGTCCAAAACATTTCAAATATTTTCCTTCTTGAGAAGAATGTTCTCTCATCTTACATTCATTGTAAATTTTAAACGATTTATAAATTGTAGTATATTCGTTTTAAGTTGGAGTAATTTTATTTAGGCTTCATTACAAACAATAATACACCGAAAATTTTTTTATTGTAAAATTACTGATAACTGCGGTGGCACATGTGCACAATTTATTTCATGAGTTTTGTTTTGATCGTTGGTAACTTACGTACACTTCTGAAGAAATCAATCACTTGACGAATCAATCTGATCAGATTGAAAGGAATTTTCGAGGAAGGATGTATTGTTGTGCATCGTAACAACGTCTTCAAAGTCCAGTGAGGATGTTCCGGTGTTGTAACGAGCTGCGTTACGGTTGTTTTCGCCTGTCTGCTCCATTGTACTCGGGAAGAAAGAGCGCAGGTTCATTATAAAGTCTCTCCCCGAGATCTGCGTCCCATTCGTGGTTCGTCATCGCTGCGAGTCGTAGCACGTGCATTTCGCAATAACTGAAACGAATTTAATCTTTCATTTCCTCAACTAATTGATATTTTTACTCAAGGAAGTGATTCAAGTTAGAGTTTAACGAAAACGGACAAAATTATGAATGTTTCATTTCCGGAACGAGTGAGGCATAAAAGTTCAATCAAAATTTTTATTTCCGTAAGTTAAATGTGTACTACGTGGAACACAATTTTAAAGCTCTACAGCGTGATTCGAAAATTGTCTTATAGTAACAAAATTGACACGTGATTTACGTCAATCGGATATCGATTGAACAAATAAAAATCAGTAAAATTATGTTGAATAATTTCAGATATCTAAACGGTAAATTATATACCAGCTGTACAACCTTTAAACCGCTGTTTGCTCATAGATGTAGTTAGTGATCATATTAAGCTACTACGGATACGTCATTCTTATGTTATGAGTTTGTCATTTGTCAACAATAGTCAGTGCACATCATCATTTCATACAACATACTTTTTTTTCTTTGGTAATCATGTAAATTTTTTTGCCAAAAAAAGAGCATATGTAGGAAGCTCTGCTTTCCTGCTTCTCTGAAGAAATCACCTGGCGAATCGTATTAAGTGCTTGTGGAGGCCTATGGCAACAGTGCTTTATCGAAAACAACGTCCAGAGACTGGTTTCGACAATTCAAATATGGCAATTTTGATCAAGAAGTGTGAAAATCGGCCCAGGTTGAGAACCATCAATTGCAGCCGCTTTTGGACGTGGACGGTACCTAATCGCAAAAAAAAAAAATACTTGCCAAGCAATTTGGTGTTGCTCAACCAGCCATTTCTATGTGTCTCCGTGGCATGGGAAAGGTTCAAAGGATCGGAGAACGCACCATCTCGCGCGTGAACCGTGGTCAAAAATTACTTGGAGTCACCCAACTGGGAGGTGCTACCCCATTCCGCTTATTCACCAGACCTGGCCCCTTCCGACTACCACCTGTTTTCGTCGATGATCTTAGCGTTTGCTGAGCAGTACTTCAATTCTTACGAAGACGTCCGAAAATGACTTGATGAGTATCCACAAATTTCCCGAAAGATGGGAAAAATGTGTAGCTAGCGAATAATGCTTTGAATATATTTTTTCTTTGCTTTCTAAGAAATGTGTGTTTTTCTGACTAAAAAACAGCAGAGTTAAGCTTATACACCTGGTAACATATAACGTAAACTAATAAATTATATTTTGTTAGTGCTTTATATTTATTTTGTTTTATCTCTACGGTTTTAAGGAATATGTAAATAAAATTTTCCTGAAAGTGTTGCGAAAACATGGAAAACTTACTTAGAAAGTAGAACACTAAATTTCAACTTAATTTATTTCTTGTCATTCACTAATTATTCGGAAAGGAAATAAGATCTTAAATTACGTAAAATTCAAATTCAAAAACTTTTTTTAAGGCAACAGGCTACATGAGGGTAATCCACGTCGGAAAACTCACCTTTAATAGCATAGGAAGGGATTTGAAAAGGGGGATGAGGAAGGTAGTCAAGGGTTAACTAGGGCCCCCGGGCTATATTTTAGGAATCCTATCCGGCATTCGCCTAAAAGTAATGCAGGGAAAACCATAGAAAAACCTGCATAAGGTAGGTCGGGCATTGGGTACTTGTCCCACGGCTTTCCGATGGCGGGAGATGAGTTTGCTATGGGGACGCAGCATTCCCTTCTCCGTGATTCGACCAGTTTAGGAGGCAGCTGGCCGACTATTCCAATGGGAATAGCGGACAACTCTTACCGTATGCCCAAGGTGTGTGACCCCGGAACATACACCTCTCAAAACAGGCTGTGATGCCTCGGCTTGTGGGAACCTTAGTTCAAAAACGGAGAGGAAAAGGCATCCGCAAGGGTACCCCCTTCGTATCTCTCCTACAAGGTTCTGCTGCGAGAGAACATCCCTCGCAGGTATCGCCTGCGAGAGAATAGCCCTAGCAGACGTTGTAAATTCATAAACTCATTTAATATTAAACTAACACAATTAACGTCTATAATAAAATAACACAAGAAATTAACGACCCGTATAACAGAAATTAATTTTGAACAATATAATTTACAAGTGAGGATACGTTTTATGGAACACAACACTTGATCAAAACTTCTACTCACTTTTAAATTATATTGTTCGAAACTGATTTCTGTTATTATCTGTTAAACGAATCGATAATTTATTTATTTTTCGAGTAATTTAATTATTTATGATGGGAGATTTCGTCTGATAAAGTCATATTCATCTATACAATCAGATTATTAATCTTATTTTTGCTTCTGATTGTATATATAAACAGGATCTTAAGCTGAAAGCTCCAATTAATAAATATATAATTAAATTGACACTTATTTTTTCTGAATCATATATAATTAGAAATACTTATCAATCTTAAAAACTACTGTGTAAATAAGAACTTAATTTTTTTTTGATGGTATTACATTTTGCTCCTTTACATTTATGCATTAGATTGGCATTTAAATGTAATAACTGCTTCAAAATTATTGCATACGATATATTATGAATTATTTGAAATATTCACATTCACTTGACATTTATGTTAAATAACATAATCGTTACTTTATGCTTATATATAAAAGTCGTAATTGTTGATTGCATATCCTGCAACAGGATTTAGACATATTCCTTAAAATAATTGATAAGACTGGTAATTCACGATTCAATTTGAATTGGAAAATCCTTCTGAATATTGTTATTTATTTCTTATCGCTCTTAGGCGCAGTATTTCCTCGGAGAATAAGGATTTATTCGCGATCGAACCCTAAAGCCCCGTAAACGGCTTTCCACGTAACTAACTGGGATCAAACGCATTGCACTGCCAGCCCAAAACATAGCAACCGGAATATCGCCGTTCCGCTTCATAGTTTCCAGTCTTTGCACTTCATTTTCAAGCGCAAACCCCAATTTCATGCCAAGAGCTTTCCCCCTTTCATCTCGTTAGGGAAGTTGCTCACATTATACTTGGGAAACAGCAAAAAGAAGCTCTGAAAATAAATGAACCTTAACTTTCTTACTTGCACATCCCCACTTCTCCTTTCCCTCGGCCCAACTCTTGGAATCTTTCTTCATTCATAAGTAACCACCTTTACAAACATCGTCTTCATCCGTCGAGAATTAATGTCCCGTAACACGCTCCCACCAGAGATGTTCTGAACTTTGCTGGTCATCATTATTTTAAAGGAATTGTATTCAATTACTTATAGGTTATAATCCGCATAAGTAAATAAAATGTAATAATTCGGTCAAACTTATGTGCACTAACGTAACCGATAATGTTAATGTTTTGAATTCTTGTTTTCATGAATACTAAATCAGGGGTATTTCAGTCATAAAGAAAGTTTCTAGAAATATTCGGAACACTACCATTCCTAGTAAGTGACATATGAATATTTCTATAGACAAAGGTCACTGTACCCAGGTTTTAACGGACTGATTGATATCCATATTGCATTGAGATCTTATTTCGTTTTACTAATGTGTTAGAATACATATATTGATGATATATGATATATTGTAATACCCAGTAAGAAGAACATAAATTTTTTTCTTATTTCATCAGATGTGTTTACCAACTCAGACTGGGGATTCTTGAGTGGTATATAAAAAAAGATAATAATAAAATGATGGATAAGCGGCTCTTAGAGAAGGAGAGGACTATAATTGGACGTTTAGCGGCTCTTAAAGATAATGGTTTTGACAGACATCGGGACGAAACCCTAAAGGCAAAATGACAGAAGTTTTGTGGACACAAAATTATTTTAAAAGGAAATGTTTATTTTAATTGTATTGAGGGGCTCTCGGAGCGTGAGGAATCCAATAGTTGGTGTTTGATGGCGAACGTGGAAACTCAAAAACTGCGGAAAAAAAGGAATATTCTGGAGAGGAGGAAGTGCATAGAAAAGTCAGTGTGGAGTCAGAGTTGGGAGGAGATGGACGTGGAGTGTGGTGTCAGAGTTAGACTGGAGACCTCAGGGGAGATGGACGTGGAGTCGGGTGCCAGAGCGCAAGAGGGAAGGATGTAGGAGTGTGGTGTCAGAGGAGATGGAAATGGAGTATGGTGTCCGAGTTGGGAGGAGACGGACGTGGAGGCGGTGATAAATATTCGGTCAAATTGAATGGTGGCCGTGACTAAAAATAAAATAAACATTTTAGTCCATGCAAGCAGTCAGGAGCTGGGATATTAAAAAGGATAAAGTGAACGTGTCTGTGAAGCGTGTGTAAAAGTCTGTGCACAGAGGGCATTGGAGATTAAAGTGCATTCCTGAAAAACTCAAATAAAATTGTAAGTAGACATTCAGTAATAAATTCTGTATATTGTTAAATAAGGGTAATCAATCAGATTTCTTTTTCATTTTATTTAATTGCATTGTTTAAATTGTAAATTTTAGTTTTCCGTTTCTTTATCAACCCAGTAAAGAGCCTGGGGTACAGTGTCTGATTTATAAAATGTAACTGGATTATTAGTGTAATTTAATTCTTGAGATAAAAGGATATAAAAATATACAGAGATTTTCTTGAGTTGTATTCTAGATTAATAAAATTGTTTTGTTTAATAAAATTTAATAACTTGTTTAATCTAAATTCCTATAACAATAATTATAAATTGGTTGGGTATTACAATATATATATATATATATATATATATATAGAACAAGTTTAATTCAATTGACTCCATTATTGCGCCAATGACAGTTATTTGAAAAATGGTTAGTTTACCCTTCAGTAACGATTGGTGTTGCAATAAAAAGAGTTTATTTAAAAATTACCAATGAACTTCTGCATTATTTTCATTCCGACAATAATAAAATAACACAACTGGCAACACTACCAAAATAACAGCGTAAGTGAAGATGATTATTTTGATATCAGTATATGATAATCAGGGAACGGTGTGCCAACATGTAACTACACAATACGATAAAAATGTATAGAAAATTTTTATGGCATCATATTTCAAGCTAACTGAATGGATATTAAACGATAATGGAAGGTCGCACATTGCAATTGTTTTTGCCGAACACCTCTCAAAAGTGAATGTGAGATGTGTCCCTCATCATCTAATCTTCAGTCCATATTGACTATCACGGAATTTCGAACTATTAAATAGGTGTTAGAATTAAAAGTAGGACAATAATTCAAATTATTTAGTAACAATCCGTGATTATCAATCAAACCCATTAAATAGTCTAGTAACATTAATTTGAAGTACCTTTCGTTTAATACCTTGGACATATTCTTATATTTTTTACAAGTAGAACCTAAAATTGAAATATTCAATTTTGAAATAATTCAAATTTAGAACATTTTATTATTTTTTTTCCACATTAAAATAATTTCTGATTAATATTTCTGTTGGTGAGATGTAATTTCGATTATGTATATATACGTACTACGATAAAATTCAAATACAGACAAAAGAAATGTTGATATTAATACCACACAACATTTCTGGAAACTTCGTTCCTTTCTTCAGGTATTCATATTATCACTTCTTTTGTCTGTATTTGTCTATTTTATATTATTATTAATTTTAAAAACAGACATTTTTCATTTATATATACGTCTGAGTTATTAATTTATGTCAACACCGGATCATCATAGTCCTAGATGAATTACAAGTACATTTGGACATATACCATAATGGTATTGTCAATATCGTATGTGCTGGTCCCATTTATTTATGGAACATCGTCCAATTAAGATTACGTAAAAGGTACAACTTGCTAAGTCATGTCTCCAGTTAAAATTCATATAATCACGTTATAATTGTTTTTTCCCGATATAATAAAATTGATGTAGTTGTAATTCAGTGATACATGGCATACCTATTTCGATATTAATCGAAATGTAGAGTGGCGTTATGGAGATACTCAATAACTGAAATAATTTATTATGATTTGATTTAAATCTAGTGTTATTTGGATATTATGCCTAAAATTTTTTCGCCGTGTTTAGCAATGTCTACATTTTTTTATTTTCCTGCCAATGGGAAAAACTCTTTCGTGCAATGTGGTTTTCAATAATTAGAAGGTCGCGTAGGTGATATTTGAAACAGTTATAAGCACGGTTTTCTGCATTTACTTGAAGGCGAGAAAAAACTGTGTAATGGAGATAATTTTTAGACTGACCGTTTATAGGTTTGTGAAGGTGTTTATTGAACAGCCTTCTTAATTTGTGAGAAGGCAAGTTCAATAAATTGAGTTAACGGCATATTAATTTTAAATTAATACAAACACGGAAGCGGATTCCAAAAATCGGTTGAATAATTTAACCAAATCGCAGGAATTGGAAAACCTCATGTCCAATGTCCATGCACATGAGAATATTTTCTGGTATTTATGATGATGTATAACGTTCGTTACTGGGGCTTTCGTCGGTTGATTGTAGACAGCAGACACATTACTGTTTACACAGTATCTATCTTATGCGAAGCGTAAATGATTTAGTGTCATAGGTATCAGCCGCGTATGTACCGACTTCTTTTTTTGTAGGAGTTCAAAAGTACTCTTCCACCGCCGCGCCGACGTGCTACGTGACCGTTCAGGACGCTCCGTTCTCAGAATTAGGAAAACATCGTTTCGGAGGAGTGTCATTTGAGCTAATACGTGGTAAGAGAAGGCTGCACGAGGCGCGTACGGAGTACATTCCCTCGTCCATTCAACTACTTGACCTCCATTCATTACGCAAGCACAGCCTCATCTGAACGGAATGCAACACGCCACAAACACTCGTCATTCACTGCCACTGCACTGATAGTTCCCGATAGAACGTACATATCTGTACACACAACATCGGACAGACGTGGTAATATAATTATGACATGGAAAATGAATTAAATTATTATTTCTTCAAAACGGTACGTACTGCAATAATTCTAAAATAAAAATATATTATGATTTCATAGTACACAAAAAATAATTTTTTTACCTGAAAAAAATAGTTAAAAATTAATTTTATAAAATTAAAAGTTAGAATTTAATTTTGAAATATTGCATTATTTATGCTAATTTATTGATTGTTACCTAAAACACTTAGGACAGAAACATACTCTTGTTTTCTCCCTTTTTTTGGATTGATCTGATTGTAGAATTGTTTAATAAAACTGAAATGATATTTAAAGTGTTATAAATTAGAAAATATTATTTTATTGTCATATTGATACCATATGAAAGTTTTTAAAAAAATTGTAAAAAATAAAAACACGTATCAATAAGGTTCATATTCTGTAACCAAACAAGGTTTTTCTTAGCCGTACTGAGTGAACGTTTATAATTTCAAGATTCACTAATTTTTATTAATAATAATTTTAACTGGGGACTTGACGTAGCAAAATTTACCTACTAAGTGAAAAAAAAGGACGATTTTCTTTAAATAACTGGGACTATTGTCAATACCGTTCTGGATTATTTCGAATGTGTTTGTAATCGGCCTAGGACTGGAATAGTCTTAGATTAGTATAAGTTACTCAAAGAATAAAGTAATAGTGAAGGCGATGTATAAAGAATCAAAATTAAATCTCACCTAGAGAAATATTAATAGTTACTCAAAGAAAAATGTAATTGTGAAGGCGATGTATCAAGAATCAAAATTAAATCTCACCTAGAGAAATATTAATAATAAATTGTAAACGATCTACGAAAGCTACTCCAAATATATGTGTTAGAATACTATTTAATTATTTTGACTGATAATCAGAGATTTGATTAAATGTTTTTAATTACATAAATACCAGTTTTATTCTTATTTCTGACATAAATTAATATCAACCTTATGAATATGCGAATAGGTTCCAAAGCGTTTAACCTGAAAATTTTGAATAAATTTTCTGTTATTGGTCATAAACCACAATTTATTTTATATAATTAAAAACCGACATAAAATGAAAAATATTAAGTTAAAAATTAATGTTTTATATTTTATGTTTGGTTGCTGTCGTTAGGATTGGGAACAGACTACCGGCTGTCCTGGTTTCCGATTTCCTTGAGGCAAAAGGTGGGACACATTCCTGAACCTATGAAGGGTCCGCTTTGTTCTATTCCCTAATAAAGCTCAAAACCGATGACCACTGGTGAATCAATCATTTCAGAACGTAACTATGCTGCCACCAAGACTGTAAATGTCTTGTCCGTTATGCGCAAGTAAACGCTGTGTAAGTGCAATTCATTCATTAGTGGAATTATATCGCGTAAGCCTCACGGTGAATTAAATATAAAACATCGCATTCCTGCAGAAACTCGTTAAATGTTACTTCCATTCCCTTCCCAAATTTTAGATTGAATTTTGAATGTGAAATTCAGAATGAAGGTTTTTGAGACGATGGTGTTTTAACTTGTATTATTTGAGTTTAAAATTATATTCTGTTAAATTCGGAATATAACTCTAATGACTGCTTATGTCGTTAATGTCCAGACCCAATGTACACCATTCCTATTCCACATATGTTTATAGAATTGCCATACCGAATGGTTCTATGGAACATAAATGATGCCGGAAAAGTCCGGGAACAGTCAAATATGTCGAAAAATACACATCGAGTTTAATATTTTTTAAAAAGATATTCAGTGAACCTAACAGACAAACCCCCGTACTACCGCCCTCCAGGAGGGGAAACTTTTAAATCCTAAATTAGAACCCCCGTTTTTTTATTAGAGATTCAAAAAATCCATGAAAATGAACTTTTTTTTCTGAAACATTTTTTATTCGATTCGTGGTAGATGGCGCTGTTACCTACAAAAACAAAATGGATAAAACCTCATTGATAAAATGGGGTGTCTCTTAATGTCCACATTAGAAAATCAAAGAATAAAAGTAGACGTATTTAATATTTTTTAAATTAAAAGAACGTTTTTCGAGACCTAACCAGAAAATATTGACCAACTGAAGGAGAGAGAATACGCAACCTTTTGAATTCCATACCTCCATATATATTGGCAACTCTTTCGTAACAAGTGTATTTTCGGTAAGCACATTGCCATGAGCCGGGAAGAGCCAATTTGAACATCTTATTGCAGAAATTTTTTATATTTTAGTAATAGGCGACGGTACTGACATATAACTAGCGCACGAAAAGAACTGTAAACTACTACGTCGACGGCGTTCCTGGGTAAATAGTTCCCGCTTCCAGACAGAACGTATGAGCAATAAAAATTTGGGATTTCCACTTTATTCCCATTCAAATAAAAATTAGAATGGGATTTCCCTTTCAAGATTTCAAAGTTTCCCCCCACGGGATCAGGAAAATATATTGGATAGAATTTTAAAAATTATCTCTCATTACTACGTTTATTTTTTTGATGTGTTGTGGATTTCTCGAAATATCCTCATTTCCACAGTTATTACCCATTTTGACTTTTAATAGTTAATGTGCCATCGATTGGGAATTAAACAACTTTTAAGATGAAAATAACTTATTTTGATAGATAATCTGAAACTGTAATACACATGGGGTTCTCATTTAAGATTTAAAAGTAGAGCATCCCCCCGTGGGATCGAGTTTGGTTGAATAGCATTTTGTTAAATATTAAACAAATGGTGTTTTTATTTCTATCCGATGTGCATTTATGTAGATTACCATTTCAGGTAATTTTACACTCTCAAATAAGCTGATATTAGCAGACATTTACTGTCAGAACTCGTCATAATTGTTCTAATCTAATAGTGCCCACAAAAAAATACTTTTATGTCTATTCCAAATCACCCAGACCGCAATTTGTCAGATTGTTCGTACAGTACTCCGAGCTTTGTTACCAACATATTCAACTGTAATTACAGTGGAATTGAATTATGATGCTTCGCAGTTACCAATTAATAAACAACACAATATTCCACTTCTGCGCCATGTATAGTTTCACATTATACTGCAGTATTAATGGGAATAAAACTAAAAATTATTTAAATACATATTTTCTCAATACCGAAACGTTTAATGATGATGCCATCGTTGTACTATTTTCTTGTTATATATATATATATATAGTGGTAATTAAAAGGGAACAATGTGGAGCTTTAACTGTCATTTATCTTAAATTACTACAATATATATTGAAATAAACTACATATAATTAAAATAACTCGGCCCACGTTTAGGACGCCAAAATGTAATACTCAAAATAAATAAATAAATAAAATTAATTTGCCTCTCGTTGGCACGCCAAAATGTAACATTTAAAAGAAATTAAGAAAAATCAATTGTTAATTAATAGATGAATTTTTTTTATTAAAATTTAAATTTAAAGGTTATTAAATAATTTACAAAATTTAAACTTCACAAAGCAATTAATTTATTCAAAGTCAAATAACAAATTTCTTGATGTGATTTATTTACATTCGTGTTCTTACTATTTTACAGATTTTATCTACTCTCATCTCAGGGTCGTTTATTTGGGCCTTTTAAATAAAGAACCAACATTTTTTTACATTCAAATTAACAATAAAATTAGAGTTAGACATCAAAATGAACGTGAATCCGAAATCTGACGATTTGATCCTTATTTAACGTTTACAAAACTTTTATAAAATTTCTCTCTCTACTTACAGTGTCTTTTCTGGTACCAGCCATTCGTTTGGGCTCTGATGCACTATTCACATATAACAGGACATAATTTCATAGAATTTAATTTTATGTTTCAAAAGCACTGTCCAAAACTTTTGTACCTATCAACTGGAACGATTACTCCGTACAGCACCTGTGGTCCTCTGCATTAAGTCTCTCTGTCTCTCTCCAGCAAATATTGTATATCTCGTTCTGATTAATGGTCAGTCGGATTGTTATCGACTCCTTCTTGGTAAATTTAGCAACAGTCTTTAGTCGTTAAATTTTTTTACTGTGGCTTTACTTATTGAATTATATGTCCAAACTTTACGCAATTAAATTCTGTGCCACATCACTCTTAATAAAATTTTGCCTGCTACTCTTTATTCGATGAAGATTTGCCCACGACTTTTACTCAATGAATTTCTGTCCGCCACTGCGGTCGTGAGCCTGGAGTTTTAAAACGCTCGCCGCCGACAAAGGCTCGCCTGTACATGTTTACCCATTGTTGTGTTTATATTTTTTCCGATAACAATTTACTACGAATATCCTATTATTAAATCTTTAATTGCCTCTAATTAGTATTACAATATATGTGTATATATATATATATATATATATATATATATATATATAAACTACAAGGTGTAAAAAAAACTTGACGTCAAAATTTAAGAAATTAATTCCTCATATGTAGTGAAGGAAAAAATACATTACAAAATTGGAAATGCATAATTGCAGATTTATCCAAACCTTTATGAATGTTAGTGTATGACGGCATGCTTTGTTATCTGGACTAAAATGCGACACTGGTTACAATCGTTAATGAGGAAACTAAAAATTAAAGCCTCTGGAAGTGTATCTTTGGTGCATTCAATTGGTGTGGATATTATACTAACTTTCCGTGCAGGCATTGTGGCAGCCTGTGAGTACCGACAGTAGGCATTACAACAGGCATTTTTGATCGTGTTCGAAACTCAATGCGAATAATAACAGCTGCGTGTATTCAGTTGAAAGGAAACTTTGAACATTTCATGTGATATATAAAGTAGACAGTTGAACTTCATACAAACCGATCAGGTACGGAAGTTCGGGCTCATGTTGTAATGCACTTTTTTATTCTCTCAACATGAGGAATCCATTCCTGAAATTTTGCCCTCCAGTTTTATTACACCCTTGTAATCACGCATTTCGTGTCACTTGCCGATGCAACATTTTTTCGGTGAGCTGTACATATTATATGCGTCCAATTTCTGTTTAATTATCCAGGAAATATTTATGGGCTTCCATGTCAAATTCCATATAACCTTCACTAAAATTATATATATATATATATTGTGGTAATTACGAATATATAATTATTTAATAAATAAAATTTTACTATTTTCATTATCGGCGGTGTAAATATGAGGCCATTTCATAGTTTAACGATTGTCTACAAGAATATGGAGTCTATAATGCTTGCTTGCTAGACTTCCATTGCTGCCTCGGGCAGCATTGAGACGAGTACAGATTCAGAGTTGCTCGGAGGAGGATTGAGGAAGGTGTGTTTTGAGGAGTCCGTATTCAGAGTTCCTGGGACCACGACTGTGCAAGTGTGATTTGGAAGCTGAGGAATTTTGTATGAAAAGTCCCCGGTTTTGGAATTGCAAGTCGCCAGTTTGGAATTATATTTCGTCTATTGCCATGTTCGAGTAATTATCAAAGTTTTAGAGAAGAAAGCTATGAACTGTGATTGTTCAAACAAAGTTGTCAACAGTTAGGATCAGAAAGTGATTTGTGTTTGCAAACTAAAATATCTTTAAATTCAGTGAAATGCGGCCTTTTTGTGAGATCGAGCTCAGATGACATGACAAGGGTAAGGTAAATAAAAAGAATTTTGTAAACCTTGTAGTGTAAATATATTATAGTCATATTTCAAATTTCAATCATTTCATTTAAAATAAATAAATATAATTTAAGTCAGGAATAATTTTACCTTGTAAGATTTAATTGTCATTTATGTAACTATATTTATTGGAGGCCCGATAGGCGGTCCTAAAAATTAAACCGTGGCATAACAATATCAATTTGTAAAAGGTAAAAATTTGTTTTATTATATTAGTTTTGTTATATTTTAAATTGTTGTTTTCATTTCAATCCTTTCATTTTTATCTTTTAATTTGTTTGTTACAAAATTGGCACCTCAACGTGGGGCTTATCTACAGACAAATTTAAATTATCATTTATTTTGTTTATTACAATATATATATATATATATATATATATATATATTCTGAACTATGTAGATATGAGCAAATTCGTAATTTAATAATGACTGTATGATATTGCGACTAGTATGGAGTTTACTGAAATGAAAATTGAAAAACAACATTAATTTGCCTTTTGTGTAATGAAATGTAATAAGTTTAATAATTCCTGTATTACGTGTTCGGTCTTCGCTCATGAATTCCGCTTTTTCAATTTATTGAATTGATTGAACAACCTACCCCTTAGTGTGACAACATACTTAGGTTCAAACGTTGCTTGTTACCGGAGACAGCCTTTATGAATTAATTACGACAGTACAATTCTGAAGTGTGACCCAATGATAAAGAGACAAATAAATACAAAAATTGAAAAAAACTAAACAATTATTTATAGCGTATCACCAGAATGTAACTATTAATACGAATTCGTTATAACGCTACATATATTGGCCTTATACAGATTTCATCTTTAGTTTTGGTAATTAATGTCACTTTTTTGATTGAAATACGAACCGTTTAAGCTACTGCTTCTAGTTTTTCATCCAGGCTAGTTTGTTGGCTACATATTGAAGCGAATCCTGGATCGACGCTCTCAGGGATTTCTACATCACAGAAACAATTCGAAGGTTATCGGAGATAATGATACAAGCCCATCCGCGCTGGCGCGCTATCAGAATTACAAATTACTGTCATTAGAACAACCGGAACTGTGATCCATTCAGGCGCTCACTCGGTTAATTCCATTATACGAAACTGCGTAAATACCTTCTGTTTTAGATTTTCTATTTATGTAATCATTTCTATGGAGGAAATGTACCATATCTTCATTTCTAATTTATTGGACGACTGTATTCAGACTGTATATCTACAAAATTGATTTGATTCGAGCTGAAATCAAATTATGTAACCCTCAATAAAAATAACAATAGGAAAACGAAAAGCATGTTGCATAAACTAACAAACTTTAATCTTCTGATAACGTCTTTACTTTATTACCCTTTAAGTTTATAGGTCTAATCACTACATATATTACGAATATTCGTTGATGAATTTCAAAATAAAGAACCAATAAAAAATTATCAGCGCTGTCCAATAAATAAGGATAATACATTAAGCATCATAATAATTTCAGGGACGAATCAGCGTTCATGGCTGTACACAGTTACAATAGATTTTGCTGTACCGAATTTTGAAAATAAAAGTTATTTTAAATTTATGAATCCCCGTGATTTATTGTGTGTTGTTACAACCACCAAAATATGAGATGGAGTAATTTTTAAACAATATTCAGTAAGTCACCTGAAGAAATTAGGTGCAATCAAATTTGTCCCGTCACATTATTCGGCGCTAACTAGGTCCTAATCTCAACGAGACTTCACAAGTACATGCTATTGTTGCGAAGTTCTCGTAATTTCCCAACAAGAAAAGAAGCACAAACCGAATTATTGTAGCTATAATCTTTTTTGTTTTTCTGGAAACCAATACCTGATTGTGATATGCAAATCCATTTATTAAGAAACGCGCTCCCATGTCACATAAGCCCAAAAATGTTCCAATTATTTCGTATTTGGCAATCACTAACGAAATAAAATCTAGTTTTATACAGAGAAAAATAAAATAACGAATCCGAAAACACTTTAAGAGCAAACCATTCATTTTCTCATCATGAATGCGTTAATATAATCGAGCGAATCACTTATGTCGAGGTTTTATTCTATAGTAATAATGTTTTTGTCCATAACTGGCAGTTGCAGAAAGGTTGATTCACAATTGTCTAAGTGTTATTTCGTCCCACAGTGATAGAAAACAAAATATCAGCACCAATGGTCTTCACATTCGTTGGGTGATTTCAGCAGATGGGTTTCAGGGCCATTGAATTAATGGGTCAAAAGCCAGGTTCTAACCGAACTCATTGGGTCTCGATAGCCACTGAAGCTAATTTACCCAGGATTTTTGGTTTCTCTTTTACTTTAATTGCATTCCGAGAAGCAGATTCTGTCCGGTATTTACTCCATCTAATGACGTCAGTTCTCACTCCTGCAAGGAAAGAACCAAGTATATTGGCAAAGTACTGAAATTTTACTAATACAAGTTTCGCGAATATGTGCACGTTACGTTTGATAGTTAATTCTTGATAAGTTTGTAAATAATCAGAAACCATACATGCCATTTATGGTGAATAATAAATTAAGTTATTTTATACGTAATGAAAACTTAGAACACTTATAAATACATATTTTAGGAGTTTAATTCTCTGTGGTATGGAAAATAGTTGTGTAGGCCAGTGATAACGTAAAAGAGGGAAATTATGATTCACTGTAGAAAGGAAATAAACTGAGTGAAGGAAAGTAATAAAACGTTCGTCATATCTTCTGCTTTCATTTCAACGATCTTTTTTCTGTTCACCCATAATTTCGCTCAGTTCTCGTAATTGATTGTTATCTTCTTTTCCAATATTTCTATCGCTTTGTTTCACTTTTATCTGTTCGGCAGAGTTTTTTTTAACTTTCTTTAGCTCTAAGCATCTCCTTTGCACAGACAATGGAGTATCCAAAAAATCTCTCAACATCACCATGGTCATTAGATTTCAAATACTGACGGATATCAATTTGATGAAATATATTTTGAATAAAAATAAATATCACCAAGTAATCTTCCAAATTGCAGATCTAAGTTTTTACAAGCAGATTCTTAGGCTACAATCTTCGTACTGAAAATTTTGGTTTCAAGGGTACATGATGACAGAGATTAATCTCATAGGCGATCCAGAATGTGTTTTATTAGGATTGTGCCAGTGCCAGTGCAATAAATTATCTTGACTTTATAATAGTAGTAAAGAAATTTTCTTGAGGTGTATACGGAGACTTGGTCCGGTATAAATTATTTTGAGCGCATATTCCTGTTTGTAAAAATTGTAATGCCACGAATAGATCATGAGAAATTAATGAATTTAATTATTAATAATGTTGATATAAATTTATGATTAGCGTTTGATGATCAATATATTGTAATAAATCAAAATTTTGTGATTGTTCCACAAGCTGTAATGAGAATGTCAAGCTGCTTGCATACTTGTCCGTAGTTCATGCGTGCGGTCTGGTGTTTATGGACAAGTTTCTCACTGGCCATATACGTGACATGTCTGTTGAGGATGTAGGCCACGTGAGAAGTAGTACCTACTGTTCATCGTAGAAAGTTTGTACATGGTCGGGCATCAAGTTACCGGAATTAGCGTCACAAGTAGGGTAAATGAAGGGTATGTTATCTGTCTGTACAATTTCGTGGATGTACCAGTTGCTGGAGAGAAATTGTAGCGAGTCGGGTAGCGGCTATGTCGGCGACATCAACAACAGGAAATGCGAGAAGTTTCGACGCGGAGAAATTTCTAGACGGACCTCTTGTGTACAAGAGGTTCCGCGCTCGGAATCTAGTCAGTCGACTGCAGTCAGTGTGTGCGTTACTGAGTGGACATAAATAGTTGTGTTTATTGTAAACAGTGTTAAAAATAAGTAGCGGAACAAAGACCGTCTTATTTAACTTTACGAACCCTTCAAGCTCGTTATAGTAAGTATAAATAGAGATCAGGAATGGTACTTAGTGAAGAATTTTTCGGAATATTGGATCCAAAGACCCAACCAAAACTATTGAAGGCAGGTTATACTGATGAGATCTTGGTGAATACAAAAAGAGTACTCACCTTCCACAACAGCAAACTTCCACATATATATGGCCTGCAAAAAATACATAAATCAGACTTTCCTCTCAGATCGATAGTCATTTGCCATTCTTAAGCACCTTATCTTAATGCAAATCTCAAACTACTAATCCAATATTCCTAATATTAAGATAATTTGTTCCTCCTTCTTACATCATCTCGTCTACTATAGACATCTATAGCATCCGACAAATTCTTCACTAAGTATTTCAACATCATTGTCAACAACCTTCAAAACCATAAATTGGAATGGCACCCCACACCATCACAATGGAATTTGGCCAGTATGAGGCTGACAAGTGCATATATATATATATGGGTCACAAAATAACGTCTAATAATTTATGATTATCATTTCCATTCACTTAGATGTTTGATTAACAGGTTGATAGTCCGGGGCTAAGAGAATCGATGGAAAAAGAGTACATGAAATCAGACCTCTGGATACTTGACGCAGTCGAACAGAGAACAAAGACGAACGACCTCTATTTATGGGCCAAACACAACAATGTAGAGGACACTGCCGGGTCAGGAGTTAAAATTAGTTTGAAATTTATTGAATTATATTTACTGTAAATTTTTATATGCCCGTAAACCTTCCCAAATGGTGCAACAGTGTTTGTGTAGAATAAGGTGAACGTTATTGGTGTCAGCATTTTATAAAGTTTTATTTCCTCTTAAAAATTATACTACATGTTCATGCACGATTTTTATGCTTCGTACGAATTACTGTACAACTGACACAAAACCAGTATTACGTTCAAACCAAATATACTATCAATATTTACGTTCAAACCAAATATACTATCAATATTTACTAATTAGCAAAAATTAAGCATAATAACTGCGTCATCTAAAATCGAGATGTTCTCAATTGATCTAGATCTACGTCCCGATACATTATAGCTCTCGGAGTAAGAAAACTCGTTTAATTCGAATTACTGAGCGATGTCTTCAGCATTTAGAACAGTTTGACTTTTTAACATTCCGTTGGAAATGTCGAAGGGGAATCTGTTGAGAATTAGCTCCCCGCCTTTCTTTGAGCGCGAGGGGAATTGGTAATACATTTCCTTCCCACTTTAAAACAAGAGCTTCGTATTATGCAAATTTAAGCTGAAAGAGATCAAAGGCCAAATACGTAGCAGTCTTTATTGAACAGAAGAAAATTAGTTCATATTTAAACTAACAGAATTACTTTTCTGATGAGCGTTACGTTTTATTAAAAGTATTAAATTTTATTTTATGTTACGTAGGGAAATGAATTGAAATAATATAATTAATGTGCAGTTGCATTGAGTTGATTGACCGTTAAATGTTGACTGTTGAAAATAGAAATAAAACCTTTTAGACGGTCACTTGTTTAAAATATAATATATTCGTAGGTAAATTTCGGCTACTAACTTGCCGTAATCCTCCTAAGGCATTTCATAGTTTGAAAACTAAAACCAATTTTAAAAATAATCCGTACGCGTACTTCGTAGTAATAGAAAATATTTGTTAATAAGAAAGATAGCTAATTCAGACAAAAAAGTGATAATTTAAATACCACACAACGTTTCTGGGATCCTTGTTCCATTCTTCAGGTGCGAAGAAGAGCCAAGAACAACACAACTGCACTCGTCAGTTGACAAAACTCAATAGGCTTTCTTCTTCGCACATGAGGAAAAGGACAATAATCCCAGGAACTTTGTGGGGTATTTAAATTATCAATTTTTTTGTCTGAATTGGCTATCTTTCTTTTAAATTATTTTCAATCAGACGTAATTGTTTTTATTTTAGAAAATATTTGTGTTCTACAATGTCATTAGTTTCCAAACACATTATGCCAATAGGAATATGACGAGGAAAGTATTTTTTTATGTTTTAGACCAATTTACTGATTATTTTAAAATTGTTTTTAGTTTTTTAACTTTTAAATGTCTTAGGATGATTATAGCACATTAGTAGCCGAAAGAAGCCTACAAATATATTTAATTTTAAACAAGTTACCGTCTAGGAGGTTTTATTTCTACTTTCAGTCAATAATGTGTACTAAAAAGCGAATAGCGCGATTGAAATGAGTACAAATTCTATTTGGATTGAACCAAGTGTAACATTTCAGTTCTGACATTGTAATAGCCAAGTCCAATTGAACACGCCATCTATTAAATCAGCATTGCGCATGTCATCGCCATGTCCCCTAGGAAATCTATGGCCAAATAAATAGACGGAGCATCAGCAGCGTTGATTTATAACCCGTCCGCAAGGTAAATATTCATTGCGTCCTATTGCGTTGGGGCAATGAACTACACATTTGCAATTCGAAGAACTATGGTACATATTCAATGAATATCGAATTTTGGTTAAAAACTAACATCTCAAAATTTAACATCTGAAAACAATATTGTATGTCAAATATATAGCAAAATATTAGCTTCTCCAACCTACAACATTGAAATTTCGAAATCGAATAATACTTTCCATGCTGTTAAACTTAAACAGAATGGGCGAGAATTTGCATACGTTAGCAAACCTTAACTCTTTACTTTTGCTTAATGTTTTTATCGGCCTGTTAAACAAAAATAATTTTCCCGCAAATACATTGCAGAATTATGAACTAAATGCCAGATATAGATTTAGATTTATTATTCATTCAATTAGTCCTCGGTCGAGGAAATAGGATACGTCATAATATAATATTACAATACATGAATAAAATATTACAATTGCAGACTTCAAAAAACAAACACTGTATTTTACAAAAAATTATGTAATATAAAGCAATATTAAAACTACTAATATAACAGTGATTAAAAAAATAACTATATTAATCTTCAATTTTCATTCGACGGAG